>CM021697.1:191026887-191228253 GCA_011074415.1 Stictonetta naevosa
AAGAAAAGAAAAGAAAAGAAAAGAAAAGAAAAGAAAAGAAAAGAAAAAGAAAAAAGTAAATAGTTAATAAAGAGATCATTTAGCAAGGTAGGTTGTGTTTATTTCACTCTTCGAGTTTTAAAATAAGGCTAGCTATTTTTTAAAAAGAACTGCTCAACTTAAACAGAGTTGGTTGGCCAAATACAGAAATAATCTCTAGAATGCCTGTTTGGGGGAATATAATTCCTTTAACCTCTAAAATCAATGCAAGATATGTTTTTAACCTCTGCACTGTTCTCAGGCGTGGTTCCCACTCCTACTGAAATCAAGGAAAGTCTCAATATTTGGTGTAACGTGGTTTGAACCTAAAGCCTTTCAAAAAGGTATAAGATGCTGTGTATTCATTATCCCTAGATATGGGGTTCACTTCTGAAGCAAGTGTTTGAGAAGGTCTTCCAAACAGTTGGAAAAATAAATGTAACTGACATTTCTCTCAAATTGTTGTGGAATGCACTCCAGCTGTATTTATTATACACATTTTCCTTGTGTGCTATGTGCTTGCATTCTTTCATGATGAACGATGTTGCCGTGTGTTGGAGTTGTCATGCTATCTTTCTTGTTTGAATCAGGAATGTGTAGGAGGTTATTTGAGGACAAAATACTGTAGGACCTCCTGTCATATTTTTGAACTTAATGCTTGTAGTGGGGAGCTGAGCAGTGGCTGAGTGGCTTGGTCGAGGGGAGATTTTCAACTGAAGCAAAGAATGGCCTGCTAATGCTGCCAGTAAACTCATGCCTTGCACGAGTGGGCAGTTGCTTTTGCTGTGTCTATAAGAATTGAGGATCAGGCCTCCACCTGATGTTCTCTGATTCCTTGTTTCAAGTCTTTGTACATAGGTTTTGCTTTCTGACAGGTAAGGCAAAGTTCAGGCCTGGGCCATACCTAACGCTCCTAGACAATGTGGCAGCTGTAAATAATGCAACTCCGTGAATCACTGTAGCTTCAATGAAATTAATAAACTTGGCTGTCACCCAAACCTGGAGAAGCATTTCACCCTAGGGAGGCCTCTGAGTCAGTCAGGGAACATACGAGAAAGTTGATCTTGTGGTATGCAGCAAATGTAAAGATCCAGTTTCAAAAAAGGAAAGAAATGACACAACATGTAATGCCATAAAAAACACATGCCATTGCACAGGATATTACTCAGACCTTAATAGTGACATGCATTTTGATTGCTATTTTACACTTTTGTTGTGCCTACACATTAGAGAAACAGAAAACAGATAAACACAAATAGCATGTAGCCTAAGTTTAATCAGAGAGTTCTACAAAATACAAGTTTTTAATGGGGAAACCTGTCCATTCCTGTCTTCTCATGTGATTTCAGTTTTCTCCTGCACATTTTTAATTTGTTCAGTATTTTGTCTTCCAGTGGAAAATAAATTAGAACCAGTGTCCCAAATCTCCTCTTCCTCAATGATCATCTTCCTTCCTTAGAGGCGTGCTGTTACCACTTGGCCACCCTCCCTTTCTGATTTTTCCTTCTGCTCCCCCCCATGCTTCCCTGGCTGCACAGTGGCTCACTTGGAGGTTGCTCCCTTCCTTGACCCTGGTGAAGTGCAGTGGTTAGGAAACCTCCCTGGGATGGGAGTGCCATGGCTTCAGTTCTTTGTGCTCCAGCTCTCCCACTGCTGGGCAAGTACTTCAGCTGTTATGCTGAAACCACTTTTCCTGTGCTCTGTAGTCTAACCAGTAAAACATTTCCCTCTCTTCCCGTGAGCCAAGTATTAAGAATAAACACCAGGCAGAGTGGATCGGTCCCCTTTGGGATGCAGGCAGAATTCAGGGGCTTGCCTGCCTAAATCTAGGTTGCAACAGAGCCAGTGTTGTCCTCAAATCTCTCCACAGACTTGATGGATGCAGCTTTGTCCTCACAACATGGGCGGTCACTGCAGGAGTTTGCAGGATGATCATGATATGCTGAAAGATGGACACACCTGGAAGTTTAGGTGATTAGATTCTGGATCACTCTCAGGTATCTGAGGAAAATTTAGGCACCAAAAGCCTTTTAAGACATATCTCTAATATACAACCCATCTCTAATACAACACATCTGTAAATACTACAACACATCAGCGAACCAGTGTAAAGTACCTGGATAAGCTCTGAGAGAGTAGATTTGAGTGTTGTAGATGTTAATGGGATGTTGACTTGAAGGTGAGTGTGCAGTCAGGGTGACTGCTGATGCAGGAGAAACAACCTCGCAAGAAAAGTAGGTGCTCAGTCCTTAAGAGGGACTGCCTGCTTTGACAGAGGTGTGTCCAGCTGGTAGGACAAAGCAAAAGGTTGTTCTAACTGGAGAATGGATGTTCAGGAGGACAAGAAAAGATGAGTTGGTGCTCAAATGATGTTTAAGAGTCATATAACTTTTGCAGTTATTCAAGTTATAAGTAGTATCTACAGCCCTTTCTGAGTAGTCCTTCCAAGAAGTTCAAAACACATGCTCAGGTATCTGTGGGGTTGTTTAAAACAGAGAAAGAAGACAGGAACTTCCAGAAACACCTGTGAAGGCCTGTGAAGGCCACTTGCCAACAGCCTTTTCTGTGGAAGAAGAACAAAGTTGTCCTAAGGTTACCCTGCTCTCTGCCAGCCTGTTCTTGGGACACCAGTTCAAAAACCTTGGCTGTTCTTAGGGAGAAAGAGAGGAAGACATTTTCTACAAAAGCACATTCCTTGCTGTGTACCTAGAAATGCTGTAGGATCCAACACCGACAGGAGCATGAGTCATGTACTCCACGTGCGGCGTGGTGCTTGTAAGTGGGCAGTGAAGTACAGTTGCTGTAGTGAGTCATCAGCTTCATGTGAGTGGGCAGTCAAATCCTGCATGAGCTGATTTTCCAGAGACATTTCTAAGGGTATTTTGAAGTATAGCATATGGCATAGGGAAATTATTTTGGTTTTGTTTGTGCTTGCTCAGGCTTGAGCTTTAGCCAAGGCCCCATGTTATTAGGCATGACATATCCTACAAGCTTTATTTTCTGTCATTCTGGCTTTGACACGCTTGTCTAGGGAAATTTCATCATCTGGTTCTCTCTAAGCAGCTTCCATTTGTCTTTATGTTCCAACAGAAATGAGGAAGCGAGTGGAAATAGCAAACAAGGTACATAAACTATGGTATTTCATTTGCAGTTAGTGCTGCTTTGGCATCAAACTATGGTTCTGGTGAGTTTTAAATTTCCAGATATGTATTTTCTCTTTCACCAACTCTCCTTTTAGGGTCATTTGATGATGCAAAATAGCTGTTCTCCTCTGTCCTGCTTTTCCAAAACCTCACTTTCTGCAGCTGCAGAATTCATGCCACTTTCTGATACTGGGCATCTGCCAAAATACCCCCAGCTGATTTTCACAGGAACCACATCCTACTCATACTCCTTAGGGGCACACATAGGTCAGGTACTCTCTCCGTCTGGATAGGGACTGGAAAAGGATGGTGCTTTGCTTCCTCCCAGTTTTATCTGGACCCTTGTTATCTGGATCATAAGGAACAGACAACATGGCAACTTTCCTAGTTGTTAGAGGAAGAGGGCCAGCTCAAGCTGGACTGCATGAGACTTCTCTGGGCTGCTCTTTGGACTTGGCATCTCCTGGAGAAACAGGCTTCCTCTGCTGTCAGCTGTCACTGCCACTATCTCAAGGAGCAGCCCTGTGCACCACAATGCCTGCTGCTGAGTGGAAGCTCCCCTGGTGGCTCACGAGGGGCATTGTGTTTGAAAGCTGCTGGCAACAACGCTTTTTTAAAACTTTCATCTTAAAATCAGTATCCAGTGTGACCTCCATTCAAAGAAACCTTAGCCAAACCAAAACATGATGACCACCACATAAAGCACACCGGTAGCAAGGTGGAGGAGTGAGAACCTGGGAACCCATCCTTGGGGCTGGGGTGGGATTGTGCCCCATCCCTGGAGGTGTTCAAGGCCAAGTTGGATGGGGCTTTGGGCACCCTGGTGTGGTGGGAGGTGTCCCTGCACATGGCAGGGGGGTGGAACTGGATGGTGTTTTTAGGGTCCCTCTGGACTCAAGCCCTTCTGTGCGCCACACAGCCGGGAGGAGGCAAGCTGAGGGGGCTCGGTGCCGGGACCTGGATCCCGCCTCTTCCCCGGCCACCTGAGGGAGCAGGATCGAAATGACACCAGCAGGAGCTGCCCAAGGACCTCACGGGCGGCCCTAAGAGCTGCTCCTCGGGCGGCCTCTTTGTTCTCCCCTTGAACCCTCTCAGGGGGGCGGCCACCGCCGAGCTCCCGTGAGGGACCCGGGGCTGACCGCGGACAAAGGGGCGGCGGGGCTGTTCAGGGGCCGTGTAAGGGCTGTGTAAGGGCCGTGTAGGATCGCAGCGCACGCCCCGGCGGCCGGAAGACAGGGCGGGTGGTGAGGGGTGGGGAGAGGGGAGGACCGGCTGAGCCCGGCTGAAAAGGAGGGCTCACCCTCCCGTCGCACCCCCTAACCTCCTTCCTGGGTCCTGCCGGTGCTTTTTGTGGTGGGCAGATCCCCTGCACGCCCCCCCTTTATGCACCATGGCGGTGTCCTGGAGGAGCTGGCTGGCCAACGAGGGGAGCAAGCACCTCTTTTTGGTAGGGCTGCCGGGCGCCTCTGGGGAGAAGGGGTGAAACGAGGAAAAAAGGGGTGAAAGAGGGGTGAGCCGAGGAGAAGGGGGGGGGGGGGTGTGCCTGGAGCCGTCCCGGTGCCGGGGGTGCTTTGAGGGATGGAGGCGGGAGGCGTGCGGCTGCCGCCGGGCTGCACACGTGGGGACGTTTGTATTTGGGACAATGCCGCTGTTGGCCGCCTTCGGGGGGAGAATGTGGGGGAGAAGGGGGGTCAGGGGGTGTGGGGTGGCACTCTTCATGCTTCTGTGTCGCTTTGTTGCCGGTTTGTGTTCCTAGGGTCCCGAACGGCGGTGGCCGGCTGGGGGCAGGGGGTAGTGGTGCTGCAGGGGCTGTGCCGGCGGTGACTGGTGCTCACTCACCGAGCTGCACCTCTGTGGCTTGTAGGGGCAGTGAAACTTCCCACCTATCGCTTCTAAGGTGCTGCTTTTAGAATATTTCTGTTAAACACATTCACATTTCTGTGAATTTTGTTCTCCCATTTTACTTAAAACTTCCTATGAAACTACATGCACATGACTTACGAATGAAATTAAAACTGGAAAGTTTGTATGTGTAACTTCCACTGACAATCTCGCATTTCTCTTTTAGTTTTTCTGGCTCTCTCTCAATGTGTGGCTCTTCTGGAAAACCTTTCTGCTGTATTATCGAGGGCTCCAGTACTATTATTTGCATCAGATGTTAGGGGTGAGTGACCTGGCTGTTCTTTTTTGCTCTGGAAGTTGGGATGCTGGGAGAAGGGGAGGGGGACAGAATGCCTTTGCTAATAAAGGATGACACAAACTGCCAGCAAAAGCGGGGAAAGATCAGGTAGGAAATTACTGGGAGGCTGCTGACAGTTATTTAGGAGTAGAAAGTTGTCAGAGTTGACAAAGAGTCACTGAAGTGTGGGACTTTCCCCTCCTTTCCTCCCTTCCCACATCCCCAGCTCCAGGCGGTCTCACAGGACACAAACGTGCTCTGCAGACCGGAGCTCAACTTTTGTCATCAAAACATTAGCCAGGCTTGTGGGCTAGGGCGCCTTTTAGTCTTAATTTGCTGAAGGAACTCATGATAAGTTTTAGTTCTTTTCAATCTCAAGTTGTCATCCTCCTGGATTCTATGTTCTGTGTAAATATTTATCATTATATATAATTTTATTTTTATTTTCTGAAAACAGTCTTGGAATCTGAATGGTTTACTGAAGACTTGGCTATTTTGATCTGGCAAGGGTAACATCTACAACTACCAGAACAACCCAAAAAGATAACTTTGGGAAGTGAGGTAGGGGTCTGTCCCGTACCCAGTTACACAGTCACAGTTGCTTGAAATGACTTCTGATCCAAGGGGCAGATTAAGTGATAACAATTCTATGAAAAATTCTATAACGTTGCTCAGAATTTTAGAATCCAAGTACAAATGAAGGAATAAGGTGATGCTTTGTGACACCATGCCATGCTTGGGAATGGATTTAAATGGGCAAGTTGACATGGGGCTGAAACACAGATAATGCACATCCTAACCTGCTTAGAACTTCCAGGTTTTATCTTTGGTAGATCCAGGGTATATTTTTTCGTAAGATGGGTAGCATTGCCATAGCTAACCATTTCCTTAAGTTTTTGTGAAACTTGCTTGAAAGTGAATTGACTAGATTGTACTTGTCTCTCTCTCTTTTTTTTTTTTTTTTCCTTCTGGCTGACTCAATTGTGTTCCAAGAAGTGAATCTTAGAAAAGGAAGTGCAAAAACACAGGAATTAAAATACTTATACTTAATGATTATGATGTTTCATGGGAAAATACATGAAAACATGTTTAATTTTATGATAATGTCCAATGGCTTTGCAACCCACTGCATCCATTTGAGAAGAGATTTTGTTCCTGGCAGAGCAAGTCAGTTGTTTATAAAGTGAATGTTCTTGGGTCAACATGTTGGGCCAGATTGTCAGCTGATATCAATCAGCAAAGTTCCTTTCAATTCAGAAGACTCGTTTGCCTTGTACCAGCTCATCGTCTGGCCTTTTCTTGGTTTTCTTCAGCTTCAAAATGAAAAACACACGAAGTAGTATAATGCAGTTGGATCTGGGTATTCAGAACCTGTGAGATGATTCAAACAACAGATTCATTGTCTTGGTTAGGAGTTGAGGACCAGAAGGGCATGTGTTTGAGTTAGTCTAACACAACAACTTTAACTGTGGAAATTTAGACATTTTTTAAAATAAGGAGAAAAGTGAAGTCTAAAAGATACTTCTAGTCAAAGCTCCAAAAGTATTTTTAAAACTTTGAAAACATTAAAGACTAAAACGTTCTCAAAACTTGCTTACTTACAGTTTGTCTAAATACAGCTTTTGGATGCCAAAGTTAGGTTTCTCCTTTCTTTTTAATATGTTTATATGTGTGCATAAATCATACAGATTGGGCTCAATTTTTCCAAGCCTTGCAAAACAGTTTTAGCCTCTTCAGGAAACAGAAAGTAAGCACAGCCATACTACAGCTGCTTTTAAAAATCCATGTGGATTTTTGCACCTCTACATTGGTTTGCATAGCCACTGGCCATTTCCTGGCCTGTCTCCATAACCAGCCTGAGTTCTGTTCCATACATTGTTGGGTGGCTCGCAGTGTCTCTGTGAGCGATTTCTTGATGTTTAAAATTTCTGACATCTAGATGAAAATTCTTCAATTTTAATTCAACAGTCGTTGTGTTTTTGTTTGTTTTTGTCTTAACATGATGAAATTATTTTACAAATACTTTCCTGAAAATTAGTTCCTTTTTCCAACCAAGCAATAACTAATGGCAGAAAGGAATGGCTTTTTTAATTAAAAAAAAGTCTCTTGTTTCTCAGAGAGGTCTATTAAATATTTTTTTTTCTCTTTATATGTGGTGTTAAAGTAACATCTTCTTAAGAATTTGCTCACTTGCAGCACTAAAAGATTTACAACTACTTAACTTTATTGTTTAGCAAATAACAGGATGGAGGACAAGAATTGATGTAGGAAATCAGATTGAGATGTAAAATGAAATCTTGGACTGAATATCCAGAATATATTCAACTCTGCTATGTTTTCATGCCATTGCTTTTCATTCTTACGTGAAGAAGAATGAAGTTATTCTTTCCTCAGTGGTCACTGAAATGGTTTGCTTTCCATCAGCATTCTACAAAGGGAAGCTCAGTTTTGTTCCATGCCAATTGTATCTGCTGTGACCTTAAACAAGATAATTAGCATGAGGTTTGAAAATTATTTTACAATTATTTTAACAATTTAAAAATTATTATTATCTGAACTCAGATATATCTGTGAATCTTTCTGATGCTTAATTCTATATACGCAAAAAGGCAACAATAGCACAGTGCTGTCCAGGGAGTGCACAGAGAATAAGTAAGTCAGAGACAGTGATGTGGTTAGGAAGAGCACATCATTCTACACCACAAAATTTAGTGGGTAAATTTATGTTGTCAGACATCATCGCTTTGCTCAGTTTGAGTCTTGCTGAGGAGGCCATGAACTCCTCGCTGTGGAATCTCCATCCCTGGAGGTTTTCGAAGGATCATAGAATTATTTAGGATGGAAAAGACCTTCAGGATCATCAGGTCCGACCATCAGTCTTACCTACTGAGTCCCATCACTAAAGCATGTCCCTTTATGCTGCAAAATTGACTGGGCAAAAAGGCTGGGCAAACGTAGTCTGAGTTTGGTGTTGAATGTACTTGAAGCCGGAGGTTGAAAAAGAGACTTCCAAAGGCCCCATCCAACCTGAATAATTCTACGATTATATGATTCTTGCAGAATAAGTTAAACAAGAACCTGGTAGATGTAAAACCCTTCCCAGTACTTCTGCCTTGATGAACTGTCTTTTCTGATACTTAATTACTTGTAGCACTGCAGATCATAGTTTTAATTCATGAATATGTTCATTGCTGCTGGTTCAGGAACATGATACAGATAAAGAAACACAAATTTTCATAATTTAGGAAGTGTAAACTTTTGGCATTAAGTAACCTAAAGAAGAGGAGGATGGGTAGGAACGCAACAGGCTCTGATTACTTAAGAGTATGGCAAAGTGGAAAGAAATATTCTCATCCCTGTGTTTATGATAGATACAGCAAGACATAGTAGATGTGAATTACAGACAGGAAAACTCAGAGATAACCTGACTTGAGTCCAGAATTTCCATTGGTGGAGGTTTTGTTTGCACAGTCAGGTAAATTGTCCAGATTATTTATTTCCTTGCAGACTTCCAGATTTATCCCTTCACATAATCTTGGCTTTTTTTTATTTTTTTTTCCAACAATCTTGCTTGCGTCTGACCAACAAATTTAGCCCCGTGTTCAGTATTGTCCTTAGTGTAGAACTCAAGCCTTGCTTTTAACAGCGTTAAACAAAGTATCTTTTTCTTGGTGTTTGACTTCAGCACTGGACTCATTTTGTAATAGCATAAAAGGTCTTTCTTTGCCTTTTCACTCACTAGTCCCTGATCAAGTAACTCTAATGTAGTTAAATGGACATTAATACATGAGATAAGCTTCTGGGTTTCACACCGAAGTGCAGAAAATGGGGTCTTCTTGGGAAAGGATTGAATAACTGAAAATGGGACTGAAAAGGAAAGTGCTTTCTCACTTCATCTATACAGTTGCTGCCTTCTTACTCTGCTGGCTGTACTGTGCATTACATTTATGTCATCTTTTTTTACTACCTGGAATACATTCTGGATGTTCTAGCATCAAATGGAAATTTGTCTCTGCTAATTTATTACGACAGTAAAGATTTTGGTAATTTTGCCAAATTCTGCTTCCATTGATCCTTATGCATTGGCCATGCAGTGTGTTTCCCCCACACATGTAAAGATTGAAGGGAACTATGAATGTATCTTGACCCTTTATGTTTTTTAATATTAGTGTGTTTCTGCTATTTAATTGTCTTGTAAGTAGTCTATTTGGGATTTATTCTTCAAGGTGCTACATGTAGCAAAAATGTTTACTAATAGAGTTAGGTTACTATGGAAGCTATATAAGTGTGTATGTAAACAGCATTTCCTTGTGAAGACTGAGGCCATTAATCCACAAGACCTTCTCTTGATAGTCCCCTTGATCTATAAACAGATCTTTTCTTACGTTCTCTTTGCCTCATTCATGATTGTTTGTTAAAACATTTTTCTTTCATCCCTCTGTCCTTCCTGGACATTCCACAAATCAGCATTATTGCTAAGATTAGTTTCAGTTATAAACCAATGTGTTTATAATATGTTTTTTTGCGACATATAATTCTTGTATTTACTTGTTTTTTGTTGTCACTGTTTGTGTTGTTTTTTTAAGGTCAAGTGGCAGTTGTCCTGTGAAGGACATCTAAATTGCTACCATTTATGAAAGAACTTCCACCTTTGAAGAACTTCTTGTGAAACTTTTAATAGTGGGAGTATAGTAGAGGTACCTCTTAAATGAGTGCTGAAATTTTTACCACTGTATATGTTAAAAATACCATGTTGACATCACTGCTCCTACTTCCAGGATGATCATGGTGTAGTACTCTGTAGAACAGAGTGTAATTATGGCCAAAGTGTTTCTTTGGTTGAATGTAGGTTTCCTGTAGTAGGCCAACATTGGCAGGTCTTAAAATAGCTTCATTACATCCTAGAAGACTGTTTTTACAGATCATAGTACCCACTGTGTTATGGTAGGGAGAAATCATTCAGCGTAAAGGGAGCCTTAGTAGCAGGTGTAGGATCACTTCTGTGTGACTGTGATTCAGATAGGGCAATAAGCTACTTACTGCTATGGCCCTGTGTTACAGGGTGTTGTGGCCCTGCTGGGGGTGGCTCAAGTATCCTTAATCCCTTGATTTCATGACAGACCTTCAGTAGTTGAGATCTTGCTGCATCTCGCACGATCAACTGTTCAAGCTGTTGTTGCTAATTAACACATAAAACGCTGTCACACTTTGATATTGCTGCAGAAGGGTGAGTCAAACACTCGATCCGGAAGATAACTTGAAATCTCTTCCAGGCCTTGTGTGTGTCATTCTGCCTGGCACAAAAAGAAACCTGAAATTCAGCAACACTGACAGAAGTATTTTTTTTTAATTGTATTTCCTGGGGTCATGATTATAACAGATTAAATTCACTGATTAATAAATATGAACATTTGGTCTGAAATCTAAGTGAATGCACTGTTTTTGGAGATTATCAAAGAAGTTGGAAGCGAATGCTAAATTCCAGTTTAAGACAGTTACTTTCTTCAGATTGCATGACTGATTTAAGCAGAATGTGGAGTACATCTAACACAAAGGGACTGTATATGAAATGAGAACATGACCTGAATATGTGAACAGAAAGGGAAGGAAAGTCATTAAGGAATACCTGATAGGTGAAGTTCAAGTGAATAGTGGTAATACTGATTCTCATCAGTGCAGGGAAAATAAACAGTATTTCATAAAAGAATTAAAAATACTGTTGCCTTCAGCTCCTGATGTTTCTCCCTTTCTATAATGTCAGATCTAAGTTCTGATTCATAAATACACGAGAAAAGACTGAACTCGAGACTTGAGTTTACATAGAGAATTGAGTTTGTTCTTTTTAAAGAACTGCTAGTGTTCTTCTTTATGTGTAAAATATTTTTCTTAACTAGTGTCATTCAAATATGTTACACTACTTAAAGTAATTTAAAGGATTGCAGTACAACAAGATGTGATTTAACATAGTCCTGCCTTGAAACTTTCCATCTTCACGAAGAAGACCAAGTCAAACTTTTTTAGAAGTTTTCATATGTTCCAGTAGATTTCTACTACCCTTTTGTTTTCCTTTCATTCAGCTGCTTTTTTTTCTTTTTTTTTTTCCTAAATCCCCAGCTAGATTTGGCATGCCTAGGGGTAATATTGCTATCCTGTACAATACAGATCTGTCCTTCATCTTAGATTATCTGTGCTCTGCTTTTTAAAACAAAATACACTTTGAAGAAAAGGACATCAGGTGAAATGGATGCACACTGTGCAGTGCAGTTACGAAAATGAAAATAAGCTCTGGTACTGATTTAGGGAGGTAGTCTTCAGAATCTGTCTTCAGAACAGCATGCTGCTTATGGGTCTTTCCACAGCCATTGAAGTTGTTCTGAATCGTAGAATCATAGAATATCTCAAGTTGGAAAGGACTCACAGGGATCATAAAGTTCAACTCATAGAAGATTGAGGAAGTTCAAAGAAGTGCCTAGAGAGAGAGAGAGAGATAGTATCAGGTATGATGTCTCTTCTCCATCATAACTTGGTTAGGATTGTTGCATGTAAACAGTGAAGGCATGAGAATGAGAGAAATGTCACTTAGGTATGGAAGGATTTGCGATAGTCTGCCCTTTTTTTTTTTTTCTTTCTCACAAGGTAGTCTCAAAAAGTGAGATAGGGTAATATTTGCTGAAGTCTTCCTGAATTCTCCTCTCCAATGCATTTTGCAACCACATGCTGAATATTGGATTTTTCTGCACAGTAGTTGCAGCTTATGTTTGCTGCTTTTATAGCTAACAATCTGGGGCAATTCTGAGGTGAGCAGTAAATTATTTTAGCCCTCAACCAAATACTCAAAGTTTTTGCGCAGCTATGGAGAAACACATTTTCATAACTTTGCTACTGGCAACACTCAGAACATGCAATGAGAATTGACTCTTTGCTTCTTTGTTCCACTTAGCATGTTGTGTTAGCATGCAGTGATATCTGGAGTACATGTACTATATATCTCTGGAGCCCTTTTCTGCTGCTGTGTAGAAGGAAAAGTCTGTGATTGCTCTATACTTGTCTGGAGAATAAATCTTGCCTAGTTTTTGGGGTACCAGCTTCACGTTTATAGAGAGTCCAGTTCTGTACTATGGGTGCTGCAGGTTTCCTCTGGGAATTTGATTAATCCTTCAGTTTTTCTGGAGTTCTTCACACCTCCATGAAATGGGATAACAGCATGTGTTGTACTGGGTATGCAGAGTACAGAAGGAGGTTGTCAACTGCTTAGATTTGGTATCAGTGAAATTAGATGGAGAGTGTCCATCAGAGTTATTGGGAATGTGTTTTATTTCTTTTTGATCCTAAAGCAATTTCATATGCTACTAATGTGAAATAAAACTTCTTTTTTCCTTGACACAACGATAATCTTAGGGAGAAGAGAGGATTATATTTCTCTTACTTCTGAGCTAGTTAATGAGGCTATATATACCCTTCTAGAAGCAATGAGTTGCCTGGGAGCAAAATATCTTCTTTTATTCTATTGTTGATTAACAATTCAGCAATGCACTGTGTTAATTTGTTTCTATGCCACCCAGGCAATGCAAAGGAAATCAAGAAAGAGACCACTTGGAAACCATTTGGAAAGAATTAGTTTCATGGGGATATTTTAAGCCTTTGGATATATGTTAAGAGTAAACTTAGTACTCTGTTATTCTTCCGGGTCTTGCATGAATCGTGATTCTAAGAATTGCTAACTGTATTTGTTTACCATTGTTTTCAAATTATTCATGAGCTTGCTTCAGCAAACATTGGTTCATTTAAGCTTTACTCTGAAGAAATAAAATTGGACATTCATGAAACTATTTCAATCATGCTTTCCCAGAAGTGCACTGCATTACCGGGAAAATTCATTTCCTGCCTTCCCCCCCCCCCCCGTTTTGTGTATGTTGATAGCATTTAATTAGAATTAATATTAGGGCATTGTTCCATAGGAATGGCATTATGAATGAACATGTGCTATTTGTTAAATAATGGCATGGAAAAGCACAAAAGAAGTTTAGTAGGGTGTTGTCTTTGACAGCTTCACTACAGCATATTGTATTTCAGTGGAGGGTGAGTAATACTCCTTTTCCCTTTGCTGCTCTTTCCGGTGTCTGTCTGTATATTTAAAAGATGCATGTCGTGAGTTGTTCACACAAAATAAGAGTTTTATGTTAACAGTGAAATCAAAGTGTGACTCCAGTAACTTGAAACAATAGCTTTTTCTTTAAAAACGATTTATATGACAAGTAATGCAAAACTAATGACGGACAAGTCAGGCTAGATTAAAAAAAAAAAAGGGGGGGGGGGGAAAGGAAAAAGAAAGACCCTGTCTTCTCAGAAAACTTAGTTTTAAGAAGTTCTCTAGCCACATTCCATGTTGTAGTCTCCTTGTGTTTGTGGAAGGACTTGAAAAGCTGGAACCAAGTTTTTCCTTAATCTTTTTCTACTTACAGCTGCTTCAGCATTTTTGTACCAGTTAAATTGTGTGTCATTTTCTTATTTCTTACAAGAAGTTATTTTATTAATTTAATAATACATGCTTTAAAAGTAACTCTACTTTGGAATATTCCAAATTAGACTATTCAGTTGAAGTTTTCCAAATAGAATAAAAGGAACTCTTCGATAACTGATACCTTGCCTGGTTTATATTTAAACTTGAAGACAACATATTTTTTTCAGAAGCTCATGATGTATCATTTAGGTCATAGAATAATAGAATATCCTGAGTGGGAAGAGACCCACAGTGATCATGGAGTCCCAACTCCTGGCTATACACAGCATTCAAAAATCAGACATAATGTCTGAGAGTGTTATCCAAACACTTCTTGAAGACCATCAAGGTCCATGGCATGACCACTGCCATGGGAAGCCTGTCCCAGTGCCCAACCACCCTCTGGGTGAAGAACCTTTTCCTAACACCCAGCCTGACCCTCCCCTGACCCAGCTCCATGCCGTTCCCTGGGGTCCTGTCGCTGTCCCCAGAGAGCAGAGCTCAGCGCCTGCCCCTCTGCTCCCCTCGTGAGGGAGCTGCAGGCCGCCATGAGGCCTCCCCTCAGCCTGCTCTGCTCGGGGCTGAACAGAAAAAGGGACCTCAGGGGCTCTTCCCCTCATCCCCTCTAGACCCATCAGCATCTTTCTAGCCTTTCTTTAGACACTCTAGTAGATTCATGTCCTTTTTATACTGTGGCACCCAAAATTGCATACATTACCTCAATGTGAGGCTGCACCAGTGCAGAGCAGAGCAGGATGATCCCTCCCTCAACTAGCTAGCAATGCTGTGCCTGATGCACCCCAGGGCTGGTCTTTTTGGCTGCCATATTGGTTCATGTTCAACTTGCTTGCAACCAGAACTCTCACATCCCTTCCTCTCCAGCCTCCCAGACTGTCCGTACATCCAGGCTTACCCCTTCCCTGGTGCAGAATCCAGCACTTGCTCTGGTTAAACTTCATATGGTTGGTGATTGCCCAGCACTATAATTTGTCTAGATCTCTCTGTAAGGCCTCTCCACCCTCAACAGAGTTAACAGCTCTTCCCAATTTAGTGTGGTCTGCAAGCTCAAAAGTATACTTTCAAGTCCTGTGTCCAAGTTATTTTACAGAATCCTAGAATCACAGAATAGTTTTGGTTGGAAGGGACGTTAAGATAATCTAGTTCTAACCCCCCTGCCATGGGCAGGGACACCTCCCACTAAATCAGGTTTGAAAATACTAAAAAGAAATGGCCCTAAAATGGAGCCTTGCAGAACCCCACTATAGTGACTGGATCATATAATACATGACCATATGAAACAGTAGTGACTAGGTCATATAATAGAAGTTACTATCAATTTCTAATTGCTTTACTTTAGAGTATCACTTTTTTTTTTTTTTTTTTTTTTTGCTTTTGGACATTTATCAAGAGCTACAAGAATCATTAAGTTTACTTCTGAGTTTTGTATAAATGTTCTTGTTTTTCAAACCATGCTCATTTAATCACTGAAATTCTGTAGCACATCAGCAAGCTTTAATAAAGCTGCTTATATGCTTCTAATGACCATACTTTGAATTTATTGCTTTTATGAGGTGTATAGCTCATTTTTCATTTCCCTTTAGAGGAAGACAAATTAATGAAAACAGAGATAGTTTTGTGTATGCAAGTGGCACATTATAGTGACGTTTTACTTGTTATTAAGTTTAATGATTTCAAGGGTACTGCTATTTTCTCTAATAGTCCAAAAATATTTATTGATGTTCTAAAGTCACTTTAAGCTAATGTCGGCAAAGATAAATACTTATTGTGGTTGTTCACACCAGTTTTTAAAACCATACTTTGAAGTGGAAAGTGAGATTCAGTATTCAGTAACATCTCAGTTGCTGAGGTTGTGGTCATTGTAGCTGGTGCTCAGTTATAGTCGGTTGGGCTCTGGACCAGACTGGGGAGTCCAGAGGAGGAAAGAAGATGACCTTCATGTCTAAAGAACATGGCGTAGGGGGGGAGAGTAGCTGGGAAAAAGATTGTTCAGCCTGTAGCAGTGCATGCTTGCAGCCCAGAAGGCTGGCTGCCTCAAATGAGAAGAGGCCAGGAGGTCAAGGGAGGTGATTGTCCCCCGCTGCTCTGCCCATGTGAGGCCCCACTTGTAGTGCTGTGTCCAGGTCTGGGCCCCCCAGTACAAGAATGATGTGGGTCTGTTAGAGAGGGTCCAGAGGAGGGCCACGAAGATGATCGGAGGGCTGGAGCACCTCTCATAGGAAGACAGGATGAGAGAACTGGGGATGTTCAGCTTGGATAAGAGAAAGCTCTGGGGGGACCTCATTGTGGCCTTCCAGTACTTAAAGGGGGCTTTTGGAGAGTGACTCTTTGCTCAGTCAGATATTGTCAGGACAAGGGGGGTTTAAATGAAAAAAGGGGAGATTTAGATTAGAGCTTAGGAGGAAATTCTTTACTCAGAGTGTGGTGAAGCATTGCAACAGGCTACCCGGAGAAGCTGTGGACGCCTGAAAGCATTCAAGGCCAAGCTGGATGGGGCTTTGAGCAACCTACTCTGGTGGGTCCCGGCCCATGGCAGAGGGTTGGAGCTGGTTGATCTTTGAGGTCCCTTCCAACCAAAACCATTCTGTGTTTCTAGGAAAGAAAACCGAAGAGTCAGTTAGAAGCCCTCAGATATTTGAAGAGTTGCCGCTGGAGGGTAGAACACAGACTTTTATCATAGAAACAGTGAAGTTAGGTGAAATAGAAGCAAGGCAGGTTTTATGCAAAGGAAAAAAAAAAAAAAAAGACTAACAATTTATTGGAAGAAATAGTAGAGGAGGGGTAGAGTGTAGGAATGGACTAGATGACATGGTCCATTCTAGTCTTATTTTCTTTAACTCAGTAGGTTGGAGATGCTTCTCTTATAAACATGTCAGTGTAATTTCTGTAGTATTTTCTCACTGGGTATTTGCCAGAGATCACTCTCTATGTGGCAGACGGCAAGGTAGAACATGTTTTCTAGGCTAATCACTTCTATTCCTCATGACCAGCTTTAAGAGAAGGTGCCCTAATGACTAACTTGTTTTGTGGAAGCTGGTAGTGTCTGGTGAGACAGTCCGTAGCACTCAGGTTTAACTAAATAACATAGAGCAGCCAGAAGAGGAAAGGGATTTAGGTGGGAAGCTTGATTCTTTGGTTAGGCTGAACTTTTTTTACCTTCTGTTTACCTAGTGATCCTGTGCCCAGAGGTACTGCAGAGAAGCAGAGGAGACAGGGTACATGGGTTAATAATACTGAGAGCAGGCACAAAGCTGCTTTCCCTTCCTATGGAATAACCATTTATATACAACATAATCCTTCACGATGTGGTGTTTTTTATATTTTATGATACTGAGAAGCTCCTGTCATGACCTTGTGCTAGTGATCTTGCTAGATGTGGTGGATTCCTGTTACTTTTCTTTATTTTACTAGTTTGTATTTTATCAATTTCTGTAACATATAGATAAGTCTGTAAAAAAAAAAAAAAAAGAGTGTGTAATAAGCAGTAGGAATTTTCAAACAAAAAGGCTTTGGTAATAACTTTGTTTTTAAAAAAAGATATTTCCAAGTAAATTAAAAAAAAACTGATCTTGATAAGAAAGGTGCGAATGCAGTCAATTTTTTTATTTTTTTAACTGAGAAATAATAGATGCCCTCTTTTTGACATGAAGTTCCATAATGGAAAATTGATAAACCTTTAATAACTATTAATTATATGATGTGTATATGTTCAAAACACCTTTTCAGGATTTGAGTTATCTTACGGAATTATGCTGTTTTCTTATTAATTTTTTCGGGAATTGAAAAAGTTGTGTTTTAGAGAACATCATAAGACATACCATCCTAGAAATCTGTTGACATTCTAAAAGCATCTTTTATAAAAGCTAATAAAATGGTAATGCAGCCTAATAGCTGGGAGAACAATGGCATCTTGCTAACTTCTTTAAAATTCATAAATGAATGAGGTACTGGAATAAGCTGAAAAAATGCAGGGTTATGACACTAATGCATACTTTGTTCATTTATTTGACAAGTGTTTTTGTTCTAATTATGTAAGTTCCAAATATGCCAGTAAAAGCATTAGTGAAATTAGATTTCAATAATTTTCCTAGATAGTGTGTAGCTAAGAGAACCTGCTTTCTTTGGGTCCAAATATCCCACTGAATAGTGTGAATGGATAAGGAGTTCAGTGATGATACCTAACGGCCCTTGAAATAATATTACCATTTCAGTTTAAACAAATCAATATTTTTTTACATGCTCTTCTGGCTTGCTAACTGGAAAATCATTACAATTCTCTTGTATGGCTCTCTAGGTTCTTTATAGCATTTATCCCTCTTTCCTACTTTAATGATATCTGTTAAAGCTTTTGGGTGATTTCTCAGTGGACATTTCTGTTGTCTCAGCTATGTTTTGTTGCATGCGGTTGTAAGCACTGATGAGGGTATCGGCTCTTTCAAAAGAAAGCTGTCAGTTGCTGACACTATTGCTGTTACGTTTGAGCTGGTGCAGTTCAGCCGAACTCGGATCTTATATCAGTTTCAGTTCTTTATGAATTAAGCTAATGATGAAATTATCTGTCTCTGTTTTATTCTCCTTTTATGCAGCTAGGAAAAAACTGTTGTGAATGGTAGGTAGCTGCTATAGAGCTCTCACGACACTGCATCAAAACACAAACACTGAAAACCAGGGGACAAAACCTTCTCCTTCATTTCTTTCCAGAGATGATAGCCACACACCTCTTTCTTCCTTTTAGGGTCTGGTTTTAGTAATTGTTTTAGGGTCTTCAAGGCCAATCCTTTCCCACAAACAAAATTATTTTAAAAAAAGTATTATTTATTATTTTTTTGATGCAAAGGTGGGAGCTGTTTCCCCTCAGAGAACAGCGTAGCATGCCAGGCATGCAGTTGTACGTGTAAAACATTGTGAAACTCCACTATTCTGATCATTCAAGACAACATGGGAGCTGTTTAAGCAGGAATAGAAAGCAGGTTTAATACTGACACCTGAACTGTTAAGAGCATGTTTTTCTCCTAGTTATCTAACTCTTGCTGTATTTGTTCAGCTAGGATTGTGTGTTAGCAGAGCTTCAGCATCTGTCCTCAATCTCAACTGCTGCCTGGTCCTTCTACCAATGTGCCGTGTTCTCTTGGCCTTCCTCCGAGGGTCTCAGAAGGTAAGCACTGTCCTCCGAATGCAGCAGGTAAGAAGAAAAGGGCCCTGGTTTATATTAAATCTAATAATAATAGACAGAAACCGGTACATCACTATTTATTATACAGTATAGGCTGTCATGGTGCAGGAAACACAGAAATTCATGAGTTTTAAAGACAATTAGTTGGAATTGGCTGCCATTGTCTGGTTTGATTGGACTTTTAATGTAGGTTTCTTGAGGTCATTTTTGAGGGACATGGGCTTACTGAGAACTTTGACCAGATGAGATCTGCTTCTTCTTTCCCAACTCTAATGTTAAAGCCATCTGTGCCCCCTCTACTGCTTCACTGTAGTATTCAAGAGTGAAATGAGCTTCACCTCTGTGTGACCTGAACTGTCCCACTGGAGATGATGAAATTTAAAATAAAAATACCCAAGCTGATACATAAGTTATCATGGGAGAAAAATAAAAGTTCAGGAAATCTAAGAGGGATTGTTTTTTATATCCGTATTCAGTAAACAGTAGTTGAGCTTGTTTATGATTCACCAGTTACTCTGACAGAAATATAAGTAATGCTTTTTGGGAAACAAGTGTTTTGTAGATGGTTGCAAACCCACCAGTTCTATTCATTGTGTGACAGTGACAATAAGATTGGGTGCCTGTAGATGAAAATATATGTGCAATTATACATAGATCATAGGCATACAGAGATCTCTTTTCCTCTGTTCTGCTCATTTAAGAAGTCAGTGACTGCTAGAATAATTAGTGCAAGAATCTGTGAGTTTTAAGGCCAACATAGACATTATTTTATGGGCTCTTAACATCTTTGTAATAGATAGTAACTGCAATTTCTTCATGAAGACCTCAAAATTGCCTTGTGCTTATAGTCCTGTATTTTTTAGATTTGGGTACTGTTCTTACAAGGTTATTAAACCTAGTTAAAGCTGAAATTGCTGTTAAATTGCCACATTTGCTGTTAGCATTTTTTTCTTTGCTTTGTTTTAGAAGAGAGATTGCTTGAATTCTTCTCTTATTAGGTTGCCAGAAGGAAAACCAGAAGGCTGATAGACAAAAGTAAAACTTTCCATGTGACTTGTGGTGTAACAATATGCATCTTTTCAGGTAAGATCTTGCTGTGCTGAGAAGCACCATGTTTGGGAAACACATTAAACAAAGCAGTATTTTGTGGTTTTTCTTTTACAGTACGTTTGGGGGTAGTCTTGCTCTGTGCTTCCCTGCCTCAAATTGTGAATGCTTTCTGAGCTGTGTGTGGGTTTTGTCTTATTTTTCCTTTAAACACATAAGCTTACATTCTAGGGCTGAGGCTTTCCTTAACATTCCAGTTTCTGGAAGGAAGAGGCAGGTATATGAAATCAGGTCAAAAATCTGCCAAGTGATTCTAGGTTGTGCCTCAGGAATTTGAGTGAAGAGGTGGGGTACTACAGATGTTATTGCAGTGGAGGCAAATACCCTGTTCAGTGAAGAAGGAACATTCTTTGGTGGACACCTTTGAATGTTGTCTCCCAGCTGAAGCATAACAGTACAGAAATGATTACTTGTAGTGTAAAAAATAAATAAATCATAAAATGCATGCAATTTTCTGCTAGGAGTATCTACTATCTGATTTACTTCAGAAAAAATATGCCACAGGCCCTGATGCATCCCATGCAGATGATGGGACTATTACTTGGCATTTGAGTAGCCACTTTTCTTTTGTTTAGGGTAACATATGCCTCTTTTTTATGGATCTCAGCTTTTCTATGTTTGTTGTTTTTTGTTTTTTTTTTTTTAGTCTTACATGTTGCTGCTCATCTGGTGAATGCCCTTAACTTCTCTGAGAACTACAATGAAGACTTTCTGGCAATAAATGCAGCACACTATCGTGGTGAGGTGAGCCAACCATCCTTTTATATTCTGATTTTGATTATAGAATGTAAATATTTGAGTATTTGTATATCTAATTCTACTGTATGATCCATCCTGTGATGTAGACAGCACTGCTGGTTTTGTATAGTGAAAATAACATTGTCATATAGATTGCTGTGGATTTTATTTCCTCCTCTGGACAAAAGAGTTATTGAGGATCTTGCTAAACCAGCAGGATTCACACCTATTTGACTATGAGGTGGAAAACACTGCCATCAAGTCCTTTCACCTTGCTCTTTGTTCTCCTCATTGTCTGCTGCTTCTTTATGTTCCCTGAGTGGACCTAGTTGAGAGGCTTCTGCCGTTGGGGAGAACCCATTCTGCATTTCCAGCATTGAGAATATAATGCTGTGTGATGTATAAATATATTCTGGGAATTAGAGGACAGTGAGACTTGAGACTAATTTGCACTTTTAAACTGCAATGGGAACTGTAGTATATATGCTGAGTGGAATCAGTTGTCTACATCAACTGGGCTGCAAGCTGATTTCTACTTATGAAACACTTCGTGTGACTTGTCTGCCTGTGATGCAGATCTTTTGAAGGCATACCAGAGCTCTAGTTCTTCCTGCAGGTGCTTGCTTCTGCATTTGGCACTGGAGAGAGATTTGCAGATTTCAGAGTCCAGAACTTTCTTCCTTGGGTTACAGTCAGGCTCTGTCTTGTTTATATTTGTTCTAGTCTCAAGTCCACATTTCTTTTCTACCAGCTTCATTGGGAAAGATTTAGAATGATCCCATCCCAGCTGCATCCTTTCCTGGAAAAGGAGGGCTTGAGTCAGCTCTGGCCCAGAAGGACCAACAACCAAGGTCTTCTACTCCCTGGTGAATGACCTAATCACAGAGCTATTCTATGGGAGACAGGCATACCAACACCAACTATTGTGCTGAAGTTCTGGATTGAACTCAAGTGTCTGCATGTGTTAGGAGTGGTCTAGTTAGATGTATTCTCATCAGGAAGGTTGCAAGGGTTTCCTCGGGCAAGAACGTGCCAGGGAGTGCATGGCAGCCTGTACTATGCAGACCTAAGAATTTTTCAACAGAAAATGGACATAGCAAGTTTTTAGTACCTCTAGGATGAAAACCTCCTGGATTTTAGGTACTCTAATAGCTCTTTAATCTCTCAGATTTAATTCTGCTTAAACCTATTTTGGTAACTGTTGTGAGCAGTCTGGATGCTACTGTCATCTTCCGTTCATGGCTGGAATAGTGTGTTTACACTTGGATGCAGAGAGGTCCGTGAGACTGACACTTAGTTTTTCCTGATCTGTATGAAAATTTCTCATCTCCCCTCCCTGGGTTTTACTGCAAGTTTTTTTTTCAAAAAAAAGCTTTTCTCCACAGTGAAGACAAAAATCTCATGAGGCTTAGGACTTGGAGTGAGGCACTTTTCTATGATGATGACAAATCTCCCCTTCCTCAGAGATGACCTGATGGAGTTCTCTGCTCCATCTTTTCACTTGTGGTGAAGGACACAGGAACATCTGGCCTTATATTGTCAGCTCCTTTGAGTTCAGTCCTGCTTCACTAGAGTCCACTGCAAATCTCTTGGTGATGTAATTGGCAGTAAAATGTTCTTTCATTTAACTTTGAAATCTCTCACTCTTCTGCTCTCAGTTACCTCATGCCTTTGGTAACACAGAGTAAAGTTACGCTTTCAACAAATAATTATCTGTAAAATCATCTGAATCCCAGTTTTTCATAAAAGATCAGAATTGTCTTCATTGAAGGAATGCAAGGGCAAAAGGTTTAGTTTATGTTGAATTGCAGTCAGTGTAAACTTTTATCAAATCCATTCCTGAATCCCAAATTAGAGACTACTTATGCTATCAAGTGTGTGAGCTTTATGAGCTAATTATTATTATTATTACATTATTCATATGGAAGTAAATCATTTATGTTGACTTTTTTTCCTCTGATTGCTTTTCAGGACCCAAGGAAACTGCTTTTTGCTACTGGTAAGTCTGTTGCAAAACTGGCTGAGAAAGTTTGCTGCTTCTTGTCATCACTCTCCAGACAAAACATTTTGATCCTTTGTTTGCATGCCATTTGTTATATCTCAGCTAGGTTGAGATGTGTTATTTGTGTTAATATAACCTGGCTTTGCTTATCCAATAGTCAGGAGGGAGGAGTTACATAAGCCCCTGTAGTAGGATGAGCAACATCTTCAAAGCTGTTGTTTTACAGATGAGTCAGTGGAAAATCGTTAGTTTCAAACAGATTCTGCATAATATTAAAAGCAAATTCCTAAATGATTCAATTTCTAGAAAAAGAAACGTAACTAAAGAGCTGTCTTCTTCCTTCAGCTGGTTTATTGAAGGGTTGTTTTGACTTCAGAGAAATCTAAACTGTTACCCAGGAATCAAGTGCTTATGAAGAGTAAATAAGCAAAGACATTTTTGGTGCAGGAATTTAGAAGGGAGCAGTGTTTGGGTGTGGATAGGTTGCTGTACTGAGCTGTGGTGCTTTACAAGCAGATAAAGGTCTTTCCTTCATGATGTCATCTCTTTCACCCTTATTTAGACCAAAAGCAGAACTACCGACTTGGTAACTTTTAGAGCAAGACACAAAGGAATCTGTCTGAACAACAATGAATTTAGGTTGCTGAATTGGGTTGTAGATCTGTCAATCCGAATCAGTTTACTAGAATTAGCCATCTCTGGGATAGTGCTTTCCAAAACCCCTAGGTGAGATTTAGATCAGTTAAGAGCAGAGGAAGTGAGAAAGTGAAATAATAGAAATTGATGTATGAGTGAACTGCAAACTGGAAATAGGTTGGATACCTGGTGTCATTGGTGAATCAGTGTCTTGAAAGAGGGTGACTTGGGGAGGAGGGACTGCAAGATGGAGAGGGAGTATCAGAACAAGCAGCCAGTATTATATTTAGTATCTTAGATGAAGGAGAAAGACTTAGGGTGAATTAAGAACCAGTGTAGAGGCTTTGTTAAATATTGTCCTAGCTTCTGGGTACACCTCGAGACTTCTGCAGTTGAGCACAGTGCCTGCCAGGTAAAACTCTTTATCCACTGAGAATTAGGAAAGTACTACATTTTCAAGAGTTTGAGCAGAATGTTGCAAAAAGCAGTGGTTCCACGTTACCTTCAATTTAAAATGACCCAGATCACTCCCCATCCTGACAACTGGTAATTGATATTGATTATTTGTACTATGAGAGTGCCCAGAAAGGGACCAAAATTTTGCTATACTGGGAGCTGTACAAAAAGCAAAAATAAGATCTCACTTCCCAAGCAATTCAGAACTAGATTTATTGACTTTTTTTTTTTTTTTTTATCACAGTGAAGAGAAGGAATAAGGAGGAGTTGGAATGATTTATGGTGTGCTGGGTTTTCAGATCAGTCCAGGAAAGAAACCTCCCTGCCTGAGGGTGTGAGGGTAACTGTGGGAGGAACAAGTATTCAAGATTATAGTTAGTGGAGGAAAATAGTTTTTGCTCTCCTCCCTGTCCCTTTCTCTAAAAATGCATTGATGAATTGGGGCAACGTTGTAAGTGATTTCATGTGTTCAGTTTGACGGAGAAGAGAGCTGAAGAACTGGATGTAAAAGGTGACCTTCTGTGGCTTGAATGACAATGTAGGAGTCTGGAACAAGCTCTGTGTTACAAGTGGATTACAAGTATTTGTCAGAGGGGAGATTGATTGCAAGCTGCATATCCAACTAGATTAAAACAGAAGAAATGAAAAAGGAGGCAGCAGAAAAAATGCACACTTTTAATTGCAACTGCTTTTAATTTTAACTTTTCCACGAAGGGATGAAATTATGTAGTCCACGAAAAAAAAACTTCCACTGATTAGTAGGACTAGGATTTTTCCTACAGTTTGTAAAACTGAGGAGTGATTTGGACTGCGTCAGATTTTGGGTATCAAACTTGCCAGCAAGTGGGTGATGAGAAGTTTATAAAAAGATAAGATTGAAAAATGTCCCTTTATCACTAAAAAGTCTAAAATCACGAGTAATTATTTTTAGAAAACTAACTTGTTCTTATCTGTAGTATATGATCATGAAAAAGATACGGAACCCTTAAAATCTATGGTTTCGCAGTTTGCTTCTAGAAAAGCAGGTTGAGACATTTATATTCTGACACTAAAATGGCACTTACTTACCGTTGTGTTTAGTGATTGGAATAGTTGACTTTGCTTAAACCTGAACACATTTTTTTAGGGTGACCAGGGGCTATGCTTAAAAACTTTTAAGAGTTTACATTCTTCAAGAAGTAAAATGTTGTAATGCTTCATGGCTCCTAGGTTCTTAGTTCTTAATTCAGATTCTTGCTTCCTGGGATGGCAGTTTTGAAGATAAGGTGCTTATCATTAAAGTGGTAACTCTGGTCAGGATTTGTCCAATCTATCTTCAGGTTGATGGTTTACTCTGCTTTTGGGGTAGGATTCTGCTTTAGGATGAGATGAATCATGCCCCAGAAATACGTATTTTTCTTCTTTGACTTAAAAAGGTGCCCAGGAGAGACTAGTTCTGATATAGCAGTCTATATTTGAGCAGATGAGTGTAATCCTTAATGTTTTTAACCTTCTCAAATGCTGGCTGTAGATCATTCTCACAGACCTTGCTCTGCAGGCAACAATTTTAAGCATGATACAATGCCACAGAGAATAATCTCAGGCTCTTTCTCATTCCAGGATGAAATGGGTTGGCAAACAATTGCAGTGACAGCTTGCATAGAAATTGATTTGCTTGAAATTCTGTCCCTGACCAGGTTTATAATTGTAGTGTTCAACAGAGTTTAGGGTTTGGAATTAAAAAAAAAAAAATAGAAACTTGTACAGTCAGTCTTACAAATAAAGAGACAGGATTAATTCTTAGTTACCTGCTTGGAGACAAATATTATGAGCAAAGGATTACAGGAGCAAAGACTAATGGGAAATTTGTGATGCGTGGTGAAATGCAAGGAAAAGGTCATTTTTCCCTTTTCAAGGTGGAAAATAAGACAACAACTCTTCTTTCCTCTTCTTTTGTACCGTGCTCAACAGTAGCTTGCTACATGAATTGTCTGCAAGAAATAAGTACATGTAAAGTTTGACTGAATCTTGATTTGTATTTCAAATAATTTCTACTTTCTTAAAAGTTTATTGGAGACAAGTATGCCTCCCCACAGTTCAAATGTAAGTTATCTCATGTTTTTTTAGTTCCAGGTCTGACTGGAGTCTTTATGGTGCTAGTATTATTCCTAATGTGTACAGCTTCTACGTATGCCATCAGGTAAGATATAACCTGATCATTATGCTGAAAAATGTCATTTAAGTAATCATATTCCCGTACTGATTAGAAGGAATGAAGTGCAAGTGCAATATGAGGCAAGAAGTATTTAAATGAATGTTAAAAATAAGTTTTCTTGCCTTTTTTTTAACTAGTTTGCAGGTAAATTAGCACAGTGATTCTTCTATTACTAAAATTACAAAAGCTGATTCAATTGCCTTCAGAGAAAAGCATTTTTTTAAGGGACATGCTTAGTTAAAACTGTAGACCTTTAAAAACGTGAATAGTTCCTTTTTCTTCTTTAGTGGTACAAGGAAGCAATAACTAAGCATATGGAAAGTTCTGTCCAATGTATAAATTAGGTCTGCTGGAAGAAAAACAAGATGATATTTTTATCTTGATTATTTTCACCAATTATTTCTAACAACATATTAAAAAAAAACCAGCACCAACAAAACCAAACAAAAAGAAAAGTAAAAACAATTAAAAACAAAACAAAACAAAACACCAGCAAATCAAACCAAAACAGAACAGTGCTGCTTAAGTTGAATGTTGCTTTTCTTAAAGCTCTGCTTCTGGTTATCAAATATGTTCTTTTTAATGTAGATGATGCTTTTGAAGCTGCAGTGTGTTATTGGCTCAGAGTAACTGGATTTCTAGAGGCTCGGTCCTCCGGTGGGTTCACGTTCTGCACCAACATTGCTGAACATACATTGCAGTACATGTAAGTGACCGGTACCTTGCAGGATCTAGCCCAATGTGGTAGCTTTTTACAGGCTTCTGGCACTGAAGCAGTCCTTGGTGAATTCAAAGACTGATTGTATGAATATATCATCTTGATTCAGCAAATACTGCATAATATTTTAATTCATTATCTTAAAATTTAAAAGATGCTCCACTGCTGTGAGCTAGATGTGTTAATTTGAACTTTGAAATTAATTATCTTCTCTGAGAAGCAGTGGTATAAGGTGCTGGTCAAAGAACGCAGTTCAGCAAATACTTGTGCAGCTTCCCAGCCAAAGGGACTTCCAGAACTGAGATTTCTGTGAGGAACTGGAGGCTACAGAAATACAGGATGAGACTGCTATGCAAGTCAGGCTTGGTTGCACATTACATAGTTCACACAGATGCCTCTACTTGCAAAAGAAAGCCAATTTTGGGAAGATGGAAAAATGAAACAATTGCTTCACACTGCAGCAGTGAGCCAGAACAAAGTCCTGTTTTCTCCAAGGCCATGACAAATTAGAGAAGAAAAAAAAAATAAAAACAGCACTTATTAATGATTGAGAAACTTAGGAAAAAATATATGTAGTTGTAAACGTATTCTTGGAAATAATAATTTTACGGTTCATGCAAAAAGCTTTCCATCTTTCCAAGTTACATGGTTGTTATTTCCTTCTTCAATTACTGTAACTGCAAATGCTTTCTTGTCTTTCTGCCACCTAGCCAGCAGAATCAAAACCCTGAACAGATCATCTGCATCTCCTATTACTATAGCAGTAATTCTTACTTAGAAATTTTATCCTGGCTTCTCCCTCAGGCGTATGGCTCAAGCTTGTCTTTGTAGTCTGTTTTACAAAGAAAACAAGCTTCCACGTGTATCTGTCTGTTTCTTCTCAATCTCCTCAGTTACCTAGTAATGGCTAAACTCATGCTATGGTTTTAGGGAAATTGACTGTAAACATTCATTGCTTATCCAAAACTTTTAAGTATTTCTGAGTGTATTATACTATCTTGGATTTCAGCCCTAGTCCACTCTTGCACACTAAACTGCTTAATCATTTCTTCCTTCACATGTATGTTCTGAAATTTTTCTGTGCATGATTTTCATTCTATTTTCATGTCTTTACCTGTTCAGTAAACTGTATGAATAAGTATTAGGAGGATTGAATTAGCTGCTAATGGTTTAAAGGGGGAAAGTCAGTGTCATTTAAAAAAAAAATCCTCTTTTTTTTTTTTACCATGTCATATCTGAGAAACAGACCACCTTTTTTTTTTTCAGTATTTGTTGGAAAGGTTATGAAGTTACCAGAAAATTGAATAAATCATGTGCATAAATGTTGACATTTCAGGTAACTTTCAAATAAATGTTGCTCAAGAGCTTTTCCATTCAATATAATTGCTGGTAATTTCGGAAATCATGTATTTAAAGAAACATTGAAATGTAAGTGGCTCCAATGCCATTTCTTTTTATAATCAAATATGCCAGTATTCAGTTCCATCTCCTAAACTACCACATATATCTTCCTTTTCAAAACTATCTGTAACAAGATTAAAAACATTTTTCCAGAACTGTGCTGTTCACTGTATCCCTTTAAAAGCATGTCAGTCTTGTCATACATTTAAAGTTAACTCTTGCAGACCTTCACCTGCCAAATTCTAAAGTAGGTTAACCAAAATTCAACTTAATCTCCAATTTTCATGAAGTTGGGTTTTTAAGAAAAACATTCCTTCTTTAATTAATACCTATTTTAAGCCCTAAGAAGAATGTACATAAAATAATCAATGTTCTGAAGAATTATAAAAATATAATAGTTCCAGAAGGAAGATTATTGAATGTATTAGAATACAGTGTATATCTGTAGGACACAGTTTAAAAAGGATACAAGTAAGAAAAATATAATGATTAAAATGTTGGAAAATGTGCCTCCCAGTCAGAGGTTTAAGGATCTTGATACCTTTAGGTATCAAGAGGAGGTGAGGCTGAGAGGACTTGATTACATTTGAGGAACTTGACACATGTAGAGAACCAGCATGTTGTTACAGAGGTGTTTACAAGAAAGCTGAAGAAACGGTGAAATGCCCGTGTCTGGAAGCTGACATTTAGATGTTCAGACAGAATATGTATATTTTACTCAGTGATAACAATAAGTTAATGACAAGTGTTGAAAACCTGTCAGAAGTTGGAACTGACTGTCCAACTGTCCATCTCTGAAATTTTGAAAACTTGGTCCATTCTGAAAACAGTGCTCAAGATTCAATAAAAATGAGTTTGGTGTGTAGCTTCTGATGTTGTAGCAAGATGCCAAATTAAACAAGAGCCCCAAGACCTGTTAGTGGTCAGGGCATAACGGGTATTCTCCCTGCATTTATCATATTTATGCTCACTCTCACAGCTCCTTTGAGATACTGATGAATAACTACATGGAAATGCCTACCAGGCTGTGGGTAGTTAGAAATCTCAAGGAGGTTGAGAAGTCTCAAGGAGGAAGAAGTGTTAGTGTGGTGCTCAATGGAGGACGGATGGTGGGATGAAGGAGTTTTTTTGCAGTTGCTGGGTTGCTTAGAACTGCCCTTACTTGCGTTTTCTTCTTGGTTGCCCTCAAACAGATTATCAATTTTTTTTTTTTTATCTGTTGCCTTGAAAAAAGACACAAATCCTGTATTGACAGAAAAAAATCATGTGTACATTTCAGATGTATCAAAACAAGTATAATTGTTTATGTAAAAGGCTATGGAGGGAAAAAAATCTGAAAAAGATTTATGTCTGAATAGTGGCTTCTTAAACAATGTTCTCAGAGTAAAGGTTACTTTTTATTAAATAGTTATTTTGGCTGGAGTGGGGGTAGGATTTTTATTTTGGAAGGGACTTCTACCATGCTGTGTAGTGGAAGAGATGTTTGTGTGCTATGGAGTATTTTCTTAACCATTTGGTTGTGGGTTTTTTTGGTGACTATTTTTCTCAAGAAAACGTGAACAGGCTTAACACAGAACAATTCCAGGTGGGCACTTTTCTTGATTTTGGTACTTTTTAAATTTCCTAACAAATTACTGATGAAAGGAAGTCCTCTTTCCCTTTCACCTGTCCTGATCCTCGTAGTGGTAATGTTCTTGTTCGTCCCAAGGCCATCAGTCCCAAAGCCTCACCATATGCAGCCCTCCAGCCCCCTAGAATTCCTCTGCCTGTCCTCTTTTTGCCTTCCTGCTCTAGTTTCCTTTTCTCCTGTATCTCCTTCCACTCCATACCCTCAGAAGTTTGCTTTCCCACCAGCCTTTCTGCTGCTACCTGTTAGTATTCAGTCGGGGCACATTAAACACTGCAACCCTGTATTAGAGCAAGGAGAACACAAGGAGGCACTCACTGTGAAGAGGTTGACTTCTGAGCCCAGAGGCTGAAGAACTGTTCTGGCTGTAAGGATCTGGTAGAGACTTTGTAGTGCCTAGGAAAGCAGGGAAGTTTCCTAATTTGGAAGAGGTCTTCAGCTGGCTCTGAATTTCCATGTCCTGCTCTCTTCCTTAACTTTTTACTTCTGTGCAAGTCACCTTTCTTCTCAACACTTAGCTGTTTGCAAATACAGTGTTTCTGTAGGAGTACAAACTGGGCTTTGACTATTCTATATGACTCTGTGCTGAATAATGATGTCCTGTGTGCACAGATCTGCTTTTAATTAGCAGTGTTTCTGTCTTGAGTGCAATAGCATTGAACCATGGTTTATTCTTTTCAGGGTTTCAAACTATGACATCTTCTGGTATACACACAACCTTTTCTTTGTCTTCTATATGCTGCTGATGCTGCATGTTTCGGGGTAAGTAAATGAAAAACACTGTACCTTTTCCTGAAGCACAGCATAAAGACCTGTTCCCTTGACTGTTGCCTTTCCTGAGATTGCTTGTGCACAAAGGGCCAACCTCTTGTCCAGATGCTATCAGTCATCTTCAGTTCTTCAGCAGGTTATTATTTAAATAAAGCTCAGACTGTAGCTTGGAGAATCATGTGTTATTACAGCCAGTTAGCACAAATTTCTTCACTTTCAAGTTTATTTATTGTCCATTTTACCATTTTCTTGTGGGAAATCAAGATAGCATTATTGCTTCTTTCTGCCCTCTCTCACCTGGCTGCCGAGAGGAGGATGTGAAGTTACACATCCCTTTCTCTTTTCTCTCTGCCTTCCGTTTTGACTCCTAAGGAGGCAGAAGGAACGGCCTCTCAGTAATTATTTCTCATTGCTATATTACAAAATTTACTAGTTTTTCATCTTATTTTCACACACATCAGATGCTTGATGTGCCATCAAGCTGATTCCTTTTGGTCAGATCTGTATCCGGTACAAACAAGCCCAGCTCTACTGCAAGGCAAAGCAGCTTCCACAAGTTATACGGTGTGAAATTCTGGTCTGTTAACATTGACAAAGCTTCCTCTGTAGATATAAGCACAGAGATTGGTATAGGGAAGGGGTGTTGGAACAAGGTTAATTTCATGTCATCAAGTGTCTACTGCAGCATGGAGCGCTGGAATGTCTGCACAGCGCTGAGTACTGCTGTTTAAACAGTGAAAGGTAATTAGGCCTAGCCAGATCACAGTAGGAATATGTTGTTGAACAAAATAAATGCAGCTTGAGATCTGGTGAATTGAAATAATGAGTTGAAAACACTGAAACTCCTGGATGCAATTCCAGTTTTTTTTTTTTTTTTTTTTCCTTTTTATACTGTGGCATAGTTCCTGTTCATAGTTGAAGAAAATGGATTTAACCAGTTCTCACCTTCCTGGGGCAGGGTGAGCTTTCACTATGTTATTCCTGAAAGGTGTTTGTCTAATTTCTTCTTGAAAACGTCTGGTGATTGAGATCTTCTAACCTCCCTAGGCAATCTGTTTCAGTGATTAACTTCTGAGTATTTTTGTTTCCATTTTAAATCATCTTCACTGTCTTTTCCTTTGCCCATTGTCTTCTCAACCATGCTGCTACTTCATGAAGGAAGAAGTATAGTTGGAGAAATTTGCAAACCAAGGCTACAGGAATACAGCAGATACTAAACAGGCATCTCCTCATACAGATCCTCCTTAATATTGAAATGGAAAACCTTTCAGTATGCATCGAAAAGAATTGAGTCGCAGATAAAAGTGAGAGAAAGATGAGTCATGAAGAGTGGGAGTCAGTTCAAGTTTAACTTGCCTAAATTTAGGTCTCTACATGATCTCTAAGTATCTGTCTCCCATTATAGTCAAATGAGTTCTGAGAAATACAGTCAATGGAGCCTGAAGAATGCTTCAGCTAACCTGCTGCTACAAAGATCTACATTCAAATGAGCTGGATTGATTTTTTTGGGCTCCACTGGTTATATTGATTGGAAGATCTCTTCTGAGAATAAGGAAATTTAAGCTCCCACGTGTAGGTGCCCAACTGACTCCTATGTGACAAGTCTAAGAGATTTGCAGGTGCATAGTCAGTTACTCTACACAGCAAGATAATTCCTGTGACTGGATGCTGTAGACAGGTTGGATAAGGATTTACCTGTCTTGGAGTCTCTCTTTTTGAGTATTTTCACAATATTCTTGTATTCTTGCTTTGTTTCAAACTACTAGGGGTATCTTCTTGCAGTATCCTCTTTTTCTGGGTAGCAAAGCACTTCTCAGCCATATATGAAGTGACATGATTCATCTGTCATGTGTTACTGGTTTGTTCTTTCATCCTTACTCTAAGAGGGGAATCTTTCAGAGAATTATCCTTAAAGTCTTTCCTTCCTCTTGTACTCCTTCCAACATGACTTTCAACTATTTTAGTGGCTTAAGGCTTGCTGCATATCTATATTAACTTAACTCTATTTTAAGCCTGTAATAGCAACAACAAAAAATAGTTTATGTAAAATAAAAGCTTGATGTTTCTATTACCAATGTAAGGAGCTATAAAACCTACAAAGCATTTGGAGTCAAACCCTCAATGGTTTAAATTTGGTATTACTGTGATGTTTAATGGGTTATGCTCGTTAATTGGAGCTGAGACTAAAGTCTTTGTGCTGTCACCAGAGTTATCCAAGGACTGATCTTTGGAAGGGAGAAAATTCTGAAGATTCCACCCAGACATTGACCTTTAGCAGAGTGAGAACCCCTTAAGCAAGTCACCTTGATTTGAGCAGCACAAGTTGGATGAGAGGATAGGAGCAATGTAATTACCTATAAAAACATTACCTATAAAAACAAGCTAAATTGACATTTAGCTTGTTATCATAAAAATCTAAAGAAATAGTAATATAAGTTTCCATCTGTACCCAGAAGTGAACGTTGTCTCTGTTTTAAGGGTGGAAAATTGGGGCAGAGTTTGATGTATGTCCATGTGAATAGCCTACATGCTCAGCCTGTCTGCTGCTTCCATGTGTCTCATCCTTCCTTTCTTTCCCCGTTTTGTTTGCTAAATTGTCTATCTGCTACTTAGTGGCATGTACACTGAGTTTTTATAGATTTAAATATCGTACCACATAAATATATATGAAGATATATCTTAGGTTCCTAAGAGTTGTGCAGAACTTGACCTTTCTGGGAACTGACCTTGGGTGTGTGAGACCACTTGCATTTCCTTGACATCTTCAGAAATGGAAGTCGTTGCAGCTGCTGTTAACAGGCAGCTTTGTTATCCTGGTTTGCCACTCAGCTAGCATGTTTGTAATAGTTTAAACAAGCTAGAGATCATTAGAGGAGAGGCATGTGCTTGCAGTTCAGTTATTTGTGTCACAAGAAAAACTTTGAATCCTCTTCTGGGGATGTTCAGAGGCCAGATAAGCCGTGCGAGCTGGCAGGCATGTGCGTGAGGTTGATTGGAAAAATATCACATGTGCTGTGATTTCCAGCTAAATCCATGAGGCACCATAATATTTATGGAGCGGGGAGCTAGCATAATGCTCGGGTTATGTCACTTTGCAACTACGCAATGACCAACAGCGATGGCAGATGCAAGCGATAGGCATGACTGGGCAATAAATACAGGCAGAAGCATGGGTGTAAGCATGCAAATGCTTCCCAGGTGATTCTCCCAGTGCTGGACGTGGAGTTGAGAGTGAGCAGGTTTAAATTCCAAGCTCTATGTTACTCATTGGACCATGCGGGAAGCGTGTTGTAGCAGTCAGGGCTGCTTTTCAGCAGGGAAGGTTGCCAGTAGCCTGTCATAGCCCATTTAAGCTGTGAATGTTGCAAATATCCTACTTCCTTCTGTTCTTGTGAATTAGACTGTCACCGTTGCTGCTGTGTGTGTATGTTGGGGAGAGGAGAGGGAAACGTGTTCTTCTGTTTGATTGTGTGCTTGAGATAATCCTTCACCACGTGTCCTGTTGCTCATCAGACATTGTGCCAATGGGCCTTATTTCCCACCCAGCACCATCCTATCTGGCTGTCATTTAGTTCCTGTATTAATGTTTTTTTTAAATAATCTTTCTTGTGGTTTACCTGTTAACAAATCTGTATTTGGAGGCAAATAGTACTTGGGAGGAATTCCATTACTATTATTATTGATTCTTCCCCTCTTTCAATGACTCGTGCATGTGTTGAAATATCCCAGAGTGTAACACGTTTCCATTTCTTTCTTGATAGTTTCTAGCTGCCGCTGCAAAATTCCCACTTCATTTTAGTATACATTTAATTTCATCTTAAAAAACAAGCATGGAGCTCACAAAAAAATTTGCAGCATAAGATAGGTTCCTTGGCTATCGTGCAGGATTTCTTTTTTCCTTCTTTTCTTTTGACAAGATAGTACTCAAAGGAGCAGCAATGCTCGCAAATTAGGCTGTTGTGTGCAAACCTGATAAACAGCAGGTAGCGGGAACATTCCTGTAGTTTATGATTTGGCAACTTAAGCAACTTCAGATGCTTCTGCTACTGATAGCCTTAAAAATCAGGGCTTCCTGACTGTAGGGAGAATGAGTGAAAACAGCCTGGGTGTGAATGAACTGGATATATGACTATTTAATTTTTCTTCAAGGCTCACACGGTATCTCCCTCTTTCAAGCGATATTAAGCTTGAGGCTGTTCAGTGGGGAAGGGGCAAGTGAACTGGAAAAGTTGAACCTTGCCTCAAGTGACAGAAGGCTCTGCAGTTGCAAAGCCTCAGTCTGATTGAAAGTCCTGAAAACAAACTGAAAAAAAATCCCTACAGAACTTGAGCCTTAAGACTGCTTTCTAAAATCCTCTCCAAATGAAAAGAAGTGCCTTGGTTTTGGCTGTTACTTCAGTGTCTTCGTTATTTTTCTTCTCCTGCAGGGGAGTGCTCAAGTACCAGACCAACTTAGAGGAACACCCTCCTGGTTGCTTTAATCCTAACAAAACACTCCGAGAGAATATGACAGTGCCAAAGGCTTTTGAAGAGCCGTTTCCAAACCATACTACTGAACCTTTCCCAGAGGACTTATCAGTACCAGAACCCTTTGTACAAAATAACTTTATGAGAATTTGTTCCGAGGAACCCAAGTTCCAGTCACACTTCCCAGAGGTCTGTATGATCCGACATTTCAGGTATTACAAGCCATGCCAAGTCTTTCAGTCAGCCATAACCACTAATTATTGCTTTCCCAGACCAGATGTTTTAATAATGGAAAATATTATTAAAACCTTTTCAGGCATTCAGAGATTTGGTGGGGAAAAACAATCTCTATTAAACGTTGTATTGCATTATAATGTGCCTAGAATAGGGTGGAAAAATATAAAGAGATTGGCTGTAATGTTCTTTTTTTGTACAACATGGTAAGAGAACTATTGGTCTTGCTATAAATGTGACTTTAAATTACAGTGTAGTACTTCAGAGCAAACATTTATATAACATATTCATTAGGCCCTTTTGTATCCATTGTGTAGCATTAATAAATTGAAATAATCAAACTCCATTTGTTCTCTTTTTTGCCGTGCGGATGCAAGTCCTAATACGCATTTCTGGGATGCAGTTGGTTGTGGTTTGGCTTTGTGTAGCCTGTTGTTTGCAGAGAATAATACTACACGCAGTATGGGTAAATGAATATGGTGACTGGGGATAGAAAATTCTCTTTGTTTTCCCTTTTTTTCCCCTTTGTTTCTTCATGTTTTGTGCAAAACAGCTTTTTCTTCATCCAACTTTGCTCATTTCTTTTAAGAAAAGATGAGCAGGGCTGTATTGGCAAGTAGGCTGAGGAGTTTTGGGAATGCTGCGTTCTCAAAGCCTAAGGCCCACCATTCAAGGTGGCCTTGTAACGGACCTCACAGTAGTTTCTCTTTATTATTATCATTGTTTTCTGTGAAGCGCCTATGTCCCTTACTAGCTGCAGGGGGAACCCCTTTTATGACTGATCATGTATTCCTAATAAGAAGCAGTCAATGCTACACTAATGTCTTCCAACAAAGTCCTTTGGATTTGTATTTTGTTGTGTTAATACTCCTGAATTACGTGAAAATGCGTATCTGGCTCCATATGACCCGGGCAGTGTTTTCCCTGGGGCTTAAGACGCCTATTATAGAGTGATCTTTGGGGAAAAAAAAAAAAGGAGCCATGGAAAGAAATGGCCACTCTGTTTTCCTGGCGGCTTGTAACTTTATCTGAGAACTTTGATGTATTTGAAAGGTTTTTTTTATGCACTTAGAGATACCAGCTCTGAAAAAAACAGCTCCTCAGTGCTCCTAGGTCCTGTGAGCTACTCAGGTTCTCAAGGCCAGAGGTGCTTGTGGAAATTAAATACTAATTGCAAGAGATGCTGATGAGTAGCTTCTAGATTTGGGAAGGGTTGAATGAGCAGATGTGGAATTGATAGTTAGCCCTGCCATAAGCTTTTGATAATTGACTCTGGGGATGGGATTTTGGCGAACAGCCACAAATGTCTCCATCTGAGCTGGTCACCACGGGCTCCCTATATAGTCCGTGCAGAGACATGAGCACTAGCAGGGCCCCATTTGCCTACCATACACATCTTCCACAGGGACAAATGAACTGTGCTTCAGAAGTGCCCTTTTTTCTCCCTTGTCTCATTTAATACAAGCATAAATCCTATAGTATGAGGATTGCTTCTTTGTTAATGTTTTTTGCCTATACTTGCGATGATAAAAAGAAGGTAATAGTCAGATAATACTGCAAATCAGACAGTGTTCTTCCTTAAACGTTAATCAGTTTTATAGTACTCTGGTCTGCTGGATTTTGAAACGGTATGTACTGTGTCATTCCCTGCTGAAACCAGTTGCAATCCAACTACATAAAACCAGAGTAACATGGTCGCAAATGAGGTCGTTAGCATTTTGTCCTGATGAGTTTTATGATTGAAATCATTTGTGCCTGTGGAAGATGCTGCCAGTTAGACTGACTAAGCCCCCATAACGTGCTTGGATTTCTGCATGTGGAAGGATGTGGAGATTACTTGTGATCAAATGATATTCCACAGTAGATGAGAAATGAGGTTCTGCGGGCATTCATGTAGTCTTGAAATTAGAAAACACAAAGTGAAAAGCCCTTGAGGTAACTTTGTTGTTCTCCCGTAGACTTGGTTTTGGATTTCTGGACCTCTCTGCTTGTACTGCGTAGAACGGCTGTACCGCTACATCCGCAGCAATAAGCCAGTTACCATAACGTCAGTGATAAGCCATCCCTCCAATGTCCTTGAAGTAAGGATGATCAAAGACAACTTTCAAGCAAGGCCTGGTCAGGTGAGTTAATGTGCACCTGAAAAAAATCAGTTGCTCACATAGCATTGTCCTCAGGGATGACTTTCATATTCTATGGGCTGTGACCCATCACAGAATGTTTTGGACATGTCTTTTCTATCTCTTATTCTTCTCTGGTTCTTTTTATTTCAGTATGTTATTCTACACTGTCCAAGAGTGTCTGGACTGGAAAGCCATCCATTCACCCTTACAATGGTAAGAAATAAGAGTTTTTTTCTGTACTTTTCCATTTATTTATATTTGGTAAGCAAATGGTATTTATTGCTTTCAAGGTGAAAATTCCCTTCAGAGGAGTTTTTATGTTTCATTTATGAGGGTACCAATGAATATGAACTTGCATGATTATTATGTATGACAGTACTGAATACATATTTAATTTTCTTCACTATTGAGAAAATGATAATGGGAACTTTTTTCAGTCTTCCGTAAATGGAAAACAATAATAAATAAATAAAATCCATGTGATTTTGATCATTCAGTTTCATAAATGTGGTTTTAACCATCTGTTTGTAAACCTTAGTATGTAACGAACACAAACTCTGATGAATTTTCTGTTTTTTTCCTATTAAGTGAAATGAAAAGAGATACTTGCAACTGCCTTTTCTAGAGTTAGAAAAACATTAAGTTTTTCTCTTTAAAAAAAAAGTTTTAAAAATAGACTTATGCTTTATTTTTATATTAAGAGATGTATCAGTGACTTAAAATGATACATGAGTGAAGTCGTATAACAGGATTATCACTTATACAGCTCAATTTATCTAGAATGGGAAGTGGACCCTGTGGAGATACACTGGAATAAGTTGAAATTGTCAGTAAATAAATAAATAAATACACCTGAAGTTCTCCAGAAGTGAACAGTGCAGAGGCCTAGGAAATTCTATGGCCATATTACAACACTGCACTGGCTATGTTGTTACGAAAAGCAGTCTAAGTCTGAATATTAGTGACAGCATTGTCCTTTCATTGGCAATAAACATCTAGGTCCTGTCCACTTTCAGTTCTTTGGTTTTGTTTGTTTTTGTTCTGTTTTGATTTGATTTATCTGAATGCCAAGCAGGCAGGCAAGTACTGTCACAGGTGAACCCACACTGATTTCCACAAAAATAGATTTTGTGCTGTAAATCTGGCAGTGAATCTCACTTAGGGAAAGCAGCTTCTATATAGCTTGGCCAAGCAATATTGACACATAGCCTGATATTTGCAGAGTTTTTCTGGCTATTCACATAACCAGGAGAAAGCAGAGTTGTGTGCTATTTTTGTGTTGTTAACTCCAGTAGGCAATTTTTAAGGCACTCTACAGAGTCCCTAAAGATAGCTAAATATGCAATGCTGGAAAATGATGTGCATTGCAGTACTGATGGAATAGTAGCTGGATTTTTGTGCAGAATGAGTCAATTGGTATTTATTTATATTTATGATTTGTTTAGCAATCAGAAGATAAATTTAAAGCACTCAGCATAAACCTCAGACTGCTCTTTACACTCATTTGGCACTAGCATAGCTATGTTTAATAAAGCAGCGCCTGTTCTATACCACTGGACACATGTCATTTAAATGCTAATCTCAATGCATCTTGTTCTTATTTTCTGACTGTCCAACTCAGTGGAAACTTAATTGTTATAATTTGTTTATTAGTAATAATTGCACAGTTTGGAAAATATGGGGCTCTTATGAAGACTAATTCTTCTTATATTAGGACACTGCTAGAACAATGGGTGGTGTGATATTGACTTAGAGAAATAATGTCATCAAAGTATTAGGCCTGGTTCAGTAGTCTTTTTTCTGGCAAAACTTTTTTTTTTTTTTTTTTCAAAAAAAAAAAAATACTGCTGACATGGACCTACTGGCTTAGATCACAGCATTAAGTTAAATTGGGTGTTGTAGTAAAGTCGGATTCTTTGCAGGAGTTGAGGATTTAATCTGCTATTTAAAATGGCATGCTATAATATTGCATGTTATAAAAAATGATTTTTGATCAAAAAATGTAGATCTAGAAGCTATGGAAAACATTTCTTGTTCTGAGTCTGAGTTTTCTGACTGAATATAAATAACTCATTTATATTCAGATATGACGCAATTTCTTCCAGTTAGATACACAACTAGTTGATAAATTACAGTTGGTGTAATTTTTACACTTATATTAAATATGTAACATTAGAATTGCCAATTTTCACTCCATTTCCACAGTGAATTATATTTTAAATATATAATACTGTACCTGGCAATTTCTGTTCATGCTCAATGCTTTATATTTTAAAGTACAGCAATATCTGTCAGCATCACAGTATATTGTTCAAGATTGCATACATGTTTTAACTATTATAAGATATGAAATTACTGCTAGGTTATTGAGTCTCACTTTTATTGCTGCAAACATATTTCAGTGGAACGTCAACTGTGCTGGAGAAAACGCTATTATTGGGTAAATGGCTGTTTTATAGCATTATAAGGATTTGAAATGCCAGGGTTTATGGCAGTCCTCTTGCCCAGTTTAAGGAGGGGACAGTCATTTCCATATGACTTTCTGGGTCACAGAATATGCCTTGGGCTGCTGTCCTGCTTAGAAAACTTTTTTTTAATTATTTTTTTGGTCTAATACCGTGCTAGACATGGGACTGCGCTTATAGAGTGCGTAGGCAATATCTTAACTCGCTATATTTTTCCTGCTCCCATCTGACCTACTTGTCGTTACCAAGCAAGTTGGAAAACTACTACAGCTTCTTTTATTCGGTGAAGGCAATCCTAGGGTTATTTTCTCGGCTGCGGTAGGAGCATGGGGCTCAGAGATGTAGTGAGAGCACTGTGAGGGAGCGTGGGGCTTCAGGTCCTGAAGCCAAGTGCAGCAATGACTGCAGCAGACCTATGGGAAAGCTGAAGCTTCCTTCCCTGGCACTGTTGTCCTGCTTAGCTTCTGTGTGATGTCCTATATAAGCTGCTATACCATCTCACGTTGCCTAGAGTGTGCTTAAAAGAGAAATGACTGGTTCAGGCATACTGTACTCTCAGTGAGGACTGTAAGCAAAAGTGGAAAGGAAGGGGTGAGGCGGCACGAAGGAGTCGTGCAGATGTTTTACCAGTCCCTTCCCTTCTCGGGGTTATGTAATATTTACAGTTTAGCTCAGTTTCTTACATAATGCCGGGGTGGAGGAAAACACTGGGAGGCTGTGTAAAGGTCCTGAACCTACTCCCATCGCACTCTGGCAAAGCTCCCATGGATTTCAGTCAGAGACAGAGGGAGCTCTGAATCTCAACCAAGTGAACGTAAAGAGGTAGGCATTGTTCAGAAATGTGTGCAGTGGTGTTTGTTTTCTTTTCCTTTTTGTCAATTGAAAGCGTTCTTCACCCTGCTGATGGAAGGAATGAGCAGAAGTAATTGGTGCAAAATGCACACAGGAATTCGGAGGAACAGCGCTTGTGTTCCTCTGAACTCAGAGCTGCAGTCTGGCTTCCTTGCTAACCTGTGACCTGACTCTGCTGTCAAAGGCTTCATGTGATGGAATCGTAGAGTGGTTTGGAGGCCATCTGGTCCAAACCCTCTGCTCAAGCAGGGACACCCAGAGCAAGTTCCCCAGGACCATGTCCAGGGGGCTTTTGAAGCCTCTCCGGCAACCTGTTCCTGTGCTCTGTCACCTGCATAATAAAGAAGTGGCTCCTGATGTCCAGACAGAACATCTTATGTTCTAGTTTGTGCCACTGTGTCTTGTCCTGGCACTGGCCACCACCAAAAAGAGCCTGGCTCTATCCTCTGTACTCTCCCTTTGGCTATTTAGGGATGATGGGATTTCCCTGAGCCTTCTCTTCTCTAGGATGAACAGCCCCATCTCTCTCAGCCTCTCCTCACAGGAGAGGTGCTCCAAGCCCTTCATCATCTTGGTGGCCCTATGATGGACTCTATCCAGTAGCTCTGTGGCCATCTTGTACTGGGGAGCCCAGAACTGGACCCAGCACTCCAGGGGTGGCCTCACCAGTGCTGAGCAGAGGGGAAGGCTCACCTCCCTCAACCTGCTGGCAATGTCACTCGTCCACCCTAAAGTTCAGCACTCAGAGATCCCATTTTTCTCATGATCATTGTGGAAGCTGGTATGTTGGAGCTCTGTTTTTGAAGCATGCTTCCACCTGTTTTTATTCACCTGTGTTTATTCCTTGACTTTGTTACACATTGAAAAAGCTTTGAATAGTAACAATAGGATGACCCAACTCCTGCAGGTGACCTGCTGGCCAATTCCAGGTATCGCTGTGAGACACTCTTCATATTGTCTTCATTGCTCCATCTAATTTGATTTCACTTTAACAAAACACTTTCTTTTAAACATTTACTTTTTTCACCAGTTTCCTTGTTGCGGCATACAACTGTTACTGTTCTCTGTATGTAAAACTTGTTCTCTGTGTGTAAAATTTGTATGCCCTTGTGTCTTTACTTACTTCAGTTAGGATATTATTGCATCTTACAATTGAATCTGAAAAGAATATAGTCAGCCCCAAGATATTTCAATCCATAATGGAGAGAAATATTTTCAGTAAATCAATCTTTTATCTGCTCAGAGGTTTTCAAAGGGACAAATTAATTTTACATGCTTGTATTTAATGAACTCTTTTGAGGAGATTTGGTTTGCAGACCAAGTGTAGAATATGGTCTGAAGATCAGACCACTTAAGAGATTGGGTCTATCCCCTAGATAAGACCCATCTTCTCTTCAGTGTTTTGCTTCCAGACTGACATTTTTTGACATTATTTCTGTGGAAAAGTGCAGAACTCATCTGCTGTTGAATACAGTTTAAATATTATCATTTGTGGCATTCTTTAAAGCTCATGGAAAAAAAAACAACAACATGCGTCAGTAATGGAACCAACATCTAGTAGTCAGTTGGTCCTTCACTGCAGTTCAAGTATCCAAAACATTACTTCCACTTTCTTTAGTATACAAGGGTCAGAAATAATTCGCACTTGTTTCCAAAACTAAAACAAATTGAGTTTCTGGAGATTCTCCTTGTTTGCTGTTGTTGTTGTTTTACATCTTAGACAGCAGTCAGCTCCTCTGACTTCATTATGGTTTCTCTTCATTTTAATCTGTATTAATAAGATGAAACTAAGGCTTGTAGTTTATGGTAGCACTGATTTTCTTTCCACTCCCATCTTACATTTTCCACTTAGCATTGAGTTCCCTCTCTTTCCAGACGCTTATCCACACTCCTGATTATTTGCAGCAGCAAGAAACCATTTATGGCTGCATGCTTCCTTTTCTTTTTTGCTAATGAATGACTTGAGAAGTAGATTCCCACTTAGAATATATATTAGTGTCTTAGCAGAAAAGGTGACTTCTCTTCTACATTTTTGGAATTGCTTCTTGCATTGGCATGCAGTAATTGTCAGTAAGCCCTGTGGAAATAGCCTTGTGTTTTGCAGATGTTCGGTGCTTCAGAAGATGTGCTAGGTCCTTTCATGTGGTCTCTCCTACAGAGTAGGTGCAAGCCACAAACTTTCACAAGCTGCAGTTTTGACATCTTGTCTGCTAAGACTCGTGTCTATTCCCAGCACCTCATAAAGCTCAGGAACCATAGCAATGTTAATTTGCTTGTGGCAAAAGGAGGTAGGAAATAGTTACATCACTTCAGATGGAAATCAGATTGTAACAGACCATGAAATAATGACAGCACCAAGAGCTGAATTCTTCTAAATCTGGAGGTGGCTGACATCTGAGGTTTGGTGAAAACTGCTCTGCAACAAACATCTTCAAATACAGTATCAAATAATCCTCTGTTCCAAATTTGTGATGGTTTTGATAGCCCCAATCTACTGCCATGCTTCCATTTCTTCTTGAAACTGAAATCTATGTTGCACAAAGGTGGGAGATACTTTATTGCTACTGTGGTATGAATTCAGAGCTTGTTTCAACAGCTGGCTGAATAGCTTAAAGGTTAAAATCCTTCCTTTTGGTGCATGCAGAGAACAGTGCAAACATTTCAAAACTGTTCTTTCTGTGGGTACCGTCTCTAAACCAAAAGTACCGCCTCTGAGGAGGAAAGAAAACTTAGTCCAGATGGTATGTTGAGTAGTGAACCGAGTCTTTCATCAAAGCTTCTTTACTGCTGCTTTTTATGGCGGCAGCTATGCAAGAAAGCCTAGCAAGAACTGCAGTGATTGAATGACTCAGTTTGCAGTATGCTCTTTGTTGAAGTTGAACTGCTATAAAAAGACTTCATTAAATTTTGTTTTATGGCAACAACATAGATCTACTATTTGGAATACTGTTGTGTTGTGGGTTGGCTTTTTTTTCAGTTAAAATGTTGGGTCTCAAATGATTCTCATTTCTGACAATTGCATGTGTGTATACTAAATTAAAATATGCAAATATTAAAATATAAATTAAAAGTCTCTTCAGGTGTTTTGACACCTCACCATAACGAGAGTGAAGTATTGTCTTTGCACCCGAGAAACAAGAAATCAGCTTTATGCATTGTATGTAGACACTGAAAAAACACCTCCTCTATAATGGCACTGTCAGGGTACAGGACGGACAAAGGGGAATCCTTTTGGCTTGCCCATTCTTCTGTGGTATGAAGGAGAGAGACCCTTCAAGAGTCATTCAGGACAGAAGCCAAACTTAAGTCCTCTGAATCAATTGCATTGACTAGTGAAGGTGCTAGAGTGCATGCTGGAGATGCTGTGGGTGCTGGAGAGGAAGGAGACTTCAGGAGTTTCAGGGATCTCAATTCTGCACTGTGAAATTTTCTAGTGATCACTTTCTAGTGATTTCAGTGACCTGACTACAATTTCTTTCTTCACTGAAGTCACTCAGGCAACTAATCCATATTGAATTTCTTTAAAATTCAGGACATCGTTTTGTTGGAAGTGATAAAACAGTAAATCTTAGCCCACTAAGTTCAGGCAGAGAAAAGGATTACCTGGTCTATGTAGGTCAACCTTGACTGCTTGACTTCATGTAGAGATTTCATTCTTTTCACCATCATCCTGACAAGCACCATTGATAGGATGCCTGTTCCCCTCCTGCAGTTCCCCTTTATGCATCCAGAATCCCTTTTGGAAACAGCTAAAAAGCCACCTGTTATTAAGGAAATAGTTAATTTAAAGATGTTCATATATGTTGTAAGAAGTTAACCCTCTGGGTAGAGGAAAAGTATGACCTCTTTTGTCCTGATAACAGTGGAACCTTGCATATGTTAGGTGAATGCCTCTGTACTTCACTTGCCTCTAGGAAGCTGTCCAGGACCTCAGTTGTCATTGAAAGAGATATATATCCTGAGGTTGATGTCTTTTCAAATGGTACTGTTTTAGCATTGGAGTTGTCCCTCAGAGACTTCTTTTTAAAATAAAATCATACATGTATCTCAAGTTAATCTTGCTTATACTCAAAAACTTGCCTAAACACTTGTGGAGCTTTCTTTGTGTCTGTGTTCAAAATGTACTCTGTGTATCCTCTCCGATGAGTAGTTCACAAGACAGAATTAACAGAGGAAGATGGCATGGAAGTGGCACATATAAAACAAAAAATAAAACCAAACCAGAGCACTCAATGCAAAGATCCCAGACTCCAGGTCTTTATGAAGTATCTGCTCTATATTAACATGAGTGGCTGCTGCTTCATGATCCTGCAGAGAGGATGACCTACCAGCAGCAGGTAGATTTCTATTTCAAAGAAGTATTCTCCTGTGTTATAATGTGCTCTGATCTCTCCCACATCAGTGCTGCATAACAAATCTGCTTTTAAATCCAGCTGAAGTAGAATCTGGAAGAGTGATAATGAAAAGATTCAAGAATTTCTGTCCTTTTGCTGGTTCTCTGGCTTTCTGCAGAGATGGTTAATTGGAAGCAGGTCACATCAGGAGGATATGCAATGCAACATCTTTCTTCCTTTGCTTCCACAGTACAGTTCTGTACGAGTAAGAAACACAAAACTACTCAGGGATTGAATTCTTTACTCGTGTGCAAGGACGGCCAAGTCCTTGCTATGATGTTTAATACACCAGACAAGACTGAGGGAGGGAGACAGTTCGTGTGTGCTTTTAGTCAGTCACAGCTGAATTTTGAGGAAGGAAGAGGGTAAGTTTGCATATGCAGATATGCAGATGTACAGAAAAAAAAAATCCAAATATATATTACTGAGGAAGAGAACATTGTTTGATTCATATCCAAATTAAAACTGTAATAATTACTGAACCTGAGGCAGAGAAACTCTTAAGTCCATTAATCATCTCAGAATAAATAGGAGAATTAGCTGAAAGAGGTTTCTGTATGTACACAACAAATTATAGTACTGAACCTACATGTCTCTAAGCTATTGCTTATTTGTACATTTTCTACCTGTAAGTTTTATTTATTGATTGATTGATTTTTCCCGGTGAATGACTTGTCCTTATTCCCTCCCTATCCCTGTTTAAATCCAGATACCAAATGAATTTGGGCAGGATGGGATTACAAGCCAACAGCTGTGATGTGTGCATTTACAGTTCGGGGCTGTTAGGAGGGTCTCAGCAAATAGTACATGACTATAAACAATGGTATTACAACAAGTAACATATTTGATTTTGTAAGAGAAAAACAGTGTTTTGTAGAGCCAAGATTGTCTTTATCCCTGGGTAATCTAGAATTCATCAGTGAGGGTACTAGCTGCTTATGGAGGAAACGCATGCGTTGTACCATAACCTATACACTGCAGGAAAAGCCTAGGAGCAAGATTCTGAATAACTCCATCGAAAAAACTGAGAAGTTATTGGAAGTTTGCCTGATTAAAAAGTATGTAAGGACATCAAGAGCTAAGTTCATACTGACAGATAAACACAATAAAAACAGCCTAACATGATGACATTCTAGTAAGCTTTGTTAAATATCTTATGCAAATGGTTATGAAACTTGGCTTTATAAGATGATTTACGGAGTGTTTAGGGAGATGCAGATATTGTGAAGTATCTTGCTGGCAAACTGAAGAAATCCCTAGAGCATTACTGCTCTTCATAGAAGTAGAAAATCTAGCAGCTGTTTGACAAAGAATTTAAGTAAAACAAAAATAGAATAGATTAATCTTTCAGATGCCTTTAAGTACTTCCTTAGACTTGTTTGTTTGGTTTGTTTGGCTTTAGGCTTAATAGTTTTGGGGTCTGTATAAAAACCCTAAGTAAACCTCCATTTTCATTTAAACCTATAAATCTGATTATTTTGAATTGAGGGAACAAAGAAATTGTTACATCCAAGTTCACTAAATCCTATGCCTTCCTTCTGCAGATGCTTTAAACAGAAGGTGTCAGATTCCTGTCAGGAGCAGTTTTATTTTTTGATATTGTAAAAGTAAATTTACAAGGTATAACAAGTCTCTACTGACTTTAGCAGAGAAGTTTTTCTCCCATCAGAGGCAATGCTTCTAGGTTAGTTTCTAGGTTAGGTTATAGAAAGGTCTGGGAAATGAAGGAGAAACCTCAAGATGAAAAAGAGAAACATAACTTCTAAGCATTAATACAGTTAATGCATGGACAGAGTATTAAAGGAAATGGAACACCCTCTCTGTTGCTGTCTTAAAATCAAGAGCCAGCTCACTGTATCTGCTTAGGGACATGGAAGGAGCCTTTGGTGCCATTCCATTTTCCTGCTCATTCATTTGTCAGCTCAGGGCACTGTTGCTTGGCACTAGGTCCGGATGCCCTTGGAGGACTCAAAGAAGCGATCCTGGGCAGAAACACTGTTCTGCTGCCTCTTGCTCTGTCAGGGACAAATGCCTCCAGTAAAGTTGTGGTTTGTTTTTCCCACTAGCTAGCAACTTGAAATGCCTAAATTATATGGGCTGAATATTGCTAGGATTGATATATTTTTACTATATTATAGGAAGTGTGATGCATCTGTTGGGGATGAAAGGGTCGTCTGCAAATTTTTACCTTGGCTAGGCTGCAGAGTGTAAGTGTTGCTTAGTGCTGCTATAAATGCACTAACAATTTATGGGGTGAGGCTGTTGCAAGCTTACAGTAAAACAAGGTCTTTGCCTACTATTTAATTAATATGAACATCACTTTCTGAAATGCAATATGAAATCTATCTCAGACCTCTGACAAGTCTTTTCCAGAGTCAGTGTTTGTATCTCCACTTCCTCTTTGGACATTTCACAGCCACAGGTGCTGATCAACTCTGAAATCTGGCATTGGCTATGCAAAAATAGAGCTAGTTAAAATTAACATGTATTTTATTTACAATTACTGGTCTACAGTCTTAAGTCATTTACTGCAGTAAAAAATCATGTTTTTCCTTGGCCCAAGAGTGAAATCAAGGAACAAATGCTCATAGATTGAGATTTAAAAAAAATGTTTTGAATACCGAGAGTAATTTAACAATTGTAGACTGCTGGGAATGAAGTAGCAAATGATGATCTCTGGACTCACAAGAATTAGAGGGTGTAGGTATGTGGTTTACGTTACAGAAGAAGTTAGACCCCAGATGACCAGAATGATCCTTCTTGGCACTGCAGCTGGCCACTGATGCATCCTGAGCATCCCACAGCGTTGTGGTATGTTTTTTCCACTAGCCAGCCTGCAGGTGTCTGGGGTTGGACAGCAAGGCATGTAAGGGAATGGAAGGCAAAAGGGAAAACTGCTTGGGATACGTTTCTGCAGCTGGGCTGCTTGCAAGGAGTCGGCTCCGCAATGGGAGGGCTCTGGCTGAAGCAGGGAGTGTTCATTGGTGGTCTTGCCTTGATCACCCAGACACCCTTGATACTTAAATCACGTTCCATAGTTAGGATTTCACCACATTCGGAGATGTTATGATGTCTGCTGATGTCTGCCAGTAAGGTTAGTTGCAGGGCCAAGTCTCTAACAGTGAGAGCCGTTAGACAAAATCTAATCTGTAAAGTAACCCTAAGCAGAAAAATAAACAGAGCCATTTTAGACAATCTCCTAGCCTCTGAGACAGAGATGTGTTTAAAAGAGAAACGCTGCACATGAATTTGATTTCCCTTGAAACTTGCTTTGTATGGGATTCATTAGTTAAAAGAAGGGTAGCCCAGTGTAACAGAGTTCACCTCCTATGAGTCAGACTGAAGTCTTGCTACTATTTTTTGGCTACCTTTATATAGCATGCCTGTGTTTGTCATCACTCCTTTTCATTTTCTAATGTCAGGATGAATCATTGCAGGAATGTTTATATCAGTTCTGTATGAAGCCAGACAAGCTACAGCTTACTGAGCTCCTGAGGTTCACGTTTTCTTGTCAGTTGACAAGTCCTGCCTCTTTCATGTCTTTTATGTGCTTTCCTTGATCTGTGCAAGGGCTTGTCTGAGTCAGGAGCAAGGATGAGCTGAAGGAGCAGGGGGCTGCAGCACAGCTGGTTCTCCCTGGCAGGCAGGCAGAAACGTGGAAGCAGAGCAGGGGCTCAGCAGTGTTTGCAGTGCCTGCCAGGGTATCTGCAAACTCCATATTAGAATCATATCCCCTTTTTTCCTGCAAAGTGAAAGCCTCCTTTGTGGAGGGCTTTTTCTTTATTTGAACAAATTCTGCAGTGATCTTTATAGTTCTTGACACTGGAGAAGATGAGGTTTTTATTTGCTCTTCTAGCCGTGGCACAGATCTTAAAATCTTTGGGCAAAATTCAGGCCACCAGTGCTACAGCACTGAAGACAGAAGTTGGTGTTTGCTGTGGTGCATCAGTTTGAGAGCAGTATCTCCAGCACTGCCCAGCCTGTCCACAAATGTGCAGATGTACAGGAACTTGTAAGGAGCTTTATTCATGCAGCTGCATGGAGGTGCATAGCTTGGGTCTCTCCTCTCCTCAAGCTTGCTAGTTTGCTGTTGACTCTCCTACACCCCAAGGTCTAAAAAAGTGTTTTAAAATACTCCAGTATTTTTTAATATCATTAACATTTCAATAAGATGTGTCCTGTTTATTGTTGTGGACAGGATTCTTGACTGGGAATGGGTACCAGTGGTGATAAATACCTGGGGTGTTCTAGGCTGGAAACACAGATGCCGACGACATAGTTTTCATTTGCTATATGTCGTGCTCTCATATGCACAGATTTCTCCATTGCTCATCACCTCCAGGAGATTTTTATACCAATATAAAGTGGGTGTAAAGTATTGCCACTATGATCTCATAGTAATTAGTTCACTCACTTTATATTCGCATAAAAGCAAGGCAACAGAGGACAGCAGAGAATTGTGTTCAGTCTGTAAAGCTGATAAAATACATTTCAAGAATTTATTAATCTAGTACCAAGTTAAACATGCATTACTTACATTATTAAGATTATTAATTAAAATTATCATCTATATTTTATCTCAGTATAGACATAAATAGTAGAGTTACAACCACTAGTAAGTGTAATTCATTTGCTGATTTATAAGCGTAAAGTTCTCCAGGGACTGTTGCTAATTCCCTATGTGATAATTTGTATTTGTATTACAGTTAGCTTGGGAAAAGAAAAAGGAAGAAAATATATTTAAAGGTGTTTTTTTTGTCAAGATACAGAGTAATCTGTATTGCATATGTGTCTTTTTTCTACGTACAAAATACTATTTTCACTGCTCTGAATGTGAAAATACATGCACAAAAATACAATAAAAATATGTATTATAAACTTTCTCACTTGTGATTAACAGCTCTGTGAAAATCTACCAACTTCCCTATGCTAAGTGCATAGTTTGTTTTCTCCAGGGATGTAAATCTGCACAGCTCTATTAAATTTAACAGAATTCCTTTGGTCTTCATTATTTTTGGAGGCTTGCCAAATGCTGGTGTAGATAACCTGATTAGCATAGATGTTCCTACCTGTAAAATCTTTCACTTTTTGAAGATACGGATAGCTTGAGGTTAGAATAAAATTAACAAAGCTTCACATAATTATACTTATCTGCTACAGTTAATTAGTGTATTGTGTCATTTTAATCAAATGAGTGCATCAAATGAGGTTGATTACAGTGCAGAAAGTGCACCGTGCAGTGCTCTCCAAAGTGCAGAAAGAACTACTGAAAAACTTGTGGCATTTTGTTTAATAGAGTCCAGTGTTCATTCTTACTACAGACTATTTTCCTGTTTGGAAAACATTGTTTATTTAAGGAAAATAAACTACGAGAGGTTTCTTTTTTTTATTTTTTTTTTCCAGTTTATATATATGTATGTATATTATTATTTCAGGACTGGATAATCTTAATAATCTTCTCTTGGTGTGCTGGGAAGTAAGGAGATGATAAGGGGCTGCATGCAACTCTTGCCACAGTATCGTTAGTAGTCACTAGCTTGTTTTCAGGACTCTTCAGAATAAAAGGAGCTGGGGGAAATCCAAGCACTGTTTGCCAAAACACATTTTACAAACAATTTTACTGTTGTTGTTCACAGCTGCAGAGAGAACATCATGCATTTTGCTGAGGCCACCTTGATAGCCTTTATTTGACCAGGGCTTGTGTACTTATTCTCTTGATTTCCAATTCAAGAGAGCACTTCAGCTTGTGCTTGACTTTTACTTTATTGAACATAAATAGATGTCAGTTTAAATGCATGTATGAGCTGACAGTAATAAGGATCTTGAAACAATGTTCAGCTGTGCAGTGTTTTTAAGATGAGATATTGCAAATCAAATGGAATAGGTGATCAGAGACGTAGGCATGTGAAATGGGCATAATAGTTCTCAAGGTTTTTGATGCTGATCCTTATAGAGAGATTGGTGAATCGTGAACTAAATGAATAGATGGGGAGGTAAGCTGAAAACAAGTCCTGCTCCTGGCACCCCAGGGAATAAACCCAGGTACATGATAGGAGCTGACAGCTGGAAAGCAGGAGAGAAGAGCCTGGGGGTCCTGGTGGATGCTGAGTTGAACGTGAGCCAGCAATGTGCCCTTGCACCAAACAAGTCCTGGCTGTGTTAGGCAGAGCATTGCCAGCAGGACATGGGAGTTGATCCTTGCTCTCTGCTCAGCAGTGCTGAGGCACAGCTGGAGCTCTGTGTCCACTTCTGGGCTCCCCAGTACAAGAGAAGCATGGACATACTGGAGCACAAACATGAAGATGATCAAGGAACTGGAGCATCTCTCCTGTGAGGAGAGGCTGAAAGAGCTGGGGCTCCCTGACTGGGGAGTAAAGAAAGCAGAGACAGACTTGGTGTACAGAGACAGGATGAGACAGTGGGCACAAACTGAAATACAGGAGGTTCCATCTGGACATAAAAACACTTTTAATGTGAGGGAGGTTGAACACTGGCACATGTGGCCCAGAAGGACTGTGGAGGCTCCTTCCTTGGAGATAATCAACACACAACTGAACATTGCCCTGGACAACTGTCTCTCACTGACCATGCTTGAGCAGGGGGATTGAACTAGCCAGTCTTGAGAGGTGCTTTCTAGTCTCAGCTATTCCATGATTCTCTGGTTCCATGAAAGTTAAATATATAAAACAATATTTCCTTGCACTTCATTTCACATTCACAGTGGCCTGTCAATAACACATGAAAGTTAACTTTATCTTATCATTCAACTTCTGAAAAGCTGTCCGAATATTTTTCTTATTCTCAATAGTCTGGAAAAAGCTACAGTTGGGAGACTTACTGTGTTTATGGAGACGAGAGACATCAAATAAGTGTTCTGTGCATAAAATTGTAGATAAAAATTTAAAAGTTCAAATTACAGGTTTGTAGCAAAGTCTTAAGCTGTATGGGGCCTCTGCAGATCATCAGGCTCAACCTTCTGGTGCAAGGGCCTTAGGTTAGGTTATCCAGGGATCTGTGAAGCTGAATTAGCAAGAGAAATTCTTCCTTTTCTCTGGGATACCTATTCCAATGCTTAATTGTTCTCATGGTGAAAAATATTGTAATCATATACAGAATGAGTTTCTCCTGAAAGAGTTTTGCCCTTGTCCTGCCGTCACACGTGGTGGTAAAGAGAGCATCTCCATCTTTATAGCTTTATTTTAGGTGTTGGAAGGCAGTGATCGCTCTGAGGATTGCTCTGAGCCTTCATGTTGCAGGCTAGACACACACATTCTTGGACCTCTCTGTGTATGTCAGGTTCTCCAACCTAATCATCGTAGTGGCCCTCTGCTGGACCATCTCCAATTTTTCTTTCTCTTGGACATGGGGAATTTCACACTGTGTTGCCTTGGTGATGGGTGTTTCCTTTGGTAAGATTTAGTAGCACAATAAGATTTTTCCAGAACTCACTGAGGAACTCTCATAACCAGTTATAAGTATCAAAATAGGCTTCCTAGAGGCTAAAGGGAAATAAATCTCTTTTTTTATTGGATAATTTTTCAAAGTAGTGCAGAAAAGAGTTAGTCCCAAGGGTAGTGTAAAGGATAATAGGTTTGAACCTATTTCGGTTCAAGTCAAGGGGTATCCTGCCATTAACTGTAATGGCAGGAGGGAATGACAGGCAGTTTTATAGAAGATGTGCTGACCTGGGATTTTTCATGGTTGGACTAAGAAAATCACTTAGTCTCCTGTGAAACACAGGGAACCGTAGGACAACCCAGACTGAAAAATAAACTCTGCTAAAGGCTGTTACAGAGATCCCCAGGAGAACAGATGTTTTTGCAGCTAGAATACTTCTTTCTAGCAGAGAGGCAGCATATCTACTTTCATGTTGAGAATTGTTCCATATATTTTTGGACAATGTAACCAGCCACAAAGAACATAGGCCTTGTTATTTGGAGTTTTCCTGAATCCCTCCCTTAGTGCCTTATTTTTGAAAGCTAAGACTGGCTGAAATAAGTATCTGTACCAACATTTTGTAGGAAAACTTGAAACATGACGAGGAATTAGACGAGTCTGTGTAGTGATCAGTACTCTTAACATGAATGCTCTTCTCCTTCATAAAATGGAGTGACTAGCTGGAACATTGAAATCCTTCTAGGTTTGCCAAGATGTAGTGAATAATAAACTTTTATCTGTTTCTTTATGGCTAAATAAGGAGGGATAGGAATGGATCCTCAGCCCCGAGGCCAGTGGTTTCACACTCCGCAAGAGATTATCTTGAGAAAGCTTGTGGGAATGGTCCAGACCAGAGCCAAGAAATGTTCTCTCAACCCTGGTGGATGATTGAGACTTCAGTTCACTCCTGGAGCCTCCTTTATTTAAAATGTAGTTGTGTTCCTAGAATCTCAGTCATCTCTGCAGCATTTGTATTTGTCTGTAAGAGGAGAAAAATAGAAACAGAAATGTAATTGATTGGGTGTTGGATTCGTGATGGACTTCAGATCAGTCACTAAAAGGTTCTAAGAAAGGCGTCAAAATGCAGCAGTAATATTTTTTTTTGTCAAAGGAAAACCAATTCACATTGGTTTACAGAAGGAAAGTGAAGAATCTTTGTTCAAGGAGTAGCTGCTTGTCCTGTTTATGTGCGAAACCATTCGGTGTACCTGCAAAAGCTGCCTAGCTACTGAGGTAGAAGTCTCCTGGGGTCTAATAAGGAATGAAACTGAGAAGGCTCTTCAGACCTTTGACGTGGCTTGACTGGAGGGTTTTAGGTATTGTGTGGATAAGACTGTAAATAACAATTTGTTTATTGATAATTACAACTAAGTTAGCACCAAGGTGAGGACATAGGTGCAGAGTGTGAGAGTAGTGGCAGCAAAGCGGTTTCAGGGTATGCCATGCAATCTGGTGTTTTGCCTTTGTTCTAAGCTCTTGGGAAGGGCAGCAAAATTTTGGTATTAATTTAGAAGAAAACAACAGTTGTGTGAGAATGATCACGTAACTTGGAATTTTGAGCCCTGACACTCAAGAAGCAGAAATGTCTTAAAGGAAAGATGTTTCTTTAGATGGTTTAGGGATGATGGGGTAGTTCCTGATTTTGAATGATTTTTGAATGAATTTTGAATGAAGGGTTGGTAGGAGGGGGAAGTACTTCTGTACTGCAGCATCCTCTGTTGATACCATTGCTGACTAATGTTTGGTGAAGTGGTCGTTCCAAATTGCACCTCAAGATGAACCCATCCCAAACTCCTCTTTGACCAGAAGAAAGGGTTAAAAGGAAGTGGAGACTAGCCATGCTTGGCTTCATGAACAGAACTGATGCTAGACTTGCTTTCTAAAGGGTATAGCTGCTGGTATGGCTCCTCAGGATTGACCTGTTTACACCAGGTTCTGTCTTAACAACTGTATTTTGAATGCATTTTGTTACTTTCTTGTTACTCAGGAGTGGTCCTTAATATATTTAATATTTTTAGTGCCCTACAGATACCAAAGCAACGTTTGGGGTCCACCTTAAAGTAGTAGGAGACTGGACAGGTATGTAGAAAAACAATTCCTTTTCAGAGACAAGTATCTTCACTTGAAATTTCTGGCTTCAGCACGATTTTACCTTGATTGCAACATACTCTCACTAGAGATCATTTATGCTTGTTTTCTCAAAGTTGTTCTTATTACATTCCTACATTACAACCCCTGCTTTATTTAGTTGTGCCTTTCTTGAGATAGCATGTTTCTCCAACTACTAACAGATATTCTGATCACAACTAAATACTTTGCAGTGTTCCTTGGTTTCTGCCTCTTTTTCTTATTTCTTGGTAGCCCGCTGCTGCTGTACAATGCCTCTGTGCACAGTAGAGACTGCAGAAATGCTGAAATGTGCAGCTTTTAGATAAGAGGATTTTAATGCCAGCAGTTTGGATGGCTGCCAGGTTAATTAACGCCCACGGTACAGTGAGATTATAGGTTGCTTTCATGTTCTTCCATTGGTCTCTGAATGTCCTCCAGACCATGGGTGTAAAGCAGGATTCCCTGCAGAGCAAAATGGTAATTTCCTGCTCCCTGTCACAGTTCTATGCTCAAGTGATAGTTGTCATCATTGCTTGGCAGCTGACTTTCTTCTTGCTTAGCATAGCATTTCCTTGTAAGGAAAATAAATACACAACACCATCTTGTTCGTTTCTTAGGAAGAAATGTTTTCCGTGTTAATTTGTGTCAGCTCATGTTTTTGTGGAACAGAGTCAAACAAGCTTGTCACGCTAAGAGGAATTAGAGCAATTCAAGGAGAGTAAGGCCATGAACGTCCAAGTTCAACTTGCTGGTCCAAGTCCATACTTGGTTGTGGAAGTCTCTGAAACTTTAATAGGCAAGGGTTGAGAGGGTAATGCCATGTGCAAGTATAATCCATAAGTACCCTGATTCTCTATTCTTCCGTAAAATGTAGGATGTTGGCAAGAAAGAGGCGGGATATGGGCCTGATTATCCCTTGTTCTGCCCTAATGTGCTGTTATTACACACCATTCCTACCTGGGAGAGGACAGTAGGCTACTGGAATAAGTAGGGTGGAGAAATGCTAAATGGATTTTTCAAATGAAGTAGCATCTTTGAATGTTTTTTGCCTCTATGGTATGAATTACTCTTTAACAGTATTTAAATGTCTTTCTTCTAACTCAGGATCTATATTCTGTGTTGTGAAGTAGGTCTGCCTAGGTAGGATTGTATCAGATTTAGGACACTGTTATGTTACAGGGACCATTTGTTGTAGTTTGGCTGCACAAGGACATCTCTTCCTGGGTCAAACACAGTGTTGGAAAACAGGCTGTTTACCCAGCCATTTACCCTGAATCTGTACCATGGAGCCCTCTTCTCACTCATTCCCTTAAGCCCTGTGACAGTTAATGGTCTTTAATCCTCTGACTGTTTGAGGAGGATACTGAGGAAGGATTATTATATTTGCCACATTCCTTATAATCTTTCTTAAGCATGCTCTAATGGCCTCTCCTGGAGACACGATATTGGTCTGGGGGAGTTTTTATGCAGCATTTTGTCATTTAAGCTCCTCTCACAACCTATTCTCTCAGCCTTTATCCTATTTATTCAGATTCTCTTTTGTATCACATTTTCACATTCCTGACAGTTTATGCCTGACACCAAAGAGAGTTAGCAATTTATATCAGAGAACTCAATTACAAGCCTAAATTAGAGGGACGCAAGAAGAGTGAAGATATGCTGTGAAATGCAGAGAACTGGTTCGCCTGAGATGTTGCTCCTCTCGCTGGCTTTAGCTTCTGCTGCCCGCACCTGGGAGATGTTGAGGAGGAACAATTTCCTGCCATTAGCTGAGGATACAAACTGCTGGCAAACCAATTCTGCGAGTTATGTTTCAGGTCAAGTCTCTGACACAGAATCTCATGTTTTGAAAATTGAATAGAATAACTTGTGGCCTTAGTGACTTTGTTTTATAGGTTGGGAAAGCAACTGCACATCAAGAAGAAAGATAAGGGGTAATAGAATTGTCAACTACTGATGAGAAGTTGCTTTTAAGGGAAAATCATTTATTGTCCATATCCCAATGCATAAATTTGTAGATATCCAATAGCTTGCAAGAAGTGGCTTCTGAAAGAAAGCAGCCACTTTAGAATTATTATTTTTTTCACAGGAACAGATATTTAGTAGATTTTCAGGTAGTATAACTATTTGCTTTTAAAAGCAATAATTTGAATATCCCAAAATGTGGGACAGAAGTAGGGAAGAGAGAAAGAAACGTCAGAAATGATAACTCTGAGACTTTTGCAAAACTAAGAGTAATCCAGACCCCTAAGTTATGTATTTCTTGCTTCATCGAAATCAAATGATGCTCTCTGAGCTTAGAAGAGCTGAGAACCTGCCCTTCTCAAGAGCAGATTTCAATAAAGGCACAACGTTTCATCCCACTATGTAGGCAGCAGCATTCTTGAGATAAATTTCCAATACAGATCTGAGCTGTTTCATTTCTCATCTGTGTTATGGTGGTATTAGTAACTGTATTGTGCTTAGCTTTCATGTTCATTACAGAAAACAGAGACACACAGGCACTAGTATTCCTGTAACATACATTTAGATGCCTATGTAGGGACTTTCACCTCAACTACTTCCCTTGGCTCCCTTTGTAGACTTCTGACCTACTGCTGTGTCATTTAGGATGAGACAGGCCAGGCCCCAAGCATACTTTTTTCTCTTCTTTGATTGTAAAGAGAGCCTAGATATGCATCTCTACTTTAGAGGTAATTAGTTAATTGAAGGTTAGTTGTAATTTTTTCCCACCTAGAGGTTCCTGACATGATTTTTCCAACTTTTACCATGTCCAACAGGTACTGTGCATAGCGGGACAGCTCCTACAAACCCACTAAAGAATGTTTCATAATAATGTAATTATTACTGTTACAGATCCATGATTACTTAAGTCAGCACCTGTTGTATTAACAAAACATATTATGGCATTGTGGTGGCTCATGCTATTAACACAATTATCTGGTACTGCAGAGGTAAAATCTGTGGCTGTGGGCCACTCAGGTAGCCCGTTAGGACTTAAGCACTTAATTTACTGTGGATTTCCAGTGGCTCATCTCCAGTAATTGCAAACCTGAAGCCGTGCAGCTTGGGCTAGCTCTCCCTCTGAGCTATGCCAGCGCATCTTACTGTGTAGCTGCCTGGCAGTTACTGCTGCTGAGCTGGCGGATGGTCGCCTAAACCCCAAAGGATCACTGACAGCCCTGCAAGGGCTTGTGTGTGGATCAAACCTGTGAGATCCAGAGATGAGATAAACAGCTGATTTTGCTATTAACCTCCCTTTAAACACCTTTTATTGTCTGCTTCTCTCATGTCTCTGTTGTCACCTTTTCTCCTTTAGCTTTGAAAAATTAGCTGGCTTGATATTTACAGAAGGATTTCTTGAAAGTTGTTTTTCCCCGCTTACTGTCTTGTTTGTCCTCGGTGTTGTCACGTATCAGGCTTGTGCTTCCTCCGTCCTTGCTGCTGCCTCAAGTACCAGTGCTTGTTTAGTTTGAAATTGACATTCCATCTGGCATCTCTGGAGGGAAAAAGAGAAACCATGGACCATGCCCGATGTGTCCAGCTGCTCAGCAGCAGTGGAAAAAACACAGCGGTGTATCAAGACAATGTGTCTCATTCACTAGACAAACTTCAGGGTGCTAGACAGAAAGTAATATTGATGATGTTGAAACAACAGACTTCTGAAGCCATGCAGCATGTTTTTGTGGAAAACAAGTAGACAGCACTCAGAGGTGTTGAGGTGAACTACGTGCTTTAAGGCCATAAAACACCGCTGTTAAGCTACAGGGTGTTGCTGGTACAAATTGATGGGGGATTGTGTTTAAAACACTGCTGCTGCTCTGTGCTCTACAGTATTTTTTATCTTGTAGTGATATCAGCCTGCTCTTCAGTTGTGTGTGACCCTAGCAACATTTGCAAGGCCTGTCCATCACTCTGAGCAGCATGGTATTTACTATGACGGTACCATAATTGCACTTTAATGCCACCCTTTAAATGTGAGACTTTTGTGCCATAGGTTGCTAAATATTGTGGCAGCCAGAGGTGCTGAACTAGAACCAGAACAGGTATATTTTAGCATACCAATGCATTTCTGTAGAAAACACTCGGTCTCATCAGAAAATACATATCTTTGCTTAGTTCTTCATGCTGGAGATGAGGGTATGTGTGGTCAGGAGGTCCTTGGGGTACTGACTGTCTTATTTTGAATGTGATGTGGTTTGATAGGAATTTTTGCCAGATATTGTCATAGTCCTTTTTCTGGAAGGTTCAGATTTAGAGCAGGAAGTTTCAGGAAAAAAAACATTTTTCAGTTAAAAACAAAACTATTTTTGCAGAACATGGCAAATGTATGAAAACATGGCTCTTGTTTAAGTCCCTGTGGACTAAAACCTGAGACAGCAGAGTACACAACACAAACTTTTTGTTTTTAAACAGACATAATTTTTAATGCAGTTGTTTGACGTTCTGGAGATGGAGTAAGGATTTTTTGAATGCTCTCCGGAAGAAAAATAAACATGCCTTTTAAGTGGCCGAAGGAGGCATGACCTAAACTGTCTGGTCAGGGAGGGTTTGTCAAATCTACAAGGACTGTCTTCATGACCCTGTTCAGTTCTTGCCACTCCTAATATAGAGAAGATCTGAAGCTTCCCAAGGCTCACTGTTGCATTGCTGCACTTAGCTGGGATTTATCAGCAGGTATAGGAGCTAGCAAAGAAACAATATTTTATTTTCAGTAACCCAGGGGATGGTTTTAGAGATATTGAAGTAGTGGATCATTCAGTCCGTATCATCTGTATTCTCAGTGGATCTTGATTCAGGCTGGAGGAGTGTGAAGCAGAAGATGACAAGAAGGAATAATATGACTACAAAGTATGCCCGCAGGATGTGACAAGGCTGTCCCAAGATCACGATAATTACTACCAAGTTTCTCTAAAGCTACCTAGTCACTTATAATGAGCTATTGCTCAACTCTTTTTCTATTACCTCAAGCTCTGTTTGATTTGGGCCTCTTTCATTCCATAGTAACATGGATTTTGTTGTGTTGAGTTATTCCATGAAAATTCCTGGCAGTAAAGATGTTAACGATGTGGTGCTGGTAGTTGTTACAGCAAAATCTAAATGTGGTTTTGGAAGCCGATGGCAGGGATTGAATAGATGTTATTTTTCCGCTGCTAAACTTCACGACTACTGATTCTTATCTTCTCAGTAAATATTACTTAGGCTTCCGAGGAAGGTATCAGAATTAGGTGTTAAAAAGGTTTAATTGTGTTTCTTTTTGTATAATTTGACATTAGTAATAAAAGCAATACCGTTACATTACTGCGAGATTAAAATACCTTAATATAATTAGCCAGAGCATGCCCTAAGGAATACTAGTTTTGTTCTTCATCACTATTAAAACTTTTTTTTTTTTTTTTTTTTATGACTGCAAACAAGCTCATTAAAGGCAGGATTAAGAGAATGGAGAAAAATGAGGATAACAGATTTAGTTCACTGGCTTGATGCTGAAAACCCCTTTCCTCTGAGTGAAGAATTAATGCTGGGGGTGAACACGTCTGAATTTTTGACTTTAGACCTGGATTATTTGACATGAGTTGAACTCCAGCTGACTTAGTACCAAAAGCAGTATAACTTGAGCCAACTCTGAGTTGAGCAGTTCATGAGTTTTACCTCTGCAGGGGAAAAAATCAAGTGTTAGGCCAGAAGGAACCGCTGGTATATTTTACTATTTGTTGTTCCCTTGAAGGAAAGCTTCTACTTTATTCAAGCATCCTGCTATGTGTCATCTTCTGCCTTTTTGTATATCCCAACCTCTGTTTAATTATGTAATGATTATAGAAAATGACATGTCTGAATGGTATAAGTTATTTTTATGTTTTGACATAATGTACACAGGATGCCTGGATATTGCTGTAGTTAAGAGCGGATCCAAAAATACAAAGTTTGAATGTTTCCTTGCCATGCTTCAGATGTTTTAAGTACCCTTATGCACTACAGGAATGAAGGCTGGGAAGCACGCTAGTGTGTAGCAGCTGCTGGCATCTAAATGAATGTAGTGAAAACAGATAAAAACCTACTCTCTACCTAAAAATAGTCACAAAATAGAAAGGCTCCAGGACATGTGGAGGCCATTTGAGTGGGCTTCCAGGCAATTTTCTGTTTTTGTAATCACTGTTTTTATGTTGTCTTTGACTAGTTAAGAAGACAAAGTTGCTGCTGTGGAGTTGCCTGTTCCCTGTTTTTCTGCTAATCTTTGTCCTGATGCCTAGGGAAGTCCCTTTCTTGTGGCAGTTTCTGTGCAGAAGAACATGGCTGCTTCATGCAGTTAATAAGCAAAGTCTAGCTGGACTTTCTGGTTCCTTTGTATGAGCACATTTAACAGGTGTGTAATGGTTTCCAGAGAGATGGGAAGAGTTCACAACAAAATGCCAGCTCTACATCCATGCCTGCACTTCCCTGGGGGCAGTAATCTGCTCGCCTGGATGCCACTCAAGTTTTGCTGAGGAATCCCTTCCAAAACAACTTGTTTTGTTCCCAGTTCAGTGAAACTTCTCCCTCGGACAGAAGAAAAATGCAGACACAAATTCAGGCTTGAAATTGTGAGTTATCACAATTGTTAGTAACAAGTGTTAATTAAAATATCTTAAAGGTAGATTTAAAGGGATCCTTTCTTAACAGACTGTGAAAGTGCTGTAGTGGAATAGGAAAAGAGTATTTCCGATTGGGAACATTAAAAGAATAGGAATGACTGCTGTAGGAACTATTGATGTTTATAGACTTTGTGATCAGAAGGGACGGTTACTTATACGTGCTCCCAGCTCCTGCATGAAGTTTTAGAATTTTATAGAGTAATTTCTCTGCAGAAGCTCATATAAGCCAGAAATAAAACTTGGCATTGAATTAGTGAGCAGATTTTTTTCAGCTTCAACCCTTGGATGTCCATAGGCCCTTTCCGTGCACAAAGTTCAGCTCTGTGATGGTTCCCGAAATTGAGTGTTCTATCTTTTTTAAAAATACATTTTATTTATTTCCCTCCTTCATTTCAGGGCAAGAACCACCACCACTGGAAAGTATGTTTTTGTTGTTGCCCCTTTTGGTGCAAATACAGAAAATGAGCATCATATCTTTGAGCTGTCCATTTAGTCGATCTGTTGTGCAAGGTTCAAGTTTTGAGACCTTGGATTCATTTGGCTCTTTTCTTTCTATACACTCTCCACTTTTAACAGTCCTTTTAAATACAGAATTAGTCTCACCGTTCAGTAGCATTGTCGTTATTCATGTGGGCAGTAGTATGATTTGAAGTGTAGCACCCCACTGCCATAAAGACTGCCAGCAGTAGTGATTATTCAGATGACTTCCTTCAGGCTATTGAGATGACTTCCCATCATGCTGCCTTGTATTCCTTGGCCTCTCTTAACTGTCTGCTTATTTCTGCTGGTGCCTTGGCTAACACTTGAATGAGAAGAGAGAGGGAACATCATTTGTTCTGAATTTGTTCTATGCTTCGTACAGGACAGTTGTGGTGTTCAATAAAAAACTCAGATACTCCGATATGCTTTTGGCGAGCTGTGTCCTCACCCAAAACTTCAGACCACACTGAAACTGCAATTACCAGTTCCAAAATCTTCTGTTCCAAACTGCGTTAAAATCAGTGCTGGTCTTCAGATGAGGCAAATTCTGCATCTGTTACCCTACAGCCCCTGGCAACCCAGCTTTCCATTCACAGGCTGCACACACTTTCCTGTTGCTCCATCCAGCCCCTTGACTTTGTATATTAATTTTCTCTAATGCATCAAGCACTAGCTGGAGAATTTGTGTTTTGTGTTGTTTTGTTTTATTTCTTTTTCCTTTCTTTCTATGAGGCAATGCAGCCAGTCTGTGATACAACACTTTTTGGAGGAGCATCTTGCAAGCACAACTCTTCTCTGTCCCAGCCCTCCCCAGGAGATCTCTTGTAAAGATTATTAAAAAAACCAGTCACCAATCAACTATACAATTATCAGCTGCAGAAATCAGATTCTTGTGGAAAAAAAATAATGAGTGTGTGACAGCCTCAGATATGTCCCTTACCCTTTTTCCTTCATGGAAAGAGCAACCAAACCTCAGAATATGCACTGAAAGCATCATGACATGACACTAGGCCAGCAGCAGGTTTCCACGCTTGTTACAACAGATATTTTGGCTTCTGCTGTAAACTGAGTAGAAACATTTACCTTACAAGGTTTATGGCTACACATTTTATATGAACTTAAACCACACACAAAAACACGTACTCAGCAGAGCTCTGTATTGGGCTGTGAACCTCAAGTTGTGTGAACCTCTTTGTGCCTCAAGTGGGTACCTCTGTGGGGACACATTCCTAATGGGAATGGAGTGAGACTGCCAGAGCAATCCATTTTTTAACAAAAGGGCATCCTTTTGTGAGTGTCAGTCCACTAAATTCATTGTTAACTAAAACCTGAGTTTTATCTTTTTATCAGGCTTTGAAATCTCAAAAGAAGCCAAGGCAGAAATGTCGTAAATACTCTATAATAAATAGTTTGAGAAGCTGCAAGGTGAATTTCTAGTGTTTCTGAATCATGAACGAAATTTGAAATGGCACATTACATGCTGAACGTGGCATTTTGTAATGAGACAAACGACTCAATTATCTAATTATTAACTAATGTGCTTCAAGGAGAACCTGTAGGAGGGAATTCACTTAGCCGAAATGTGAATGGGATTGCGATGTTGTGCATTGGGATGTGCAGCACGGAGAGTGTCGTGACAGTAATAAATGGTGTATTGGTATGAAGTGCAGCAGCTGATAGGCAGGGTGCAGCTTGTATTTTGTTTCACTGACATTGTAACCCACATTTCTGCAGCTCAGCTGAGGTCTTGTTCTTCCTCTTTTTCTTTATTTAAACTGCATCTTGCTAAGAATGGAGATAAAGTGTCATAGCTTACTTAAAAAAGGATATCATGATGCTTTTTATTTATATAGTTTGTGACATTTGTACCAGATCAGTCCAACGTACACGATAACAGAATAATATTCCAAAGTTTTGTAGGGAGAGGTAATATCTTTTATTAGATAATGAGAAACAGCCGGAAAGAAACAGGCAGGCTTTCAGGCATGCAGAGCCTTCAGCAGGTTTTACAAACGGGCAGCAAAATCAAAGCAATAAGCAGGGAATGAAATAATATTCCCCGTTACTTTTTAAAGCTATTTTTTTCCCTGAGAAATGCACACATTAGAATGGCTTGGTAAATTAATAGATGCCCTCCTTCCCCCTGCAGATTTTTAAAAGTTGATTTACCTCTTCCATGTGAAATACTATTTGTTTTTCCAGTAATTCGTCTTGCCAAAAATACTGTCTGAAAGCCAAAAATATCACTTGTAAATGCTGTCCCTATTGCCTGTTAGGATTTGTATGTCTCCAGCTTTCTTTATCTTCTCCTGGCTGGGTTCCTGATATAGAGTGTATTTGCAGTAAGACGCTATGGTCTCTCCCCTGGAGAGGGAAAGCACTTCCATCATGGTAGATACAGTCCTGTTGGCAACTCTAACTGGGAAAAGAGATGGACACACGAGAAAACTCCACTGGTCACTGTGACTTGCATAAAGTACTAAATTTTATTTCTATATACATGCACACACACTTCCTTCTACTTTCAGCATTTGGAATGTTTGCTACATTTTTCTGTATTTTTCTGTATTTTTCTGTATTTTGCTTTATTTTGCTTTATTTTGCTTTATTTTTATTTTGCTTTATTTTGCTTTATTTTTTTTCCTCTTAAAATCTCAATATGCTATCTTTAATAAGTTTGGATTAAAAATGCTTGAGCAGCTGTAGAGTAAAATTCAGACAATGCTTTGTGCAAAGCATCGTGTTTCTAGCAATTTGAGGGAGCCTTTCTGTATGTAGAAGCTGATGAACAATGGATGGCTGCTTGGATCTGTGACTTAACTGAAACCAGAAAAATGTAAGTTGTGCTGTACTAATGAATATGAGAGAAAGCTTCTCTGCTGGAGGAGAAAGTGCAAGAGTGAATCCAGATAGGCATGGTTTTGTTCTATGGTGTTGGGCGAAGGGAACTCACTCAGAAGGAGAGTTTGCCAAGGGCTGTTGACAGATTTTCTAGTGTTGAAAGGGAGATTGGGGGAAAGGAGGAGTTTTGGTGATTATTGGTGGCTGGAGTTATGCTGAAGTGGCTGCTGTGATGATTTTAGTGTGTGCTGATAGCTAGCACACCTAAAGCCTCTGAGAAGCCTCCTCTTCTACCAGGAAATGATGATACACCAGTGATAATTTGTGCTCATCATGGCAAGAAGCAATTTGCAGGACCAGCCCTTCCCATTAATTTAACGTATTCCCTTTTTCACTGGGGGCTCTGTAAGTGCCGTTTCCTCAAGGAAAATGCCATGGACACCCACAGATGGTTTCAAAGATGAAGCTGAGATGCTTTACTGTGCTCTGCCAAGTGGCTGGTGCCAGCCTGACAGCACAGGGCTTTGCCTGCAGGATTTCATTTGCACTGTGTTAGCTGACTGTCTCTCGAGTTTAGCTCTGATGGGTTTAAAACAGAATAATATATCACTAAAGGTAGACGTTTTTATAACTTCTCTTATTTGATATTTGCATTTTTTTGTAAGGGGTTGAAGAGATTATGCTAATTGTGCCCCATTATTAATGAGCATGGAACTGAAATTTTCTCAGTGTAGTTTCCAAATCAAGTAGCATTTCATTAATCCAAAAACTAGTTTAACAATAATACTTCTTTAAAAACCTCCTATACCTCTCAAGACATGTGCCACCACGTGCCATTTCTGCATGCAGAGGGCTTTATCGCTTCCATGCCATTTTGTATTGGTGAAGTTGTGATGGTGCATCTGTGCATTGCCATGTGCAGGTCGTGGCTGGTAACGAAAGGAATCAAATGCTCAGATATCTAAGGGCATCTCATAGTTAGAAGAATTGGCAAAATCCCTTTTTTTCAGTAAAGTACAAGTAAAAAAGTTTCCTTCAAGTGATACGAGGAACTCAGAGATCTAAATCATGTTAAACCACTGTTTCTTTGTTTTTGGAAACTATTTATCAATGTAGTATTACACAGTAACATTTTCAAGATTTTCTGGCCCATTCAGGGTCGGGAATAATTCTTCTGTTGACCTGATATACTAAAATATTAAGTAACAGACTTTCTGCCATGTAAAAACATGTTTATTTAGTATTTCATGACATTCATAACACAATATTTGAAAGGTTGAGACAACAAACCGATAGAAAATCCTGCAGCAGATTTAAGATACTGCACTATAGCTAGTACTGCAAATATATGTATTTTTAAGAACTTATTAAGAGTAAAATAAAACTACTCAGAGTAGGTTATATGTAGTAGTTCATCTTCAAGCAATGGGCTGGCTTAAGTACTCGAGAATGGCTTCTCTAATTCAGATATAAGAAGAAATAATGGAATTGCTCACAGCAGGGTGAAATTAAACCAAACTTGTACATTTCTTGATATCCTGTGTGCATTAGTTTTATCACCTATCCAAAAGAAAAGAGAAGAAGAGTATCTAATGGCTCGTTTCATTTGCCAGTCATTCAAATGATTTCCTGCTAAGGTTTTGATATTGCCGTTTGAGAGATGTTATAAGATTGAAGCCTCAGATGTGATTAGATCTTTGGAAGAAATCCACATTTCTTCCCAGTGGATCATCCCCAGTTGACTAGCAAAATTTATATAGAAAATAGGATCCAGCTGAGCTCTGATCACTTTATCCTGTGTTATGCTTCAGAGCAAGAAAAGAACTTCTATGTCTTGTCTGAGAGAGACAGGCAGCTGCAAACACAGGAGAAATGGTGTTTATATATAAACAGAGTCCTTCAGTACCTTGTTTCATCTTTTCTTGGACGAACAGCCTTGTTACTATTATTTGCAGCATTTTGGTTTAACTAAGTGGTCAGCTAGACAGGGATTGAAGGTATTTCCACCCCAAGGAAGTGCATCAGTGCCATTGTGTCCAAGCACGTATCTGGATATTCTGCAGATTTCAGCTTGGCTGGCCTTCGGCACAGGCTGCGAGAGCAAGGTAGCACCTTTAGGGTAGGTATTCCCACAGCTTAGCTGAAAAGAAGTGGAAGTTGGTGTCTGTATCTAACAGATGCTGGGCTGAGGTCAGAGAACCTCGATATGTTAGTGACCTTACTAAAAGGGGTTAAGCCTCAGCGATTAGCAACATCATTCTCAGCTGTGTTTTGAGGGAAGAGGGTACAGGACAAGGGCTGTGCAATCTCAGGGCTACCTCACATTACAAGGCAGGGAGTGAACAGGCATTAACAAGGAAACTATTTCTGCAAACTCTTTCTTCTTCAATATTTTCCCTTCCCTAACCTAACAAGGAAAAAACAATGTTTAGCCAGCACAGCTGGCACAAAGGCTATGGCAACAGCACAAAATACTGATATTCAGGGTAAAAATGCATCTTTTCCACACACACCCCAATACCCAGACTTGCTGATGCAACAGTAAGTGAACTTCAGTGTGATTTTTGAGAAATGAAACAGCGCAAAGAACTGGAACATACGTAGCAGTGATGTCTGTATAGGGGCACCCTCAGCTAGGCCAATATCTGCTAGGGCTTCCCTCCTGTTCTAGTGTAATGGAATAGAAGTGCTATGTACAAGACTGGCCTGCTTTGTGTTTTGGGTATGCAAAGCATTTTGTGCATTCCCCCCCCCCGAATAAAACCCAGTAGCTGAAGATAAAATATAATCTTACCTACCTTAAATCACCCCTTATGTTGCACAGGGAATGGGTTCATTAGGTCTTGAATCCAAGTCTCGTAGTATCCACTTGTTCCCTCCAAAATCTTTTGTCCTATCTCCTTCTGTCTGGGAGGGAGTAAAGAAGATGGAGCCAGACTCTTGTCACTGAGAGGACAAGAATCAATGGAAGTGAACTGAAATACAGGAAATTCTTTTTAAATGTAAGAAAAAAAATCCACTGTGAGGGTGCTCAAACACAGGAAAAGGTTCCTCGGAGAGGTTGTGGAGTCTCCATCCTTGGAGATACTCAATTCCCAACTGAACAGGACTGTGAGCAACCTGCTCTCAATTCCCCCTGAGCAGCAGGTTGGACTAGGCGATCTCCAGAGGTGTCTCCCATCCTCTATCATTCTGTGATGCTGCAAAGTTATTATACACTGATATATTTGCATACCTGAGTGTAATAATGAAGCTGTGTCTGTAGTAGTAAGAGGGTAAAATTATCCCATACTTACGGTCTAAACTGAGACCAAGCATACAGAGACAGAATCCCAAGAAGTTCCCAGTGACTGGTAGTGTTTCTGTTATAGTGGTTGCAAAATTTTAGCCTTGGAAGGGATTCATTCCATTATTTTGTGGTTGACATTTAAATAAGTTTAATTAAGAGTGCTTGTAGTTTGTTCAAATGAATATGCATAAAATATATTACTCTTACAGAACTGGCTAAAAATATCAGTACACATATGCGTGTGGTGCATGCTGATATTTGATAGATTTGGTGATGCACACAATGGATGGAGATGATGTGACTTTTAGCCCAAGAATGATGCTCTGAAGTAATAATTATTTGCATGAAGACATCAGCTCAGTGCTCAGCAGCAGTAAAGAAAATCATTAGGAGGAAAGTGGAGAATAAAGCAGAGGAGATCACTGTGCAGCTATGTACCTCTGTGGTGCTCCCAGGCCTTGAATCCTGTGTGCAGGTCTGGCCCTATTGTTTCAAACAGGTTACATGAGAACTGGACAAGCTTCAGGAAGATGTTCAAAACATGAAAAGGCTTCTAAACATAGATCAACTCGGTATATGATGACTTTTTAGTCTGGAAAAGAGAGAATTCAGGAAAATGTAACAGTGGAGTACCAAATCATGCTGGAAGTGTGTAGGGTCTGAACACAGTTTTTGCCAGTATCAGAACTTTTGACCATCAAATGCAGACAGTAGTTCAGAGCAAACTTAAGGTGTTGGCTCTTTATTCAGGAGGTGAGAAACACCTTGGGATTCCTTTACAGAGGACGGGGGAGAGACAAGGAGGTTTACACGGAAGACTGAACAAGTACTTCAGGGAGAAGTCAAGACAGAGCGAAGACGAGCCATGTAAAGCTCGGGATGACCTGTGGTAGATATGGTTGGAGGCTGGGAAAGTGAAAGCAGAATGGATGTGCCCTGTGCTGATTCTTCCATGGGTGAAGTGTGTGAAGCAAGATACCAGGGTAGGGGGCCCTTCATCTGAACCATTACAACTGTTCTGATGAACTGTGCCTTTCCTCAGCTTTTTAGAGGCATACCTGCTGGAGCAGGATGGTATTGCTGTGATTGCATAGCTGGATGGTAGCTCCATTTCAGTGTTAAAATCCTGCGTAGCTTTTTAAAACTTGTGCTTTTGCTAGTTTCTGTATCAGATTGCAAAGTACAAAGAGAAAACCAGTTGAGTCCCCCCTGCCCATACATAATTTTGTGAGTCTTTTTTGTGAAGGTAAGTGTATTTTAGATCAAGTGTCATGACTACATTAAAGCCAAAAAGGGGTAGACCTGGTACCTTACCAATTCTTGTGGCATGTTGTGAAAGAGGAAAGTGCATCCCTAGTGAAAAAAAAAAGTAGTTGAACTTCCCTGTGTTAACTCATGTGGAGTTCAAAGAACAAAGTATATCCCTTTGTGGCTAAAGGAAGCAATTGGAGAACTCAGTGCTTACAAAATTCAGTGCAAATAACATTTCTTTCATAGCATGTATTTATCAAGATGTTTTAAAGGTTACTTTTATTATTGTTAATAAACCCTGTTTTACTGTAGTACCATGTAAGCACCATGTTGTGGGATAAACTCTCCTTTGATGAAAGAAATAGTCTTCAAATATAATACATCCACGAAAAAAAGAAGTCTCTTGATCGAGATACTGATTTTTAACTTTGGAGGTCTAGCTACTCTCCAGCTGTGCCAGGGAGCTGCTGTGTAACCTCCACAAGGATTTCTGACAGCACTGACCACTGAGACTGCTTAAGGTTGGTGTCACGTCCACTTCTCTTCATTGGTGTTGTGTCCACTTCTCTTCACTGGCTGGCTGCGGAGCCTGAGTCTGGCCCCTAGCTAAAAGCCAGGCTGGGTCGTTCACCACTACCTTGAACTGAAGGGCGGGCAGTTCAGGTTAGGCATACATGGCATAGTCTAAATATGCTCCTCAGCATCTCCTCTGCTGTTGAAACAAAGGAGGTGATGATTTTTTCTTCCCATTGTTCATCTTTCAACCTTTTAAGGTTCCTTGAACAAGAGCTGCCTTTAACTCTGTTGGCTGATACATGGGGATGCACGCACAGTAACCGTATAGTACGTGCGATTATAATGGAAATGAGGGAGCTCTCTGAGAAATAAATCTGTCCAAGCTAATTTTGGCATATTAGGTGAGGCATTTTGAAGACATAAGAAAGCACCCGCAGGGAAAGGATGAGCAGATAAGCTGGAATCAGGGAGCAAGAATGATTTCCAGCTGGTAAGCACACATTCCGGCTGGTAAGCACACAGCTGGAGAAAGGAGGAGCTGACTGCTTTTTTAAGAAGTAAATGCAGGTTAGGAAGGAAAGCTGAGTGTGCAGAGACTTTATGTTTCAAATACAGGAGGACTATTCTGCAGGGCCAGAGTGACTAGAAGGTTCACTGCTGCCCTGTGTAATGATTAGTTGATTTCCTTATTTTATTGCCTCAATTTAATTAAACTAAAATCTTGCTAGAGGTTATGTTGAACAGAGGGATGATGTCTGTTTATTCACCTAGCTTGAAAAATAGAGAGACCACTCTCCTTTCTGTGAAAGCTTCTGTATTTGCCTTAAATAAATAAAATCTGCAAGCCTCTTTTATATAATATTCAACTTTCTGGGTTTTCACTAGCTTTTAATTTTTTGAGTAGCTCTGTAAATGGTGGGCTCTAATTAGTCTTCCAGATGACTAATCAGGAGAGGAGGAAATGGTAGTGCAGAAACAGGAGAATTAAACTATGGGCTTAATGGAATGAGAATCACAGAAGTCTGTTGGTCAAAAAGACAGGCTTTTTGTATCAGCAAAATATGTATGTTTTAGGGGAATTCTGAGGTTTATGGTGAAACCTTTTGGAACTGTAAACATTACCTCATCATTTTAATCTGATGGAAGACGTCTATAGCACAGACTTTTGACAAGAGGAGAGAAGTGACAATTCCTTTACTTGAGAAACTTTGGCCATTAGTAAGTCACAGGTCAAAGTAAAATATTGGACATTTCAGTTTTATGCCCTCTTGTTGCTCAGCGTGTTTTTTATAGCCTTTCACTGGCAAAGGCATTTTCCTAAATATTTTTCCTTTTTTTTCAAGGCACTGAGGAAGTACTTATGACAGCGTTTCCAAATTTACAGAGCTTGGGAACAAGGCAGATTAGTGGGTCTCAAATCCTTTATAATGCTGCTGGCAGTTATCGAAAAGCTAGCTTGCTTTTTATTATTATTATTATTATTATTGCAAGGTGCTGAGGAGCTATTGATAACATAGAAGGTCCTCCAGACCAATATGCATTTTGAATAAAACCAGGCAGATGTTTTTAGGCAGAAATTATGGGGCTTGCAAATGCACATGTAGTGAAAAATGAAACTGAAGTTTGTGTCTCCAATGAAAGCAGAGGTGCTAAAGTTAATTACTGAAACATGATTGCAAAATATTCAAAAGTATGTTATAGCAATACGGATAGACCTTTTAATAGTCAAATAGGCTTCAGGATCGCAGTGTTCTGTTCTTTATGATTGATGAGGCTATTTTGTTCTTCCATTCCTGTATTGCTTTCTAATCACATTTCTGTTTATTCTTATTAACTTTGATTTTAAAGAATAATCCATAAAACCAATATTAAAAATCCTTATCCCATAAAAAGCAATTACTGTCAGTTTTTCAGTGTTCCTAATTGAGTTAATTGTATGGAATTCAACATGTTTTTTATTAGAGTTTCAGAGTGGTCTAAAGCTGCTGGGTAAAAGGTGTTTGGGATAAACAGACAGTAATATCTCAGACTTCATTTATGTACTGCTATGGCCCCATACTTAAAGACCCGTCAAACTCCAAAAGAGCAGGAATTTGATTTTTCAAGACCCTTGGCACTCGATAGAGTGATTTTGCTATTTTTTTGGGTGTGAAGTATTTTTTAATAAGAAAAGGAGCAAGGAAACAAGATGTGCAAGACCTGACTTTTAAAGCCAAACCTGATACAATTGCAGTGAGTATTACTTGGCAAGTTATTTTGGCATCATCTTGTAAGTGTGAAAGGAGTTAGAGCTTCAGAGCCACGACATCTTGGAAAACAAGGCCACTGCTCTCTGTGAGATGGTATCTACATCTACAGAATGTAAAGTCTGATATCTATGTCTGCAACAGTAATATGTTTTAATTCACAGGGAGCTTCCATAGAAATTATTTTTCTTTGCTTTGAGAGTCTCAGATACTAAAATATCATAACATTTCCTTTCATCTCTCTTTCCACCTCTCTAACAGAGTATGCTAGAAAAACAGGAAACTTGATTTTGTAACCAGTTTGAGTGGATTTCAGACCATGCACCCATTATTGCTCACATTTGTCTGACGTTGTTTGCTCTCCATACTAAACATAACACCCATTCTTACTTAAGAATAACAGTGGCATATATCTAAATATTTCAAAGGGAAAATTTCACTTGAAATGCATTCTTCTGTCCTTGGAAGTTGGTAAACTGTTATGTCAACACATATTTTATAAAGATATTTCCCGTCTGCATGCTTACCTGGGCAACCTGCTCTAGGGAACCTGCTTTGCTGGGGGTTTGGACCCAATGATCTCGAGGTCCCTTCTAACCCCTACAATTCTGTAATTCAGTAATATTAGTGTGCATTTATACTGAGATTCAAGAGTTGACTTGTGAATATTTTGAGCTCAGAAGGGAAAGGAGGAACAAAGAGTGAAAAAGAGCAAAGAATTATATGAGAGAGGAAGAAGAGATGTATGTGAGAGGACAGATTAAATTTCTTAAGCTCTTAATGACAAACTTTCTCTCCTCCTGTATAGTCCACAACCTTCATACGGCATAGGATTGTGTTACTACATCCAGTCCTAGTCATCACAGTTGACTATGCTACACATTTAGCTAAACATACATGATCCCAGTGAGGTGGCGTAAACTTAACTGAGGACTTCTTGCTAAGCAAAGATCTGGAAGAAATTGCAGACCTAAAATGAAAGCTAGAAAGAAGTGGAGACACTCAGCATGTTGAAAAGATAAGTTTGAGCATATGACGGGACTGTGAAACCATTCTTGATGTCTATGAGAATGTTGACCTGTGGGTAGACATATGGAGGACTTGGTGAGAATGACATCTACAGTGTCACAGTGAGCAGAGTGGCAAAAAAATCAATGGCATAATTGATCCCAGAACACTGTAAAAAATCATTAGGACAATAACTATTACAGACAAACTAATGCAAAATACATCCATCGAATGAGAGATAGAGAAGGTGATTGCAGATTTTCCGAAGTTTGTAAAAACACAGTGAAGTAAATCTTTGTTTTCTTAACAAACGAGACCAGCACCTAGCCAAAAACAACAACAACACCAACAACAAAACAAACAAACAAAAAACAAAACACCACACGTTGGGTACTGAACTGTAGGAAGTGAAAGAAAAGACTCAATTTTGGGCAATGTTCCAACATCCTAAATTATGGAAAAGAAAAATAAGAACGGGAAATACAGCATGTCTCTCTAAAGTGATCTGAGTAATGTTAAGACTGTCTGCAACTTGGTTTATTTCTCTTGATCAAATAGTGATAGCAAATAAAAATTGTCTAAAAATGCTTTTCTTAGTTTCATCAATTTTCAGATTGTTCATCTGTTGTAGTATGGATTAGAAGAAAAGATCATCTTCAAAGCTGGTAGAAGGGCAGGAAGGCATGTGCTGTGAGGAGAGGTTGAGGAGCCTTGGGGTGCCCAGTGTGGAGAGAAGGCTGTGAGAAGGCCTCACTGCGCCCAGCAGCTCCATGAGGAAGGAAGCGCTGAGGGAGGTGCTGCTCTCTGCTCCCTGGGACCGATGGCCAGATGCACAGGGATGGCACAGAGTTGCACCAGGGCAGGGTCAGCCTGGGCATGAGGGAAAATTCCTGTGCCGTGAGGGTGGTCAGATGCTGAGACAGGCTTCCTAGGGAGGTGGTTGGTGCCCCATGCCAGTCACGGTTCAGAGCCTTTTGGACAGCGCCCTCATTAATGTACTCTAATTTTGGTTAGCCCTGAAGTGGTCAAGCAGTTGGACTAGATGATCTCTGAAGGTCCCTTGCAACTAAACAATTCTATCTTAATTTCCACCACCACCTCTTGTGTCTGGGAATGTATCATCATGATTTTTTATTTTGCAAATTGAAAAGCTGTCTCTTATAGAGCCTTAGGCTTCCACATATGCAGAAGCACCAAAAGTACCTTTGTCTTGTCAGTAGCTGCCAAAGCTCTCACCTTGCTGTGTAGTCCTTAAAGGTGATTAGTCATTTACGCCAATTTGACTTCTGCACTCTACACCTGCGTGCAATATGGGAATATCATAGACCTGAAGGGTGAATCATGTTCGTAATGGTCCTGCGGGATACATTAATCCTAAAAGCTTCTGTTCAGTGTGCTGTTTCTCTTAAGAGCATTTACAGGACATAGAGGCTACACGTACTGGAGGAAGTTGTAGGATGTACGTGAGATGAGGTGGAACGCTACCATATAGTGTAAATGTTGCTGTGGAAAAATGAGTAAAGTCATAGGGTGGAAAGAAAACACATCTGCCTGGGAAATTTGCCATAGTGAAGAAAAAAAAAGCACACAACAAAACAACAGTTGACTTTAACTAGAACATGATCCAGTAGGGGAGCTGTTTAGGCCAGTTTCAGATGCCTTGGCTGCTTTCACTCCAGTTCTGGCCAGCCCTGTCACATTACTATTCAAAATATTTTCAAGATTGCAGCTTGTTGAATTGAACAGTGAAATGAATCCGTCTGGCCTGGATCAAGGAGAAAGGGCAGCAGCGTAGGAAAAAGAGTGAGGGAATAGAGGTTGGAGGTAGACTATGGCTCTCAGCCGGGGTGTTGTCTGTCTCAGGCAGGCAACGGCACGGGACACATCTGCACCTTTGGCGAGAAGTATTGTGTCTCTCCTAAAGAGTTGCAAGCAGTTTATAACATCTGCCAAACCAGTTACAAACATGTAAACGTAATGTGGTGTATCCCAGTGCTTTCCACTGCTACAGCATCTGGCTATGTGCCCTGAAAAATGCATAAATCAGATACCCAGAAGACATCATATTAAATAAATCCTATTTGCAGTGACTTGCACCATGTTCTGGAGGTCAAACCCCTTAAGTCATAGAGGGAAATCCTATAGTTCAGTGTTTGCCATTTAAAACTTCCTCTTCCTCCTCCATCAGGTGTATTCAAAAGCTGTTCAGAGGAAACCTATTTATAAAGGGTTTCTAGAATGGCACCAGTAACTTGACTTGTGTTGGGAAACATGAAAAATACATTAAGATTCCTGAAATGGTAGTGGTGGAAGTTAATGTGCTCGCTCTGCCACATACACAGTTAGATATTTTCAGTAGTTAAGGCTTCCTGAAGTCTTTCAGTTCTTGTCCTCTGTCTTTTGAAGATCATAACGTGTAATCTGTAAGGGTGACAGGGCATGCCTGCATGCAGCACATTGCTATGTGCCAGATAACAGGAAGAAAACAAATATCTGCATCTTTGTAAAAGTTCAAAAAGAGCTAAAAAGTATTTGTAATGGCAAGCTTTTTTCAAGAGAATGAGCAGGCCTTTCTTTGAGAAATGCCGAGTGAATTTCATTTCCATCTTTACAGCATTTCATTTATCATTGTCGACCGCATCCAGTCTTTGTCTCAGTTAGATACAGGGAAAGCTAACAGCTTGCGTTCTGAAGATGTGGTAAGAATTTTGCAGGTACAGGTGTTTTCAAAATTGAATTTGAAGAGATGCGGGATGAAGATACTAAGTATTAGTATCCTTGTTTCCTCACTGGTGGATCCTGGAGTTTTCTGTGGGATGTTTGCAAAACATCTTAGCCAGCTGATGAAAGACAAGATCAGACTGTCAGAGATGCTTGACCTTTTGAATATATTATGCTTTCTTAAAAGTAATGTAATTTTATGAAGTATGGGTAATTTATTTATTTTTTAATTTAAATGGCTACATAGCAGAATTGTATCCAAATTGATGCCGTTATGATGACACGATATTATATAAAAAACTAATGTTAGGAAAACCATCATATACTAAACTGTAGGAAGTGGGAAGGTGGCTATGATTCCATGATTCCTTTTTGGTGCTGGGAGATTCAGCTTTGTTAATTCTCTCTCCCTTGATTTCCTTATCTGTAAACCCTTTTTAGAGGATATTTTGAGATACCTAGGGATGCAGAGGAAGGAAGGACTATATTTGTTCTAAAGTTCAGTTCCCAGAATGAGAAACATGCATGGAAGAGATGGCTAGTTTAGAGAAACCCATGGTACAGCTACTACACACACCACAGGCTACAAATAGTGACTCAGCAAAGGAGTGAGGCTTTAAACCTGCAGCTGAAGCCTTCAAGCCACAGTTATATGGTATTGCAGGAAAAGCAGGAGATGTAGAGGTGGGAAGGGTATAATCATTGTCCAAGGTTTTTGTGCTGCTAGATGTCTGGTTAAATACAAGTTGCAGATGATGGAAGGAAGCAGAACATATCTCATGCTATGGAGAGCTGAGGGGCATGCTAAGGGGATGTGACCTGAGTAGGAAATTCCCTTCTATCCCTAAATCTAGGTATTGAGATAATTTTGAGCAGGTTCCCATATTCCAGAAATTGAGGAATTGATTCTGATAGAAGCTCCTACAGATCCCACTTACACTTTGCATCTAGCCACCTCCAGAACATCAGAAAAAGGTGGCTACACAAAACAGCTTTCCCTGAACATACTGATCAAAGAAGTTACATTACAAAAAACTTATCTATTGCAGATGATCCTACAGTGCAGTTTTTGAAATACATAGTTGTGAACTAAAAGCGATCTAGTCTTTCAGTCTTCCTTGGAAATATCAATGAATCAGTTACCTAAGAACTTATATTGTGATTTAATTTTAATTAATTAATTAATCTTCATTTAGACTACTGTAATCTGTGCCTGGTAAATTCTTAGTTATTCATCACTCCGTTTACACTAAACTCTTCAAGACAGGGACAGTTTTTTGCTGTCCCCGATACCCAGAAGACCTATATACAGACCTCAGAAACTCGTAAGCACTACTGGAATTCAATATTAGATGAAAAAAAATGACATTTTGAAATACTAATAAAAGGGTTTGCAATAAAGAGTAATTTCTAGTCTTAACAGTTTTGTGTGTATAAATACATAGATTTTCTTTGTAGACGTAGCTTGGCCTTTTGCTAACCGGTGCTGGAGAAGAGAATTCACTGATACTACTGCTTGCTTACTGCTGGCACAAACATGTACTGCAGAGTCACAGCCTGGGTTTGTTTGTTTGTTTTCTTTTTTTCTTTGTCCTGACAGAAAGATTTCGGGATTTACTGCTTCTGCATTCAAATCAAGACACAGAGATTCTGCCCATCTTTCAGCAGAGGCGCTATCCCAAGTAAGTAAGATTGCTTTCTTGGGAGAAATAAAATCTTTACCTATTTGCAGCAAAGGAGAGTGAAGCATTAGTAACTCTGTGCATGCTTTTGGGTGAAGTCCTAAGGCAGAGCTGTCATGGAGCCACACTTACACTGAGCTCTGCAGTCTTTCAGCAATGTCAGGAAGAAGCAGACACACTTTGCAAGTGTGCCCAGCTGTCAGGGGGAGGTGGTGGCAGAGTGCAGACATTGAGCTGCCTGGATCAGAGCCTGGTGGATCTTTGTTTCACTTGACACTGTGTGTTGACATAGGCAGATGTTTTGTCAGGCTAATCCCCACTCTTGTCTTGTGGGATTCCATCATTTATGGTGACAGACTCCCTTGGATTTTAACAATCTCTTCTCTGGAAGCCTACAAACACTTAAAAACATTTTTTTTTTCCTGCCATTTTAAAGGATAAACATGCAAGCAAACCAAAAGAACAGTATTGTGTGTTTAGGAGGTCTTGGATGGTGTAACTGTAATGAGTATCATGGACTAAATTTCTTCTTTTTCTAAATTCACATGCCTGAATGAAACAAGAGATGCTGCTTGTTGTTGTAATGGTTAAAAGAAACAGTGACTTTCAACTAAGTCTTGGAAAGAGGCAGTGAAGGGAAATGAAGAAGAGAGTCTCTTCACAGTAACTTCGGCCAGACTGAGTGGTGGAAGGCAGATAGTGTGGGAGGAAGAGAGGGAGTAAAAGAAATGTTTGGAGACAATCCAGCAACAACAATGAAAATCAGTGATATTGTTTATTTTAATAATTGTTATTAACTGGTTCCTGAAATGCATAAAAGGCCAGTGGAACTATTTGTTAAATATAGCTCCTAAAATCCTGTAACTTCTTTTTTCTTTTAAAAGCATGCAGCAAATAAAGGAGCTGAGTGCTGAAAACCAGTTACCTCCTCACTGTAAATATTTGAGGATAAAAGCACTCAAGGGTGAATGCTGATTCTGAAAATGGTGAAATTCTTCCACTGACTTCAAGGGAGACAGGATTTTATTCCCCTGATTTTAGTGCTTGCATTATCTATTGTCATTCTTTTACTGGAATACCATTCAGGTCTAATATATGTCATTCTCAGAGATACCTTAAGTTGATAGACTGCGCTGCTTGTTTCACTAGGACTTCCATGAACTACCTTGGTCCCTCACCCTTTGGAGCATGAAACAGTTATTTTTCCACAGTTGTAAAATGCTTTGCTTGGCTTAGATGTTTTCATGTATGGTATGGATGCTGTCAGACTGGTCTGAGAAACTAGTTTATTCTCCCCGTCTCAGTATAAATCATTCCTAAGGTGTCTGACTTTCAATTTTTACATATAATTTATTGCTAACATTGTTGTCAAGCATGGTATATAGTAGTATTGTTATATCTATGGGTGAGTAAGTGTCAGCTGCTGTCTGCTCATGTTCCTTCCAGTTCCTTCAAGATCATACAACCAATAGGTTGTAGTATGGAGCTGTGTGAAGTTATGGTGGGTTTGTGTCACAAAATGATGCCTGTTTTCAGCCACATTACTTGGCAAGATTGAGTGATTCCTTTAATATAGAAAATCAGCCATACTTTGGCACCTAACTGAAATAAAAGTTTGCATATATTGTTATAAGCAGTAGATTTCTGTTTATATCATCATTAATTGGTGCAGATTTGCTTGCTTGCTACAGAAATTCATCATTTATTATAGTTTATTTACAGGCTAGTCCAAGACTATTGATGTGTCCTAATTTCCCCAGGGGTTCTCTTGTAAGTGAAATCTTTGTGTTCAGCAAGGTAGAAAACCTGTTCATCTTCATAATATATTTTATCTTACTCCGATTTCATTTTTTTCCTTCTGTAGGCTCATTTTCATTAAAAGGTCAGTCAACAGAAATCAAGATAATGAACAGCCTGATGTCATAAATCAGTGTTCCATCATTGACTTCAGCTGAGCAATAGTCATTTGTACTACATAAGGAGCAAGGTCATTTTAACAAGACCTTGTTGTGGGGCACAAGTTGGAGCTTGTAATGCTTAAGGACTTCCTAAGAATATGGAAAGTTAAAAATAAAAGGGAAATTGTAATAATGACCTAACTGAATAGCTTACCAGGGCTTAGTAGGTAGAAAGGGCAAAAGTTTGTACATATTTGGGAAACATATTCCTAAAGAAAGGACATGGGAAAGAAAGATCTTCAGCATCTCAAGATATTCAGAGTTTTAGTAATAAATGTTACAGGCAAAATGAGCAAACTGTAACCCATCAATTTTTGAAAGAAGTAGAAACCTTGACGTTCTGGGCTGAATTATGTTCTTGTATATTTGTTATACTAAGATCTAATTGCCTTCCCATGGAATAGCAGGATAATTTAGGGTACGCGTTTGTTCTCAGAGAAAATGTCTGTGCACTGGCTGGTAGTAGTTTCCTAGAATATGCATGCATATTGTTCTGGATTTGCTGGGTAACTGTGTCAAAGAAATACACTTTGCAATCCTTGTTGATGTGGGAAGAAATGCCAGATCTTCTGATGGTCCTTACGTTTGCCTGAGTTTATTTTGCCGTTCATGGCTTAACCAAAGAGCAAATATGTGCTTTGACACATAGGGCAGGTTATAGAGAAGCCTGAGCTTTCTAAGATTCAAGCTCGTAAAGCCACTGGGCACATCAAAGTATTTTCTTGACTTACCAGTGTATGTCTCAAGTAGCATGTCATCATGAGCACGAGCTGTCAGCGCAGCCAATGGGCTTAGATGCAGCACTACACCAGCACATCTGTAGCACATCATAGTATCATTAGGTTGGAAAAGACCTCCAAGATGACCTTGCCCACCCATGCAGTCAGCCTGGCCAGCAGTATGCTTCCTCTCACTTTTTATTATGAGCTTGCAGAGCAGAAGGAGCTCGGCATCATTCACGTTGTTGCGGTTTAACCCAGCCAGCAGCTAAACACCACAATGCCGTTTACTCACCCTCCCCCCTCCCTCTCTGGGATGAGGGAGAGAAACGGGAAAATGAAGCCTGTGAGTTGAGATAAAGACAGTTTATTAAGACAGGATAATAATAATAATAGTACTACTAATAATAATGTGTGTGAAACAGGTGATGCACAATGCAATTGCTCGCCACCTGCTGACCGATGCCCATCCCATCCCTGAGCAGCCGGCCCCCCACCCCAGCTAGCCACCCCTATATATTGTTGAGCATGACATCAGATGGTATGGAATACCCCTTTGGCCAGTTTGGGTCAGCTGTCCCGGGTCTGTCCCCTCCCAGCTCTTGCTGCACCCCCAGCCTGCCCGCTGGCAGGACAGAGCGAGAAGCTGAAAAGTCCTTGGCTTAGTGTCAGCATTGCTCTGCAGCAATTAAAACATCAGCAAGTTATCAGCACTCTTCTCATCCTAATCCAAAACATAGCGCCCTCCCAGCTACGAGGAGGAAAGATAACTCTGTCCTAACTGAAACCAGAACACACATGACAATGAAACTGTGTAACTGTGTTGGGAGGAATTAGAATTATTGGGGAAGGGATATGGAAGTATGTTATCCCACAAATGCCTACGGTAGAGTTTCTTACTGTAACACTCTGCACTTCAAGTAGTCACAGGTTACTGAGCTAGGGGGACCAGTCTAATCCAGGCAAGTCTTTTCCATACCTCAAGTGACTGTCAGAGGACAAAATCAGACATCACTTGACCCCTCACCCACCTCATCAGGAAACCGCCCTATTCACTGAGAGAAATGTTTGGAGGACAAAATCTGTCTCCTAACTAAAGTGCAACCATCATCACATCTGCGAGGATTCACATTCCTGAAACTAAGAATAAACCTGCAGCTGTGGGCAGCCAAGCAGACGGGCTCATAGCAGCCTTTGAATAGTACCCGCCTGGGAAGAGCCTCGGCCCTCAAACCAAATTGCAGACATGCTTGCAGCTTGTTCCTTCGTTCCCTCACCTCCATGAGCCTGCTGAAGCCCCTGAGGTGGGCTACACTGACACGATCAGGCCTGTCAGCAAATTCAGCTTGTTGCAATGAGTCTTCATTCCTGACCAGTCGCTTTGACACTGCGCATTAGGGCTCCTAAATATCTTAAAAACATTTTAAAAATAGTGCTTAGGGCATTTCTAGAGGAGTTTTCTTCAAGTTGTTATCAAGCGTATACTTTTATTGGTTGTCTTCTTAGGCCATGAGGTTCATACTATTTGTCACATGAATCTACTCATAAAATGCCAGAATTGTTGAAGTGCTGACACATGCTACAGAGTGTTGATCCTGACAAAGATGACGTTGTTAAAGTCATTAATAGGGCTGTAGGGTCCTGCATGTGCCAGTGAGTTTAGTGCCATCAGCATGGGCCTAAGTTGCTGACTGGAACTGGTGTGATTGCCTCTCTGAGCTCCAGGGGAGATCGGATGGTGGCCTTGAACACTACCCTGTAGATGGGCCTGGTACATCAGAAGGGACAGAAAAGGACAGAGTGGTAAGGTAAATGTTAAGTGTGAGAGTGAGGTATTACTTTGGTAGGTTGAAAAAGCAGGAGAGAGTCTGACACTACACGAAACTGTGCTTGTTGCCCAGAGAAGCTGTGAATGCCCCATCCCTGGAGGTGTTCAAGGCCAAGTTGGATGAGGCCCTGGGCAACCTAATCTAGTGGCTGGCATCCCTGCCCATGGCAGGGGGTTGGAAGTGGATGATCTTCAAGGTCCCTTCCAGCCCAAGCCATTATGTGATTCTGTGATTGTGTGATTCTATGATTGTGATGAATGGGCCAGAAATGCTGTTGGTGTTACAGCTTTTTAGCAAATTTCTCAGTATGCAAGAGACTTGAGAGTGCAGCTGCGCTTTATACTTTCAGGATACTACTGAAATCCTTAAGTATGTGTGTGTGTGTTTAGAGGGATTATTTGCCTTTTTTTTCCCCTAAGAAATATTTTCAGTCTTCATTCTTATCTTCTGTGGGCTTGGTGGAAAAGTTCTTGGATGATTCACAGATTTTAAGAACAGACGGAACTGTTATATTCTAGCTAATTTGAGTTCCCTTCTTAACATAAACCATAGAGCATTACCCTATAATCCCTGCAGCAAGCTTCTGGTTCAGCCACAGCATAAATTTAAAAAGACATCCAATCTTTAAATTGAGACATTAAACACTGGAAAATTTGCAAACCTTTGGATCTGCTTGCTTCAATTGTTAATTATTTCATGTGTGTATAGAATGAATTTCCTTAGCTTCAGTTTCCAGTCTCTGTTATTTTGTTATTTCTTTCTAGCATTTTCTGCTAAACAAGGGAGTTCTATACCATCTGAAATGACACCTCCATTAAAATGGTTAGAGGTCATTTAAAAACATACCTTTCTGTCAGACATACTAAATAGATAAAACTTTATTACAGGGCAGGATTTACTTAAAAGGTCTGTAATAATTTGTGTTCTCTTTTTAAAACTTGTAGATTCTCTCTCTCTCTCTCAACATGGAGAGGAATTAAGAAAGTATTTTGGTAACTGTTTCCTTAATGTTTGTATGCAGAAATAGCAGCACTTCTTTGTAATCAGACAGACTATGTAATTTTAATATTATCTTATTATTTATATTTAAATGGAATGACAAGGTGTTGAACTTTGGTGGAAAAAATGAACTTAGAATGTAGCAGGTGTAATAGAGTATTCCAAATACATTTGCTTTCCATCCATTCCAGCTTACAAACCTTTCTTTGGCATATATTCTTGGTAAATTAAAGTAGACTTTCTGTGTGTGTAGCAAAGTGATGGTCATTTTCATGTCACAAAGCCCAGAAAATCCAGGATCCTTGTTTCTATATATATGTCTGCTTAAATATATATTTTGAAGGTCATCTTTGAAAAGCTGCTGAAATTTTTAGCTCAAACAGAGCCAAATCATGTTATTCAATTCTCATCATGGGGTAGTCTAGACAAATAGGCGGCAGAAAGTTAGTGCCCTAAACTGTTGTGCCATCTGGTCCCCAGTTGCTACTCATTTTAATGATAATGGATCTATGATGGATCCATGCCAATTTACTACAGCTTGAGAGCCAAGCCAAGAAGCTTATGACATTTCATAAATAATACCCCAGGAATAAATCTTGTATCTTATTTGTAACTGTCTTAAGAGTGTTTTTCCTTTTAGAGAGAAAAGTAATTTGTGTCTAACCAGAAAAAGTAGTGGGTTCTGGCATGCAGCTCCTGGAAGTTACGATGCACAGGCATATCACATCCATGGAGATTCCCTCTGCAGCCCAGATGTAAGCATGCACAGGAGTAGCTAGCAGGATCATGGCATAGAAACCCAGTTTAGTTCACAGTAGTAGCAAAAGCAGAGTCTTCCTTGACATTCAGCAAGGGGAAGAATCATGACCTATGCATTTGTCATCTGGTCTTCATTGCAAAGGCAAAGAGGTTTGTAATTTTAAAAAGAGGGGAATAACTTTAATGGAGTCTTTTTCTATAAAAGTCTTTCTTTGAAGCACTTTACAAAAGATGTTCTCTATTGTTACAGAAGGGAAACTGAGGCAAGCTAACAACTGATGTGCGTTACCAGTGTCACCCAGGACCAACTGTCCTGGGGATGAGGCCAGAAATAGAAATCAGGTCTTCTACAGTCCTTTCAGTTTTGTGCAATCGGTTCTTTCATCTAAAATAACATCCATCCTGTTTTCCACTGAAAAAAACACGTGGCCTGCCCACATTGCTGAAATCAAATGGGTAGGTGCCAAGCGAAGGAGTCTTTTGCCCACACAAGCACTTAAGTGCTTTCTGTACTATTGTACATTAAGCATGAAAATTACTGTTTTTGAAGTGCTCCAAGATTTGTTTCAAAATGCAGCTATCTCGCCAGCAGCACTGAGTCCTCAGAAAAGGTGATTCTTGGGGAGCTCAGAGCATTTTGATTACTAGCTAAAAAAAAGAGATTCCTGATTAAGTAATCTGCAGTGGCATTTAAAAGAAACTCTAGTTGTTTATAGAGATAAATGTTTTGGGATGATTTTAATGTTTTGTGTTTTTTTTTTCTTTTACTTTTCATCGCTTTTTTTTTTAATATGACTTGCAGTGGTAAATTATCCTGTAGAGTTTGCAGTCTAGTGCAAGGTTGAGGTGCATGACATTATAAAACATTCACTATAAGAAAAGGGCATTTTCCTGTCATTTGGAATTTTTACCAAATGGCAAGAACAACAATGGCAGTAGAGTAAGGGCTGGTAGCTGTTTATAAAAACAACAGTTATGTGATAGGACTAATTATGTCAATAAAAACACAATTATTGGCTCTGGGTTTCTATCAAACCATAAAGAAGATACAAAGAAAGAGTACAGTAATTCATTCTGTGCACTGCATGTTTGGGCTCTGATCCTACAAAGACTTGTGTGGATACATCCACATAGTATCAAGCAAGGCCAACTCAGTATCTTGAAATATTTAGAACGGCACATTAAACTCAAATGTGGGTCATAAATTCCTTGAGAGAGAGGCTGTATTTGTTTATGGTACTGGTACAATGCCCCAGTAACTTGTAGTGCAGAATAAAGACACTTTTGTTCTGTTTCCAAAGGCCTTGAGTTCAAGTACCGGCAATGTGGAGTGAACGGGTCCCCTTAAAGTCGATGGGAATTTTGCTGCTAGCTTCAGCAGAGCTCAGACTTCACCTGAAATTGAAGAAATGTTGAAGAAATAAGTACAAATCTTTCAGATGTAGAGAGATGTGGGCAAAACTCCATGTCTTCTGGGAGTTTTCTGCAGGAACATACATGCAAAATTGAAGCTCTGTGTGCATATATATTCTCTTCTAAGCACCAAGCAATCTACAATTCAAGTTCAACTTAGCTCTGTTTATCATAACATAGCTGTGGCTCATTAGCAGTCATGAACTGTTTTATGCAAAACATTTCAATGCTCCCAGTTGAGAAGGGGAAAGTTCTGGCTGAAAATAAAAGATTCCTAAACCTTTCAAAATATTTAGGAGGTGAAATCATTACTTTGTTCAAAGTGAATGGTATAAGACAGAACATTGCAGCTGGATTTCATTTTGCTATTTGGAGCATAAGCACAGTTCTTGATAAAGCCTGTTGATTTAATTAATATATACCTGCCTACTACTGAGCAGCGATGTAAGACTGTGGGGAATTATCTGTCACCAGATGTCTCAAATGATGTTTTTTTAAACATCTCCAACAGAAGTTATAGTAATTTGATGCAGAAATTATTAGTGATGTTCTTTGATTCATTATGCAAGAGCAATGATCCCTTCTGGCCTTATATCTAGTTTTATCATAGCTTTTAAAATAATGGCTTGTAATAGTTGAAAAAATAGTTTCACAATTACCATAGTTACAGAAATCCAAGCACCAGGCTCTTCAGAGCGAAAACAAAGTGCTAACAAATCATGGTTGTTGACAATAGTGACTTCCTCCTTAAGTCTATGAACAAAAGGGAACTGCTTCATTCATTCAATCCTATACACCTACCTGCACATTAGCAATTTAATTTTTGGCCCCGTGCTTTCATTGGGGGGCCCCTGAAACTGTTTTTTGTCGCATAACCTGTCAGCGGATCCAGCATCTTTTGTTGGTGTTTCATTAGTAAGTTGTGCTGAAAAAGAGAAAAGAAAGATGTGAATTCCAGTTATAACAAAGGGGACAATGGACAATATTGTGCTCCTAAACATGTGGAAGAAATTGGGAGGGAAAAAGGAGTTGCCTAGCATGTCCTCCTTTATATTTCATATGAGACATAAACAAAAACTGTATTTCTTGGTCTCTAAGGAGGGAAGAAATCTAGCAACACTCATTGCTGTTTTGGCTCTCGCCCAAACAAGGTTTGAAGAAGCAGGAAAGCTGTTAGATCAGCATCTCAGCTGTACCTCCTCAAGACATTAATACCTCAGAAAGCAGCATACACTAGAGCTGCCCCTGGGGTAGCAGAGCAAGTATAAGCTCTGTATAAGAGGAGAGAGGGGCACAAACCTTCAAACCAAAGGAGGCAGTTAAGCTGGTCTAGTTTTGCATAAAATGGGCAACGATGGTCTCTTCGTTTTAGGTTAGAAATGAGGAGACGTTTCTTCTAAGAAAGAGCAGTCAGGCATTGGAACAGGTTGCCCAGGGAAGTGGTGGCGCAACCGTCCCTGGGGGTGTTCACGGAAAGGTTAGACATGGTGCTTAGGGACGTGGTTTAGTGGGTGACATTGGTGGTAGGGTGATGGTTGGACCAAATGATCTTGAAGGTCTCTTCCAACCTTAATGATTCTATGATTCTTATCAGGACATGAGCCTAGATTTCAGTTGTAGCAACATTTTGTCACGCAGCACTGATGGAGTGGCTCAATTCCGAGTACCAGGCTCTTTTATGTATGAGGCACACTTCACATTTCTTTTTCATGCAGTAAGTTAGGCTTTAAGCTCTTGGTATTGATCAAGATCAGAGAGAGGCCCGTGTCATTCTCACAGCCATCCTTTATCTCTTCTGAGAAATGGATAGGAGCTCTGGGCTGTGGGATGCCATCTGGACCACCCTAGATTGAATATCCCCAAGTAAACGCGTAGGCTTCATGAAGGAACATGTCTCAGTACCTAGGCTAGAACTTAGTTCAGAAGTAGCTTTCAAGTCTTAAAAACTGGCAGTAGTAGAGAATCCATCTCGTCCAATAGTAAGTTATTGCAGTAGTCAGTTATCTTCAATCATGGGGACAGGTGTTGGCTCCTGGGAGATGGCACCCTGCAGGCTTGTCTTGCCCCAAGGAAAATCCTTCTACATCCGTGGTTTGTAAGAACCACAAGTCTTTTAGCAGAGCCAGACAGGCAGCAGCTGGAAAACGTTGTTAGCAGCTGTGGAGCAGCAATGGCCCATGATGTTAGCTGCCAAATCTGTTCTGAGTGTTGCCTAAACAGCTAGCTGAGGCTGCTCACGAGCAGAATTGGAGACGAAAGTAGATAAGTCCTAACACAAAGGATTCTTGAATAGAAGATTTGTACAAAGTTATTGCATGGGGAGGATAAATTGGGTGATATTCAGAGTTTCTGGTGGTTGTTTTTAATGGAAAAATTTTGTGGGTTATAGATTTGACAAAATTACTAGCGTTAGTTTCTGCACTTGAAGTGAGACATTACATGTAGGGAGTGAGGTGCCTAGCAATGCTTTTCCCTTGGTATCATGAATGTAATGACATTTTTGCTCCCCTCAAAGCAATAACAGAAGTTGTTATAGTCACCGACTGGAAAGAAGAGATACTAAAATCATTTGCTTTAGAGCCTAATGGCTTTCATGTAGCACTTTGCTTTATGACTTAATTATCCATGGCTGTCAAGGTGTCTGTAGTACAAGGTTTAAATTAAGTTTGTGCATGGTAAAAACTCATTTAGAACCAAACTCTGCAAGGAGTTTTCTTCGCTTCTCTGGGATCTTGTGGCAGGCAAAATTGCTGCATGCTCCAAAAAAAACCCACCACGATATGAGTAGGGTCAGTGCTCCTACCCCAACTACAGTTTATCAGTTTGAGACTGGAAGGTGTCCTACAACCTGTACAGCATAAGTGTTCCTTCTGTGTGTCCTCTGTGGTTCAGAAAATACATAAGTTTCTAAGGCCAAATGTCTCAGCACTCACAGGACTGGGCTCTTTCTTACCTCTGCATAGTGCCTCATGATGTTACCTAGTAGTATTATAGCTTTGTATTTCCCTTCACTGTTACTATATCTTTAAGGAATAAGATACCTTTAAAATGTATTAATGTTGGTGATTTCTAAGATTGGAATGTTTAAGATAAAATTACCTCCTCTTTTAGATAAATCACCATAAAAGATTGAATCTCTTAACCATACTGCTATCCCATTGCTAAACCGATTCTGAAATCCTTTAAATATGGTAAATTGTCCTTTTTGCCTGTATAACTGAATCTTCCTGAACAGTATTTGAAATGTGTCCATTTATTTCTAGGGTTTTCAGCAAAATAAGTATTTGCATCCCTACGAAAACCTCAACAGACTTTGAAATCTATTTGTAGTTTATTTTTTGTTCCATACTATGCCATTTTAACTGGGATGAGGCAAATTGTGCATGGAATTAACTTGTGAAAGCATCATAAACCTTTGATTCTGGGCATTTGGGCACTGTGAAGATGAAACTTTGTGATCTTTATATACCAAGAGTATCTCCTGCCATTGCAAAATTTTCAAAAGAAGCAGTTCTAGGATTTCAGCTTATCACGGCATCAGCAAGAGTTTGAAGTGTGTTGGAGAGATACCCCTCGCTTTGCTCAAATCTTCAAAACTGGCATTTCATTCAAGCTGGTATAACATAAAATCTGGGTTAGTTGTGAACCGAACTCGAGCTTTCCATAAAATTTGAGTATAATCTGCAAGAAAGACTACAAAGTATCCCAATACGTTTGGTAAGGTGTTTCAGTAGGAAACTGAGTGGCTGTGCCCGGGTTTCTGAGTGGAAAGGGCAGGCACTGCAGTCCTGAAGGATCTCAGCAGATCTGTAGTGTAAAAGTCACTGGTTACATATTTTGGTTATGTTCAAGTGAAATGCTATACAGCTTTCCCTTCAGAAAGAGCAAACTTTCTCTGAAGGACAATCACTACACGCCAGCTTCTCTGTCAGCCCTGTTTTGTTTCAAGGAGAGGACATGAAATTTTGCTTCAGCTCACTTAAGTCAAACTTGCTGGTGAACCTAAGAAAAAGAAAAAAAAAAAAAAAAAAGCTCTGTAATTAGAGTTCGGTATCTGAACGGAGCAGAGTGATGTTGAATATCGAGGATATTGTGTCTGAGCGAGAGGAGGGTGTGAGGGGAGGAGAGCGGGGGTTGGGAAAGACAGATGCGGCTTTCTGTTTTGCACACAGTGCACACGTTACATGGTGAAAGATACCTTAATTCAAATGAACAGGCTTACCTTACGGGATCAGCAGAGCAGAATTTAATGAGTTTGTTCAGCTTTATAACACTCTAATTGTAATGAGAGCCTCTGGGCACTTCAGTGACAGGCAAGTGATGCTGGTATTGACTGACAACTTGAGCTCCTTATGTCCTCTATTGGGGAGGAGGGTTTAAGGAATGTCTGGCTAATTTGTTTGCTGATTGCTGTGTTCCCAGGAGAAAACAAGCTGAGTTTGGTGTCTTCAAGGCTTCTTTGGCCCATGGTGCCATTAGCATGTACTTGAGCATCTAATTCCAAGCTGTAACTGCAGCACAAGGCCTGTTCCCTGGGGCTCAGTCCCTGCTTCCCTCTTTCAGAGTCAGCAGAAGCAGCACCCCTGAGGTGGGGAACTGTCCTAGCTCTCACTGCCCCATCCACGGCAACACTTTGCTGCCTGAATGCTTTGCAGAGGTTTTGATGATTATTGTTTCTTTTTCTTGGTGCAGAATTGCACCATAGTTAAGGAATCCACACTAAGGAATTGGTGCAAATGATGTTTATAAAAAATTGGGCTGACTTTCTGAAATTATTTGATAGCAAAATAGAGCAGGTTGGCTGCAAGCAACTCTGAAGAGCATCACCAGAGTTTAAGAAAAACATTTATCTCTTTGTTGCCTATGCCAGCTATACCTGGTCAGATGAACCCCCCTCACTGTATTAACTTTGTCTGTTGTTAATTATTTGACCCTGCACTGAAATTCTGGCACCAGTGAATAACATCTGGACCACATGGAAATATTATGGTAATTAAGAGACAATTAAATTTGACTTATTTCCCTGTTCCATCCATCTTATGATGTCCAAGGAGAAGACTCATGATTAAAATATTTAATGTGTGTCTAAATATTAAAAGTGTATCTTGACTTTGCTGAGACTGGGATCTGTTTTTCTCTGCCCTGAAGTTTCCTTAGAGGATGAAAATTCAAGGGACATTGCACCATAAAACCTACTCACAGAAAAAAAAAAAAAAATCAAAAGTGTTTCTAAATTATGTATGGTTTCATTATCTCTAGGTCATCGGTGGTAAAAAAAAAAAAAAAAGCCCTGTTCAGTCGAGTATTTGAACACTGCCATCAAAGGTTAACCAAATGGATGAAATAGAATTAACAAGGAAATTACAGGGCTGGTGCCTTTATCTACAGTCATCTTTACCCTCTCTTGTTTGGCTTGGCAAAAGTTCTCCAATGATTGGAAGCTATCACTTAGCCTTATTTAAAACATGTATCTGAGAGGTCTGCAGATAAAAGCCATCAGTTACATGACAAAATAGAACAATGAATCTCTAGAAACACTCTAGTCGTCCTTCCTTCCCTCTTGTATATTCATTAAATAGTGCCATCTGTATGTCGATGGGGTTTATGACCACCATTATAAATGTATCCATGGGCCCCACAGCCATTTAATGAAATGATTGTTGCTTTGCTGTGTTTGAGAAATCTATTTATTCCTCAACGAATAATGACAGGTAGATTCTGTCACATAGTGACAAACTGACATGCCCAACTTCTCCCGAGGAAGTCATGGCAGAGAGCAGGTTTGATCTGGGGTCTGTCAGTCCCAGCACAGCACCTGAGCTGCTGCATTCATCTGTCCTCTTTGTGCTGGTGGTGAAGTTCTTGCTACAGGGGGAAGGGTACCTTTCCATTAGGGACCTTTGGGCACTCCCACAGGAGATACAGATAATCACATTAGAAATGTGGTGTTTTAGCAAATGGGTGATGAACGCAACCATTAGGAAAGACAAATGCAGTTTCAGAATCTCAGAAAGGAACAACCAGAAAGTATTCACCTCTCAGCCCGATTTTTACTTCACAGTTTATTAAAAGTACAGTTGTTGAAGGAAACCTTCAAGTGGATGGTATGTGGAACACCTAAAAATCTGCAGCTGATAGATATAGAACGAGCTCTTGGAAAAATGAGGCTTGGTGGATGCACAGAACCCAGAGCATTGGTATTTCATCCATTGTGTACTGCCCGTGTCCTGCTGTAGTTACTTGCATATATGAGTACCATAGCGGGATGACTAGTAAAAAGTATAGTGTCAGTATAGTATAGACTATATAGTCTATATTTTCTTGATAGTATCTTTCAGCCCTGCAGAACTAAATTCCAGTGTCATAGAATTCAGTGTCATTTTTGCTACTTCTTTTTCCTATAATCAGACTTTTTTTTTCAAGAGGGAATTTAGCAAAGTATTGTCTAAACAAGAATTCTGCGCAGTATATTCAAATGAAAAAAGAAAAAAAATGAAAAAGTCAGCCGCTGGCAGGTGGCAACCAGTGAATAATTCTCACTCAGACAGTTTTAAATGGAGTGAGGTATCAAATATGCAGCAATTCATCTTGGGACCTGTTGTTTTCAATATATTAAGTAATGAGTGACAAGGAGGGGAATGTAAATATCAAGTTAATTAAATCCTCCGATGATATTGAGCCAGGGAGGGTAGTATATTTCAGAGCAGATGGATTGAATTTTCTAGGTGATTTGGGAAATTTCAGGGGTTAAAGAAAAGTAAGATGAGTCGAAATACGCAGAAATTTCAGACAGTTCACCAAGAGACAATTTATCATAATTGAAGCAGAAATGGTGACTTGGGGGAAAAAAATGTTAGGATCATATTTAGCACTTTATAACAGCCTTTTGTCTACATGTATCAGAGTATTTAACCTATCAAATTAAGCTTTTGGAGTGGAAGTCTGAGCAAGTGTTACTACCTTGGTTCAGCAGAAAGAAGAGTATGGTTGAGGAATTGAATGGAGTTCTGGAAAGCAGGGAGGATCAGGGAGATGGGACTAAAAGGCAGGAGGACTTCTCTTCTTCTCAGACTGATCAAAACTGGCATTTGAGGTCAGGCCTGGGGCACCATCTTGTGATCTGCATTTCACAATGACAGAGAACATGACAGGGATTGGCATAGCCAGCACAGAGCTGCAAGACACTGATTTTATGCAAGAAGTCTCAAGTCAGATTTCCCATGTGCCCCCAGAGCAACAGGACCAGGCACACACACTGTGGTTTCTCTGTGCATTCACGGAGCAACTTCACGGTGTCTTATCGGTAGGAACTGGTATCGAGCCTGCAGCAAAATCCCCAGGGTGCCTTCGTCTTGGACCCTGAATCTGTGCCAGAGGTGTTCAGCAGTGATGTCCAGCCTCTGTTCTCCTCGGTGCCTTCTAGTCACTGTGCCCTATAGCAATGCTTCGCACCCAGTGGGTTGCAACCCTCAGGATACTTATAAAAAGTAAGGGTGGGAAAGGTTATGAGAGGAATTTTATATTTGAAGTGCCTAGTGTGAACTTAAACACTTGTCCTCTCTCCATCTCTTGCAATGTCTTTTGCTCGTCTGTCTTGTTCAGGGTCACCTATTCTCTTTCAGCTTCTTAAAACTCACAGAAATGCTAAAAATAAGATTCTCTCTGTTATCATGGATATTCTTACAGTACACGAAAAAAGAAGAGCATGAAGGAATTCAAAAATTGAAGGGATTAAAAATTCTTTGTTTTGAATAACCTAAGAGGCCAGAGGGCTGTACAGAGTCATCTTTGTATGTCTAGAAAGGTAATAATAATGACACTACCACCTATGAATAATGATGCCATTATATAGAGCCTTGGCAGGACTGAAATTGGAGCACTGCAGACAATAATGGGCCATTCACTTTAAATACAGAACTCGAAATAAGAAGTTGGAGCATATTCAGAGAAAAACAATGAAGAGGTCAAGATGTTCAGGGCTGGCTTGAGCTCATCTATGATGTAATGCAGTATATTCTCCGGTAGCTTGATAAGCTTCTCCTTGTGAGTTTGTATGGACAATCATCTTTAGGCTTATACTGACTTCAGAAATTCTTTCTCCAAACTGAGTGATCTCATCCTTAATCTGACGTTTTACTGCAACTGCTTGTGGTTCCCTCTAGCTTTCAGCAGGTGTACTTTCTTTCCATTTTGGCTTTGTCAGTTTTCTCCAGCCCTTTCCAGATAAGAGGCTGTCCATCTAAGGAAATGAGCTTCTCTGACCATCACTGAACATCTGGAAGCCATTTGGAGTTGCCTTTCCATTATCTTGCAGTCCTCAGTTCTCAACCGTCAGGGCAATATTTGGAGAATTTCTTTGTGGGCTTTCTGACAGCTAAGGTCAAGCAGAGATGTTTTACAGACCCCCAAACCAGTGATTATTTGCTTCATGTAACTGCACTGAAGCAAACCTACTCCCAAAGACACATTAACAGTCCTGTATAGAATATGAGCTTCATGGAGAGCACTGTTCCTTAAAGAATGTAGTTAGGAGAAACGTATCCTTGCAAAGAGTTTTCCAGAGAAAATATGGGCTTGTGACTGGACTAAATTACTTTGCTTACCCAGCATACATCCAAAGAATCAGCAGGGGGACATGCCAATTTTTTCGTGGGGGTCTGTCACATTCTAGGTAATGTATTTCTGCTCAGGTTTACTATATATTGATGATCCCATTTTATACCAGCATTGACTATTTCATTTAAATTGCAGAATTTTGTTGTGTGATTTATCCTGTGGGTTCCTTCCTTCCTTCCTTCCTGTCTGTCTGTCTTTAACTCTATTTTATATAGTACAAAGAGTCAGAACAAGCTGTGTTTGGAATGGATTGTGGTATTCCTGGTCTTGTATTCAGATAGATCTGCTGCCAACTGTATCTTCCAGCACTCCAGTCAGCTTATTCACTCCTCCCTTTTTGTTTCTCCAGCTACCTAGCTAGGCTTTTAATTTCTGCACTTGTCATCCTTGAGATTCATCAACAGGTGCCAACTTTTCTTTCCCCAGCCCCTAAGCTGTATTGGAGCTTTTTTGGGAAAGCCTACTTGCAATGTGGATGTCTCGTTAGAGTGGGCTGCTCTTTCCCCCAGCCTACTACCAAAAATGTATTTGGACCTTTGATACAGTATGCTCTCATCATAGATATCTGTAAGTAAGCTCAAAGCAGCTTCCATGGGGAGCTACTATGTCTCATGTATATACTGTCAGGCTTTATTGAGTCCAAAAATCCCATGTAAATATTTCAGTCTTTTCCTTTCCTTTTTTTTTTTTTTTTTTTGATAACTTAACTTGCAAATATCTGAACAATGGCTGAGGGAACTATGCTAGACCTCTAGTGCTGGTTAAAAGCCTCAAAAGGCATATATAATAATTAGAGGTGTGAAAAACTTGAATCAGCATCTAACTCTGGCAATCCAGCTCCTTCAGTTGCTTTAGGTATTCCACAGTACCCTTGAGACACTGAAGCTGCAGGCATTTCCAGTGACACGGGGAAAGGGGAAATCCCATCTTAGCAAGTATAATTTACTAAGGGAGGAAAAGGGCTCAGTGCTAATATCGGCACTCCCTGTGAGAAGGACCCATGCTGTCTGCTAGATGGCAATGCTGAAATGGCCACCAACAGCAGCAGTATAGGCAAGAAAAAGCTCCCTCTATTAAAAGACACGAAAGAGCAGATATGGAAGTTGACTACTTCAAAACAAAAAATAGCATGAGATGGGCAGATAACTCCTGTGGTGGCACTGAATAAGCTGGGGAGAAACCTGGCCACCAACATGTTCAATCTAGTTGTGGTTGCTATTCCAAAGCAGTATCTTATCACTTAATGATAAACTAAATTTTCAAAAGGCAAGTTAAAAATAGGTGGTACAGCCATTTCAAATACTCTTTATTTTACATCATTAGCTGAGGCAAAATCAGTAGGAGACAAGTTAACAGAGGCAAGGCACCTCATAAAAGTTACCGTAATTGTTAACGAAGTAAGTAGAAAATTGGATTTCTTCTTATAATAAAATTAAATCATCTTTAATCAAAGGAATACATTTTGGAAACATTCTATAAAAATGACAGTAAAAAGTCTGCCATGGAGAAGAATTAATGTAACCTTAATTAAGAATATTGAACCAAGAATTTGGTACAGAAAGTACATGTACTTCTTTGAGAGAACAAAGTTGTCTGAATACATAATTATACTTGATTGTAGTTCTCATAATGGTTTTACATACCTTTTTAATGAAGAAAGTGAATGGTCTAAACTGATGCTTCTCTCCTGTGATAGTCAGAAATGAGTAGTAAGAAATACAGCTTGTCCATAAATACTTTTGGTCAATATTTAGACAATTTTATTCAATTCTGAGGAAAAATAACTTGGTCTGAGAGAAGGCAGTATTAATAGATAAAGGAAGCATCTTCTAAGGAAGAGAGAAGGAAATTTCTACAAGCTCTAGTACAAACTTAAAATATTGTTTGAAGTAGAAAAGAAAAAAAATGTGTGCAATCAGAAATTAAGCTCAAGACGTTTAAAAAAGGAGATGATGCCTAATGCAATCTGAATTAGAATAATAACACTTTTCAGTCTCGTGCAAAATAGTATGTAAAGTTAATTGGACCCACGGGGTTTTACAAGCTTACTTGTCTGAGGGAGTGCTGTTTTCTGTAATGAAAACATCATCCTTCACAATGTCAGAAGAACACATGGGAACCTCTGATCTCACATGCCAGATGTCACATTTTGTTACACTTACAAGCCCTGAAAAGCCATGGTAGTTCTGGAAATCCATCCTGACCAAGGATTTCATACTTTGTTCAAGTGTTGGTTCTACAGCTGTGAAAGGATGTTGGTACTAAAACGCTGTCAACAATCACAAGCATTCGGGAAACATAATGTCAAAGTATATGCTTATTAATTGAAGTTTAAATAATGACATGACTTGAAAAGATGAAGCAGCTGTCTGGATTTTTGCTGCAGAAAATGGTTGAAATTTTTGCATAGTAGTAAGTACAGTGTCTTTGAAAAGTAAAATTTGTTGTAACTAGGTTTTTACTAAAAACTGTGAACTGAGCCCTGGGTCCAAAGTGTGTTGGAACACTTCTGCAGTCCGTTTTGCTTTCTGCAAACCTAGCATATGCAAGATTTCCTCACATACAAGTTTCAGAATTGGATGGTTTCCAGTATTATTTATCTGTATTATTATTAGTGCCCTGAAGAAACATGCATCAGGAAGCCCTCCTGCTAACACCCAGCCACACAGCAGAGACTGCCCTGACCAAGTCAACGCCGACTTGAAGAACAGAAGACCACAGATGGATAGCATCAGACAACAAAATTGAGGGAAACAGTGAAACGGTACTGGGCCAGAACATAAATGAGCTATGGCAAGCAAGTCAGCAGCTGGACTGCTGTAAACTTCTGGTTTATTGTTTTTTTGTTTTTTTTTTTTAGATATTAGAGAAACGAGGAGAGGAGCCTTAAGAAGGAATTTGAAAGGAGATAATGAAATAGCTCTGCAGATGTTTACAGAAATTTCCTCCCAGGCATGAAGGGCAGTGTGGGAGGAACATGAAGGCACTTGTTGGAATATTTATCACATGGGGGTGGGAGCTGGTGTTGTGGGCTGTCAGAGGGAGGTGGTAGCATCCCTCTGGTGCATAAGAAGGGAGAGGAGTTACAGCAGCGCAGGAGTAACAGGAGAGCACAAGGAGAGTTGAAGCCAGCAGAGAGTTGGTTCCTTGGAGGTCCGAGGCTGTATCCACTATGATGGTACCAAGCTGAGGTTTTGGTAGAGCAAGTTAAAGAGAGCCAATGTGGGAGGAGGGTTGTTTACTTGGTTTTATTTTGATTTTGGGGAACTTTATCCAAAACCCGTTGAATTCAAGGACCCCGTCTCTTCACAGGGAATTCAGCTCCAGCTGAAGATATCTAAATGCAGGTGTCTGTGTGTGAACTGGGTATCTGATGCCCAGTTACCTCCATGGAGATTTATGCCTGACTTCAGGTGCCTCAGGCTAGGTGTCTGATGCCACTTTAGTTCCTCCTGGCCTTCAGCAGCCATTCAGAGGGACACAGATCTCCAAGGACCCGTTTAATTGAGTCAGTACAGTCAGTAGACATAGCAGCTCGTCACACCCTGAATACATTAATCATCTGGGCTGCATCTCTTTTGACTGTACTGGGGACTTAGCATATCTTTATACAAAGATATCTACACTTAGGTCTTAGTAACAAACAGAATACTGCTTCATGGATATCAAATATGCTGCTCAGTGAAATCTGTGCTCTGTGGACATTAGCGAGGGTTTTGCCACAGACTTCAGTCAGATGAGGATTTACTTTCTGTGCTTTGTGCAGTACTTAGTATCCAGTCATTCTGTTCAGTTTGAAAATGCCGATGCTTCTTTAATTAAAATTTCCTTCAAACTCTCGAATTAACTCCCCTATCCATCTGTTATTCCACTAATATCCATGATAATGTCTAGTGGTAGCTCCCAAAGCTACAATGTAATACCAGCATTTACAGCTGAGCAGTGAAGTAGGAGGCAGGCACTAGGCTTTTCGAAGTCCAGCAGAGGTGTGGGCAGGTGTCTCCACACATCACTGTGCAGTTCCTGATGGAAGGTGACAAGGTGGGTCTCAAAGGCAGTGCAGCTGCCCCTGTCCCCAGGACAGTGTCCATCGGTTTAGGAACAGCCACGTCTTACTGAAGTTGTTTGTATTGACCAGTGCTGGAAAAAGCTGTCTTGGTGCTTGGTTGTTGGGATTCTTCTGTACTACTGTACTGTAGAATATGGGGGCTTTAAATAGGAAATATGTTCACCAGCCATCTATAAGATGCTGTTTAATATTGTGCCCTGCTGGTTTTTGTGATGCATTCTGTTTTGAAAGGCTTTTTTTTTTTTTTTTTTTTTTCTGTTTGTGAGCTGAGAAATTGTGCCAGAATAACTGGAAGCAGTCTGAAGACAAGAAATGAATACACGCGAAAAGAACAACTCGCTACTTGAATAAGTTTGCCTGAAGGGGGAATTTCTAAACTTTTACTAAAATTCTATTCCCTTCCTTCATGTTAATTAAATTAAAGCTTGGGGGGAGACCATAATATAGTAGTGTGATATATCTGGGACATAACTCAAGAAACAAAAAGACATCCTACTCCCCTTGGCTCATTTGTCTTTTTATTGAACGCTGTGTGATTTCATTTGCAATAATGAGCCACTTCTGTACAAAACTTTTCCTTTCTACCAGATGAAAGGAAGAGTGTGTTGACAGGAAGTGAAAGTTGCATAATCCCTGCACAAGTCAATGGCTGAATCAGTGCCCTGTTCTTCACCGCGCTGCTTTATATGGCATCCTATTTTTTCCTTCCTCTGACTTGAATGAAAGAAGGATCAGTTCCTAACAGACCACCTCCATCAGGACACATTTCTTTTTGTTATAAATTATTCCCATAGCATGCTGGGGTTAAATAGCGTGTTTATGACATCCATTCAACAAAATCATCCAGGGAGATTATGTTATCCTTGGAATCAGCCTTTCCAAGTCTTGTAGAGTGGGCTAACGCAGTAGCAATATTTCTCCAGCTTTTTCCCTGTTTTTCTTTCTTGCAATTGGAAATGGTGACTTCTGGCTGTTCTGTGCTGGGCCACATGCAGGCACAGCAGGAGGCCCTTGGCTCCTCTGACTGCATTTGCTGTCCAAACAACTGCTCCTCACTCTCTCAGAGGAAGAACCAGTGGGCAGATAAAAATATTTTGCAGGCCAGATTTGGCTAATGGGCCATGAACTGAAGCAGCATAATCAAAATACATGTTTAATTGAAGCTTGTTTCTTGAATTTCTGGCATGGAATAGGACACGTGCTCGTCTGGTTTGGACGTTTTTCATGTTTCAGCTTATGATCACATCAGTGGTATTCAATGGCACTCAGACTTTCCAGGAATTGCTTAGTCCCATGTGAGAGCAGGCATACATACTTGAGATAGTCCTCAGGAAGGCTCAAGTGCAAGTCTAAGTGGCACCCATACAAAGTATGACTATAGTCACATCAGCTGTGCACATTTCTGGGAAAATCTGCTTTGCTGGTTTGCTTTTGTTTTGTTTGCTTGCTTCCCCCCAAAATGTTGGCTTTGCCTGTATATTTAAATGAAAATTAGTGCTTCATATGCAGAGTGCAAGAGATTTCCCTCAGGCCTGTGCTTATACCCTTAGTACCATCGGGAGTGATTCTCCAAATTTCACCAGCTAGGCAGGACCTGGTTAGGGTAACATATGCATAGGAGGTATGCCAGGATTGGCAGTGGATTTCAGTTGCTGGTCTTGGTAATCCTGTACAGATTTTTTATCTTCTTGCCCACACAGATATCCCAAAATCAGATCTCTGTTGAGACACACATCTGAGACCTGTAACATTTGTGGACTTCTCTCAAAATGTCCCTGGACTACACACCTTTCTACATTGGGCTTCTCCACATCGCCCCTTCTGCTTATTTAAATAAGAGATGCTCCTTTACCCCCTCAGTCAAATGACACTGCAGTGCTGAGGAGATTTCTTAAAGCAGCTGCTGCTGCACTTTGCTCCAGCAGTGGTCTCGTTTCATTAATGGAAAATAAACCCTTTTTAAGCAAATGGGGAATAAAGTGTTATGTAACAAGAAGCATTTCATGAGAAGACACTTAAAATTCAGTTTATATTGTATGCGCACATCCAGTTGAGTTTTTCTTGGCCCCATTATGCAAAAGAATTTATCTGTCCTAAGTAAGAGTGAATTTGTTTTTCTGGTATTCTCACCATGGTGGTACTAACATACCTGATTTTGTAAAGGTTTGAGATTCTCCAAGATAACACCGTAGTGAGTTCAGAATATAAAGACATAAATAAGTATAAGCATATTTAGGTTGCAGATTGATTAGTTATGAATTTCAGTGACACATTTTGACTATAAACTACTGTCAGGAGTTCTCATGCCTTCCAATGATAGGTGTGTCTGGCCCCGTGTCTTCTCCTTCTCTCTCCAGGTAGGACACCAAGAACCAAGAAAGGAGTTTATAAGACAGAGCATAGATAGGGATCAGCCTCCAGATCCATCAGAAAATGGGTCATTAGCCATCTTTAGACAAGAAACTTTAGAAGAAGGAGCCTAACATAAAAGACATTGAAATGTCAGCAATAGCAAAGGTCTGGAAGAAATTTCCCGGAGAGGACTGTATTGCCTGAAGATAACCCAGACAAGATGTTGTCTTGACTGGTAAGATGCCAAGGGTCAGACCACAAAGCTAAAGGAAAGGGGATCAGTCTGTAAGATGTTAAATTGTAACTAAGAGCCAGCCCTCAATAGGAAAGAATCAGATAAGGGTTGGAAGACATTGTCTGGGAAAAGAGACACCTCTTCAGTGTTTAAGTCTCTGGCTGATGCTATAAAGGAGAAGCCTATGTCCATTTATTAGGTGTACACTAATCCTAGCTTAGTTGCATAATTGCAGAAGTATGTATAAAAATGTATATGTTGGAGCTTTTTTCTGGAGTCATGCCAAAGGTTGATCTCAGTCAGCCTTGCTGTGAGCAAATACTTTGTTACTGAGCTGCTGAACACAGCGCTGGTCCCACTGGCCACTTAAAATGTGATGATCCAGTAATTCACTCATACACAGAATGGACCTTAATTGAACGTATTATTCAAGTTTTCTTCATATTTATTTTTAAAGATTAATTACTACAGCCAGGAGATGTACTTGCTGTTACATAGGTAGAATAGGGGTTATGTGAACCTTACTAGAAAAATTACTGTCTGTAAATTTTGATGTGTCTGTGGGTGGCCTTGGTCAGACTTTCAGCAGAGTAACGAAGATTTGGAGGTCAAACCTGTGGAGATGCCTAAAGTCCCATTTTTAGGTTACAGTCAGCTGACCTTTCAGCAGTCTCTGAAATACTCAAAATGGGTTGGAAATGGAACTCAGTCTCCTAAGCGATCTTTATAAACAGGTAGACAAAACTGTTTTCAGAATGAGAGGCAAGAGGCAAAGGGGTACATCTCAGTGATTTTTTTCCCCTCTTCAGGTATATGTTTGGCATAGATCACATTCCCAAGAGTCTGGACCTGAAGTGAAGCAGTAGACAGGTGGTAATTCTTTTCTCTTACAAACTACAGGATGGGTATATATCAATTCTTCTTTATTCTCTGGAGGTCCTTGAAAAGCATTATGAGAAGCCAGGAAAAATAGATGTTTGTACCCCTTTGTCCATCTCAGCAGTTTCTGATGTTCAAGGAACCTTCTAGGCAGGGCTAGCCAAATTCTGTCTTCCTGCATATGACCCACCGAGTTGTCATTGTTTCCAGTGCAGCACTTTCTTTGCCCTCTAATAGCAAACACAAAGGATAATAATAATTTAGTCATTTACACTGCTTTGATTTAAAAAGGCTTGTCTAATCATGGAATGTGCCAGGAGATTTTATCTGACGCAGCTTTTTCATGCCACCTGTACATTGGTTTCTCTTCACAGTTATCTACATCAAGCTTTCAAGGACAAAGGTTTTCACATTTTGCATCCCAGGAGTAATAAAAAAATGAAACAAATTATTTGTAGAGTTTTAATTCCAATCCTCCTTGCCTTCCCGCTCTCCTTTGATTTTTGCAGCTAAAAGTGTTCTTTTTGCTTTTCTTGCAGACTGTATGTGGATGGACCTTTTGGAAGTCCCTTTGAGGAATCCCTGAACTATGAGGTCAGCCTCTGCGTGGCTGGTGGTATTGGAGTTACGCCATTCGCATCGGTACTCAACACACTGCTGTAAGTGCGCTCAAGCTTTTTAAAGCCTTTTCTTCCCTCCACCCTCCAATTTACCATAGTAGTGCATGTCAGAAGGGGTTTGAGAGTGTTTCAAAACTTCTACTAGCATAACATAAGCGAATTTCCTTAAAGAGAGGTAAAGAACCGGGATGTCCCCTGGAGAGCATAAATAATCTCATACAGGCTGTGTAACCCAAAGAGTTCTGGCAGAGTTGTGCCACTAATGCACATGACCTGGGACATTTGCACTAGTGTTTTACCACCAGCCTTACCTGTGACTAATGTTTGCTATAGTCACAGACCCTTCAGTTAGATTTCTTCCCTGGTCTCTGCTTGGAGGAGGCGATGCACCACAGTGGTGTGTTTTTGAGAATCAGGAGGTTATGACAGTCCTGCTGGAAATGCAGGGCAACTCTCCAATTCTGTTTGAATTTTGTAAAAGTGTAAGCTTAGGGTTTTAAAGGAATGGGCTTGACTTAGATTCAGGTAGTGTTTGGATGATTGACTCTATTTGAAGTTTTGAAATTTGAAGTATGCATTTTTCTTTAATTTTTTTTCTTTACTTTTTCCCCATTAATTTTAAATTTAAACCTTTGAACTTCTGTTCAGACCGAAGGTTTCATCTCCTATTTCTCTGTCACACTGACAACATGCTTCCACCAAATCTTACACTGTATGATGTAGGCTTGCTTTTATGATTGCTGCTGATTTTTATTGCTGGAGCATTGGCTAAGAGCTCCAGTCACAATTTAAGCACCCCTGTTTCATAGGCACTATATAAACAGCCAACCAAAGCAGTAATCTTTCCCTGAAGTGTAGAAAGGCTAGCTGGCTTTGGGAAGGTTTTACAATGCACAGCTGAAGCATTTATTCTAAGATGTGAATGCCAATGGCCAGCTCTAACTCCAAAGTGAAATTAAAACTTGGATTTTAAATGCCATCCACATTCTTCTGTCCTTGATCTGGGCTGGACCTGGCAACGCTGAGCACTTTGGAAAATTATCAGCCCCACCTGTCTCATACCACAGCCCTCAAAGACCATCTTGGGCTCCCTCATTTTCTTTTCCTATTAGCGTATTGATCATCTTCTCAAAGACAGAAAGGATATGAAACACGGGTACAATTTTGCTGAAAGCCTGTAGTCCAGATGGGTAAGCTGAACATTTTCCTTGGGATGGTTTGTCCTTGCCAGCATTTAGCTAAAATGTCACAGATCATAATGACTGGCCAACAGCAGTTAATGAGATGGCAGCCCCAACCAGTGTGTGTTATTAGAAGCCGTAAGAACTTGCACAGACATTGTCACAGAAACTTAACATCCAAAAACTTTAGTAATCCACACTTCTGGTTGAAGCCATAAATTACTTCCAAGTAGCCAGTCTCGTAAACGGGCTTTGTAGCCAATCTGCCTGTTGTGCACTGTAGCATTATGCAGGGGAATAATTCCGTGACTCTGGAAAAAAAAGTAACAATCTCAGCCTGCTTTCATTCTCAGTATTTAAAACATCTACAACAAATCACGAGTGTACTGGATGAGCTGCCTGTTGTGTTTGCCCTGGCTGAGAAGCAGAAATTGGCAGGTGTGAAAATGCAAACTTCCTTATGATGCCAGCACTGCAGAGCAGCGGGGCCAGTCCTGTTGTGTCAAGGACAGGCAGTTCTGGGGGAGATCAGAACCCTGTCGAGATGGAGAGGCATTTTGTTTCCGGCTCAATTATGTTCCTGTTGTATGAGCACAATTTAATTCCTGCCCCTGCCCTTGACTACACTTAACTGTTGAACCCTACGCCCTATTTTTAAGAAATCATGACTTACATTAATGAAAGCTAGTGGCTTGAAAGCTAGTGGCTTGCAACAGGAGGATCCTTAAATAACAGCTTTTATTATGGGCAGCGGTAACATTCAGAAGCATGAAAGAAGTATTATATGCACATGGATTTGGTTATAATGGGAGATTGCATCTGGGAGATTGCACTTTTAGTGCAGAATATATCTTGCAGGAGGTAGATCCATGCATGTGTATCTGATGAGATTTTTAAAAAATCTGGTGAGATTTTAAACCTATGCTTGACTTGTTTCTTAAAACCTTGCCATCCAGCCTCTTTGTCCAGCTGCAGTGTTCCATCACCAGGAGTGGTGTTTTGTTACTGAGCTACAGCAATTCTGTACAAAATTCTTTGCATATTTCTTTTCTTCTTCTCTCCGTTTTTATGGTGAAAGGCACTTATTTTCCTTGCTACTGCTTGTAGTTATCTTGTCACATCTGACCAGATTGTGACCCTTCCTAAGGGTTTGTCTTGGAGGTAGACAGAAGAAGATGGAGGAAATCCTACTCTACAGGTCAACACATTATGAATACAAAAGCTGAAGTCAGGATTTGAAAGACACTCTCCTCCCCAGTGTTAGTGCATTTTTTTCTGTCTGTAAGGGAGGGATCACATAAAAGGTGAGTTCTCAGCTGCTACATGCTGCGGAAAATGTCTCTGTTTTTGCTTCTCATGTTTATGGTGGAGGTCAATAGCATGGGGAGGTGAGACAGTGGTTGGAGCCGTCCTCTACATGTATTTATTAGTGCAATACCCTGGCTGAGTATGCTGGCAACCTTAGAGTTTGAATAATGCACAGTCAGTGTGGTGAGGTGTGTTACAAAGCTTTTCTGCTGGGGTTGGCTCCTGGGACTGGTATTTGAAGTTGCCATTCTACAGTCCTCTCTATCTGAATATTATTTTCGGGGGAGAAGGAGGAAACAATTTGTTCACTGGCCATTTCAGTGAACAACACAAACAGCATTGGCTAACTAAGAAAAGACTTCCTGGATATTTTTGTTTGGTTTGAACTCATTAATCATCAGGATTTTTTTTCACTTCTATTTTCTATTGCAGTTCATTCCAATACTTCCTTTGTGCTATATTTGCATTTTGTTTGCATAAGAAATCTGACATAAGAGTCATGTTTTTCCAAACGCAATGTCAGAATCTGTCCATGACTGCATTTTACCCACTGGCATTTTCAGAGGACTGTATTATAACTCACAGTTGCCTAACACAATGGAGCTCTGATTTGATTTGGTCTTTGTGACTCTGCTGCAGTATTAATTATAATCAACTAGAGCCTTTCACATATATTGGCAGAATTTAGTCCTGACATTATTGCATTTGTCAATATTTTCCTCTTATGGGCCGCTTTATAAACCTAATAAAAAATTGACATAATACACTTAAACTTAGAATGTCTGCTTTGCTTTGAAATAAAAGTCTGATGATGATACATGAATCTATATTTGCAGCCCAGATCATCTATATAGTTGACAACTTCCTAATGCAGAAACAGGAGCTGTGAGGGGTGTTGGCTCTGCATTAGAGTATTCCCAGAATCACCCTAATAGACCATGCAGGTCATTTCAGTGTCTGATGTATCATAGGATGAAGAACAACTTAGCAGTTGCCTTCTGATGGAAATTCAAGTTTCCACTAATGAATATGAAGCAACTTAGTTAACATTGCCTTTTTAAAATGATAATTTTTAATTCCCCAAACATTTCATTTCAAGTGATGGCTGGAAACGCTACAAGCTGAGAAGACTCTACTTCATTTGGGTGTGCAGGGATGTTGAATCTTTCCGCTGGTTTGCAGATTTGCTCTGTATGCTGCATGACAAGGTAAGGGGTGTTGCTGGGAGGGATGCCAATAATGTAATAAATGCAGGGTTATGTCCACACAACACAAGTGGCATTCTATAAAGAATACCTCCAGCTCTGCCTAGGCTACCTGGTCCAGACTCCATTTGTGCTTGGAGCTGCACAAACCAATTTATGTCTCACTGGTATTTCATTGCATAGTGGTGCTAGACAGCTTTCTGTGAAATTTATAAGACGGAAGAGGAACATGCAGGGTGGGGAGTCTGAGTGGCCTTTTGCCTTTTGGCTCATAGACAGATCAAGAAAGAAGGGGGTTTACAATTTCAGGTGGATTTTAAAAGGAATGTGGCCTTCTAAAATAATATTTTGCACACAACATGATGTGCAACATTCTGTAGTGCACAAAGGGGTTCTATGTAAGCACATCTTCATTAAAAAACTTACTTCACTGATACTGAAACCTGAGTCCATCAGGATAGTAGGCACAAGTGACTTTATACTTCCTTTAAAGAAGGGATATAATTTCACTAGCTGTTTTTATCATCCTCCCAGCTTTGGCAAGAGAATCGACCAGACTATATAAATATCCAGCTGTACCTCAGTCAAACAGATGGAATACAGGTATGTGGCTAAATGCTGTTTGTAAACCAAACTAGACCTTGGGGTAGCAGACAATGCAAACCGTCAGTCATATGCAAAAGAGAATTATTGCAGATGGTAAAAACAGGAAATGAGGCCATAAACTCAAGTGATTGATTCTTTGCTAGGGCAAGAGAGCAAGTCCATCCCCACCGCATAAAAGAATCTGGTCTAGTAGCCTTAACTTGATTATATGTGGGCAGAAATCCATATCTTCTTTTTCTAGGAAAGCGGTTCTTCTAGGCCAGGCCACAGACCAGACAGTTGGCAGGGTTTGATGGGAAATCTGCATCATTGCTGGGCTAAGAATCAAAACAGAATAGTTGTAGCAGCGTGCAAGCTAAAATCTTCCTTTAAAACAAATATTTTGAGAGAAGCTAGCTATTTTTAAAAGCTGTGGATTTTATTTGTTTACCTGAAATATCAAAAAAAAAGTTACAAAGCGCTTGATGTATGAGACTGTAAGTTAACTGTCAGTTGTCGTATATTATCAGCCCCAAAAATGTTCTCATTCCTCAGCTCCTGGAATCTCCTCCCATAGCTATTGATGCTCATGATACTCATTTTACATTATTTAGCATGTAAACCTAGGCCTGATTCTTTACCCAGCTGCATCTGGAAGCTTTACCATTCACTGCAGTGGGCCCGGTACCAAGCCTAACAACTACTGCAAAATGTGAAATGCAGTGAGAAACCATGCCCAAAGGATTTTGATCTGCCTGGTATCAGGTAGAGAAGTGTAATGTTCCCAGCTCTGTTAGGACTGCTATCCAGTAGTCTAGATGATGTGATAGTTACAGCAGTTATGAACAGGGCTCCACAGCTGTAATGCCTGTATGACATATGTCATTTTGAATGGTGTGCTTGAAAATATCTAATTGTGAACCTGCTGTGGTTAAAATTTTAACCTGGTTAGGTTAAAAATGAAACTTGAAGCAGGTTTGCATTGCAATGACACAGCAAGATTGTAATGACAGCCAATTCAAAGCAAGTTTTCTGATGCTGTGTATCAAGCAGCTACTGAATTTATTATTTAAGTCAACTTTGTTTTAAGTCCTTTTTTAAAGTCACTTTTCTTTTGTGGCTGTTGAACAAAGCTGGCATGAACTACAGTGCTGATGATGATTTCTCAAAGGGAGTGTTAAGCTCAACTCTCCGTTGCCTTACAGCTTATGCGTTCATTGATGTCAGTCCAAGTGCTGACTGCTACCAAAATTAGGGCAGTTTTGCTTTGTACTCCCTTTGCTTGGGAGCAGTATGCTTTGGTGACAACAGGGAGTCCATCCCATCCTTCAGCAAATGCCTCTTGAATATAAAAGGCCAAGGGAGGATGAGTTGGCCAAGGCTCTGTGTTTGCATTGGTATGAGCCATGTTTCAGATCGCTCCACAACGAAGGGAATGTGGGATGCTAGAGAAGATGTGATTCCTCTCTGCCTTCCTGTTGTGTTAGGACACAAAAAACAAGGAAAGGTAATGCCCCTGCAGTGGGAGGGCATTTGACCTTATAAAATTGCTGGTGCGTTAGCATTGCTGCAGTGGGTTGGGTTCCATCTGGGGACCAGTTTTGGCTGCTTTCTGTTGTTGAGGCAGCACAAAGCAGCTGGCAAACTACTCTCAGGGAGAAATGTAAGATTTCCCTTGTTACTTTTTCAGGCCTAGTCATCTTAATAGTAACTTGTACGAAGTCAAAAACAAATTCTTCAGACAGAAATATGATTTTTATATCAGCAGTGTTTCTTCCAGCTAAGCATTAAAGGCCAATGAGGGAATGAATAATAGGAGCGTAGTTATTGTTTTATGGCTTAAATAAATTGGTTTAAAAGTAATGGGGAGATTAATGAGCAGCTGCAAGAGGAACAATGTATAACAAACACCAAGGAGAGCCATTGAAAAAGGCAGTGAGCAGAGGTATTGATGTATGAAATGGCTGCAGTTTTAATCACAACTGTCTGATACTTGGGCTCAGGTTTTACACCTCAGCGATACGGTAAGTCAGGCAATGTCAGAAATGGGAGCCCTGGGTGATGTGAGGCAATCTGCAAATCAGGCAGCTTGCAGTTTTTTGTTTCTTGCAGAAAATAATTGGTGAAAAATATCAAGCCCTAAACTCGAGGCTTTTGATTGGACGACCCCGGTGGAAGCTCCTCTTCGATGAAATAGCAAAGAGTAACAGGCGGTGAGTACCAGTCTGCTAGACGGGTGCCACAGTTAGAAGGATGGGGACATAAGGTCTTTGCAGTGCTGTTTGTATGAAAATGTTTTTTGAGTTCTGTCTTGGAGTCTAATGTTCAAGCTACTGATGTTGACATTAGCTGGTATGTTGCTCTGAGAGATAGCCTGCACAAACTGAAACATTTTTTTTTTGAACTCAGCATAGGTCATCTTTTCATGCAGCTTAGGATGTTCAGTGGCCCAGAAAATCAAAGTAATAGATTTTCATCTCACTGCACAGGGATTGCATATGTTTTTATCCATTGCAGTATCTTGCTTGCAACATAGGCTGTTTCTATATATAAAGCTGCAGGTTTTTAAAATAGCTGACTTCTCCTATAATTCTCATGATTATAGTACTGGATTACAACAAATAAATTGCACAAGGAAGAATCTGGCTGTCCTATATTGTTTTTATTCAGAGGATATATTGTCTTCGGAGATTCCTGGCACTTCTTTATTCTTTGTTAAGACCTGGCAGTGCCTTTTTACTGTGCTAGGCGAACATACTATGGTCTAAAAAAAGACAGTTGTAAAACAGAAGACATGCAATTGGACTATGGAATATCTTTTTCCAGATCCAGCTTTATTGGTTGATTATATTACACCCTACTGGCAGAGTCCTGGCTCAAAAGCTGATCTAGTAGACAGGATTGTGTGAGTCTTCCCTAATCTGCTTCTGGCAAAGTCAGTAGGGTAGGAGCCGCAAGCTGCCTGCGGTAGCTGTTGAAGATATTCTCGCTGCACCAGACTGAGAGGTACTCTCATGATCCCTTTCATGATCCCTTTCACCTACAGACCTTTCCCTCAAAATGTTTTTGTCTTCTTGCACTTGTGAACTGTTGCCCATGGCTAATTGAGTCTTCTGGAGCTGGATATGACTAGGGGATTTGGAGCCCCATGTCTTAAGAAATACTGAGTACCACTATGTATCACTGTTGGCAGTGTAAGCTGCTGCTGCCATGTATATCTTGTGTTCAGATACGAGAGGACGTTGTGGAAAGGATGTCCCAAAGGCTGCTACAGAGCAAACGAGTATTACTTCAAGAAGGGCAGTAGTAAAGAGCCTGGGGAAAGATGGGGAAATAGGGAGAGCAGAAAAGCAAGTTGACTCTGGCTCAGGCTCCTGCATAGAGGACTGCTAACCTCTTTTTGCTCCATTCTTATGTCTTTTTTTTTGCTTAACTGTGTGAATCCAGTTTTAAAATATGAAAATCATGAGGCTTCTGCCACTTCCTTGCAAGGCTGCAAGTGCACATAATATGGATGAAGCTATTAGTGGTAGTCATACTTGCTTTTTCGTTTGTGCTTTCCATTGCATTATGCCTAATTAGACCTTCAAGTGCCATTTCCTCTGCATTTTCACATCAGGTCTTTGAATTATACCACCATTTCCAAGCAAGGTGTCTCTTATTACCTAAATAACGTTCTGACTCTTTTCATCATCCTGCAGCTTGCTAAGGTGTAAGCTTTCTTACCACTTGTCACCCCCTTATCGCAATTTATATGGATCTGTTTCTACAGATGTAGTTATGTGTAACATGATAGACAGTAGTGCAACCTATAAATCAACTATACCACAGAAACATTGATACTGTAGATGAATATTCTGTTTTCCTGGAAAAGACAGAAACTTCAAATTTTCTCTGTGGTCTAATTCCTGGTCTCCTGCTAACTTTATTTCAGTTCTTCTTATTTCTGAGTAACTTTCCACCTAAACAACCCTGCTGCAATATGGAGAGCAAAAAAAAGAGCTGGGCAACCGAGTTTTTTTCCAGCATCTGGTGCCAGTGTTCAGATGTTCGCATGTATTTGCAATGATCCCCTTGGGCTTGTGTATGGGCAGCCAAGAAGCCTAGATACTTCCCATTTTTTATCTTGTGACTTCAGTCAAAGCTGTGCATAAGTAAACACATAGCTGGCAAACCTCTCATCAGTGTAGCCATCTGATTGGTTTGTGGTTTGTGAATTGTTGCTGTTGTTGCTGTTTGGGTCCCAAATAGCCAAAGTGCATTTGTAAGTGTCTGAGCTTTGCCAGAGCTTCAAAGCATGACATGGGACAACCCGGCCTCAGGCTCCTAACTCTTCCCTCCAAGCTAAGTGGAGCAGACGCATGCCATCTACTGTTGATATTTCATATGACAGCTGCAGTCTCAAGGATGTGCATTGGGAGAGTTTATGTAATAAATTATTGGCCTTGTTTTTTGTGCCGTCTGTTTGGGGACAGAGCAGCAGCTTTGTTTCTGTTCAGTTGTGTCCTGAGTGAAAAGCTTACACCGTGCTGTTGCTGAAATGCTTTCTCGGTTTTACTTTGTTCAAATAGCTGCATTTTTCCAAATGGAAGCTGACCTAGAAAAAGATGTGAATATCTGTAGGAGAGAAAGGCATGAAGCACTATGACACGTTTCCCATGCTTTGTAAAGGAGATACGTCTCTCTAGGAATGAATGTGGGATTTAAAACTGGAACATTTCAAGTCTTGAGTGTGTCCTTCCTAGATCGCAAAGTATTTCAGCTCTCCTTCAGCTCCCACTGTTCATAAAACAGATGGAAGAATACTGCTGACCTACTCATCCAATAGGAACTTTAAGAAGTCTTGAAAGGATAGTTATTTGTGTAGTGCTTTGAGTGAATAAAATCCTATATTAATATTTATAATTATTCCAAAGAAGGGCCTATAACACTGCTTCCCTGATTGCAAACATGCAAGTGGTATTTTAAAGATTTTCAGACATTATGTCCCAGCAACACCTTGCATTTTTCCTCTGGGCAACAAGGTAAGTCATTGACCCAAACAAGTGATAGGCAATAAAATCCCATCAGCTCAGGGCAGTAGAGCGCTGCTCCACGTAGGAGCTGCTTTCAGCTCCCTGCCTGCTGGTGTCACAGCCTGTGCTGCAGCAAACCAGGCAGGAACCAAGTGAGGCAGGGAGGAAAGTATCTGCAAGCAGGAAAATGGTGGGTGTAGGTGGGGGAGGACGTGTGGGGTGAACTGTGAGAGGTAAGTAGTACACGGAATAATATTCAGAATAGTTGCTGATGGTGGGGATCTGTAGGAAGGATGCTTGAGAGCCTCTGGCTCGCGTTGTGGGGCAATGCCAGGAGCTCTGCAGAGTCAGCCACAAACCTCTTGTGACACCTTAGGTAAATCACTTTACCTTGTGGTGATTTTGTTTACTGCCCAAACATTCTGTGTACCTTGGAAGGTTGTTGCTGGAATGGGGGGTACATTAGCAGTATGTGCAGCTTAGATATGTCTGTGCTTAGGAGGTGTATATATATGTATATGTATATATGTATGTGTATATGTATATATGTATGTGTATATATATAACGAGAGGGAGAGAGACAGATGATCTCTGTTTTTTATTTAACAGTTGTCTATACTAGTTAGACTGATGAAAACAGTAACATTAATTCCCTCAATTAAATGTGCAGTAGAAAACATTCGTGCTGCCAGCTTATGCACCCTTTTTTTCCCCTGTGCACAGAACAGAGGATGTTCAGATTCTGCAAGTGCTGAGAAATCTTGTTTGAGAGCAACAAGCCATAGTGTTCTCATTATTTCTGCCAATCCAGCCACCAACGCAACACCCTTTGCCACTAAGAGGAGTTCTGCCAGGGCATGAAATTTTAATAGATATACATAAAATTGAGAAAAGTATGAGTTATGAATATTTGAGGTGAATTGATATTAGAGATGATGTAATATATGTCAATTAAAATGTCAGCATTGTGAAGTGCCTGCACAAGGACACAGTTGCATTTACCTCTGTAGCTTTGTGATGCCTTTTGATGTTTGAGTCCTCAGGTGTGCCATGCCAGTGTTTGGTCTGGTGGTACAACATAGGCTGCCAAGCTATTTGCACTGCTGATTAACATCAGGCACATAACATTTGGCAGTATGCATCAGAGATTTCTTTTTATACACATTAGTTCCCTTTTTTTTCACCAAACATATACACAAGCAGCTTTAAACTGTGCATTTGAGTATCCTCATGCACTAAGATATTTTGTGTTAAATAGTCACTGGATAAAATACTGAAACAGTCCTGGAGGCAAGGACCAAAACTCAAAGTCTCCAGCCTCCTGGTGAGTGCTGTAAATCACAATAGTTAGAGCCATGTTCCCTCTTAAGTTCTCTCTCCATCCCAGTAAATCTTTTAAGATTTTTCTGTGCAGTGGCACAATTTCAGCAGGAAGATGAAGATTTTTTTTTTTTAATAATGTATGAGACAGCACAACATTCTCTTTCCTTGCTCCTTCCTTACTCTTCTCCTCATCTTTCAAGGAAAGGCAGATGATGAATATCATGAGTGGCTCAGTCCTGCTGTTGTGTGTTTGCCCTGTTCTACTGCTGACTATTGCCTGGAGCTTTTAGATGCTGTGTGGCCATGAGCCTGTCTTAAACCTTGTGTTTAAGGTGATCAGAGTGCAAGGTGGTGTTGTCAGTGGAGTTGTTGTAATGGACGTGGCCTGATAGCTATGGACGATGAACGGGGATCTTATTCTGTGTTTGGCTTTTCACAAGGCTTTCCAATACAGCTGCTGGAGGAAAGATTGCATGCTAATGTGAAACTAATGTGGTAAAGTTGTTCTGCTGCTGCCAGAAATAATCATGGGTTACTAGTGATTTGTTTTCATTGGTGTAACGAATCCCTGTTAGTGACTACATCTCCTACCGGTGTAAATCAAAAGTTACACTAATGCAGTTGTTAGAGTAGGACACGTTTTTTAACAAACAAACGAACAAAAAAGTGATTAATTAGTCGTTTTTCATTGCTTGGTATCTTGAGACTAAGATGAGGTTCTTTTTTTCCAAGAGTTGTCTTTGTCAAATAAGTAACAGGGTGTGATGTGGGGATACTTGGGAGAGACCTAGTGACTTCTGCAATACCAGCTACATGACCTAGTGAGTTGTTCACACCCTAAAATCTATACATAGCTAGCATATCCATAATACCATGAAACCAGAACCCAGTTCTGTCAACTGTTAGAAGTTACTGTTTATTTGCAATGTCGTAATTTTTTTGATTTTCTCTTTCAGGAAGACCATTGGAGTTTTCTGTTGTGGACCAAACAAAATCTCTAAGATACTTCATAAACTGAGCAACAGCAGCAACTCTTATGGGACAAGGTTTGAATATAATAAAGAATCCTTCAGCTGAAAGTCTGTTGGACTAGCAAGAGTCTCTAGAAGATAAAAGTGCAATTTTTTGTTTGTACAACTTAAAAGTTCAGCTGTGGTTTAAACAGACAGAAATGTACCAAAGAATAGCACAGTTTTTCTTATTTATGATTATTTAAGAGCCTGGAAAACGATGGACATGGCAGTATACCAACAAATAATAAGTGCTTATGCTCAAAGCCAAATGTGCTCACACAATATTTGTGGCAGCAGTGATTCTTTGGAGTTGTTTCTGTTAATTGAAAAGTACAAACACTGGGGAGAGACACAGTTGCTTTAAAAGCCAATGGAAGGACAATCTGTGGAATGTTCTTCCACTTCTGCCCTCTGATGTTGGATCAGTAAATTAAACCCCAGATTAATCCAAATGGCAAAACATAGTGCATTTCAAAGACCTATTGCTTTTGTTGGTATACAAACCTTATGGCTTTGGGGTGGAGACACTCCATATTAAAGGTTTTATGCATTGCAGAATTGAGATTCTGTATTTCAAATGTACAGTGTTACTCTAGTCTGCCTCTGTCATGGGTGTCAGTATTCCCACCTTGAATGGAAGAAAGGGAGGAATTTAGGCAAAGATGGAAATTAACCTATGGAAAAGCAAGCACAAAGATGTAGCACCTGTGGGCGGACTCAGCCATGATGTGTATCACAGCCTTTTGGCAAGCAAACAGCTGTACATGGAGAACTCTGTATCTTGCATCAATTCAGCATTCAGCAGTTTGCAAAATAATTGTGATTTGTGCAGCCAGAAAGATGGAGCAAAAAAAAACATTAATGGGAGGAGACAGGATGTTTTAGTATACCACACGCTCAACATGGATGTTGCACTCACTTTGCACTCACATGCCCTGAATATCAAATACTTATTAAAGCATTCTGATTCTTACTGATCAGTTTACAATGAAACAGGTTGAAATCCAGTTTTAAAAGTTGCAGATTGTCTTTGGTCAACTGTGATCCTTGGACTACCTTCACTGGAGTCAGGCTTGTTTATTCATCCACACTGGTGTCCCTGAAAGCAGGATCCAGCCAGATCTACAGCAGAGTCGGAGTGAGGCCTTCATTTCTGTGGCTCTTGACATCTTGTGTGCAGATCAAAACTTTGCAGAATCATAGAATGGGTTGGAAGGGACCGGAAAGCCCACCCAGTTCTGGCCCCCTGCCATGGGCAGGGACACCTCCCACCAGACCAGGTTGCTCAAAGCCCCATCCAGCCTGGCCTTGAACACCTCCAGGGATGGGGCATCCACAGCTTCTCTGGGCAGCCTGTGCCAGGACCTCACCACCCTCTCAGTGAGGAATTTCCCCCTAAGCTCTAATCTAAATCTCCCCTCTTTTCATTTAAAACCATTCCCCCTTGTCTTGTCATTATCTGGTTAAGCAGAGTCACTCTCCATCTTTTTTATAAGCCCCCTTTAAGTATTGAAAGGCCACAGTGAGGTCAGCATGGAGCCTTCTCTTCTTTAGGCTGAACAGCTCCAGCTCTGCATTATGTTTTGAATATGTTCCGTAGGGGAGGATCTGAAACATTCAAACTTAAGTTCTTTTTCCCTGCCCTTATTACAGCTGTTTTCCTGACTGCTCATAGGTGCCAAGGAAAGGCTAGGGGTTGAAACAAGCACTTGAAAACTTTTTGGTTCTGAGGAGCAATATTTTGTTCCCTCAGTTCAATAGCCAACCCAATTTCCTTTATTTTCTCTTTACCCTTTTTATGTTATTTTGCTGTGAAGGGGACATTTAAGCTTGAGTCAGACACTTAGCTGGCATTAGCAGAAATCATTCTAGTGCATCTGAATACAACAGCACTGCTTTACACTTGCTGAAAACCTGGCCCTTCATCTTCAACAGAAGCTTGGAAACAAAGCCTGTAGCATCTGCAGAATAAGCAGATGTAAAATAGCTCATCATCTCTCATACCTGTGGTTCACCTGTATTTAGCACAGTGCATTTGATTCAGTTTACTGCTTTCCAATGAATGCATTTTTCATTTTAGTAGGAAAGACTTACTAATTTTCAGCTCGCAGCACAAGCTCTGTACAGGAGTCTATCAGTACCAGTGTTCAGAGGAAAGCATTTTTCTGGTAGGTGGTGTATTGGCATGTTGTATGTGTAACTAGTGAAGATGAGTTTGGTCTTTGCCTTGGCAGCTTCTGCTCAGGAGTTGCCCCAAGTGCAGCAGTAAAGCCCCACGGAGATGTGTTTCTTAGTGCCTGGACTTTGCACTGAAGTTCCTGCCTCTGGCTCTGCCCAATCTGAAATTCAGAGGGGAAAGAAAGAGCCAGAGACAGACTTACTCCTACTGATGAGAATTCTCAAAGTAGCCTAGAGGAGAGAGAAGCCAAAATAGAAATGCAGTGTGAGATGGGAGCCTACATTGCAGCTACTGTTTTTTTTTTTTTTTTTTTTTTTTTGAGGCTGGAAGGATCATTATTTTCCCATTGGATCTCCTTCATCTGTCCCTGTAAAACTGGAGGTATGCAGAAAAGTATCAGATCCTTTTTAATCACGAATATTCTAGTACTGCCTGCATGGATTTCATAATAAGCATAACACTGATGGCAAAATGCATAGATGTCAGGTATTGTCTGTACTGTCGGCTTCTGTGTTTGTTTGCAGTTAGTTTAAGGCATGACTGCAGTCATGACTGCATCTGTTAACTACAACCACACAGCGATCATTTTCCTCTTGTTTTAGGATCTAGTGTCTAATGATTTTTAAATACGGTGTAGAGTCATCTAATCACAATGTTCTTTGTTGTTTCACATCTCCTCTCTGATAGAGATCGGTTCCATTACTGTATAATAAGCAGCGAGTTTTGTTGTTGGTTCTGCGCTAAAACAGATGATATTTTCTGGCTCAGCTCTTACATAGGTAGTGTTTTATAATTAATAATAATAGTCCTGTGCTTTTGCTCAGAATTCTAGCAGGAGCTGACACTGAGTGGAGGAATGTTATCTCCTGTTGTTAAATGAGGCAGTGCTGTCAGAGCAGGATACAGGCAGAGGCACGGTCTCCTCTTTCTGCCTCTGTCCTGTGCCAACCTCAGCTGACCTACTTGTAAAACAGGCTGGGAACTGTCTACCTGTCTGGAGTGTTGTGAGGCGTAATTAATGTTTTCGGGATCACTTCAGTGCACCTGCAGTGAAAAGGTCTGTGTAATTGCTATTCAACTGTGTTTGTGTTTTATTTTTTTAAAGCTTTGTTTGACTGAACCTTTCTGTTGCTTGTGTGAGTATTGCTAGAATGGATAACTGTGGATTTGGGGAAAGGTTAAAAGCTTCAGTTGCTCTTTTCCTTTTCTTTGAGCTGTGCTTTTTAGAGGAGCAGAAAGTTTAAGGGTTAGTGACTGTGACTTGGCTTCAGGAATGGCAAATGTTACTGATAAAGGCGGTCAGTCTGCATTCTCCTTGCTGCTTTTTAGTGTGTCACTAGCTTGCAAAACTGAGCTGAGCTTGCTTTTAAACTATGCAGCGTTTCTCTCTGTAAGCCAAGCTTACATGAAAATATTAACTCAGTGCCAGACAAGTAAGTGAAGGCTGACAGCACTTAATTCCACGTTTACAGATCAACCGGATTTACGTAATTGAATGTCTCTTTACGCATTAAACTGAGTCCTGGAAGTGAGTCTGTCATAAGCTTCTTGCTGGCAGGGGAAGGATCCCACCCTGTGTTATGCCACTTCTCATTATTTGTCCCAAAACTTCAGGCCACTCATTGGGTCTTTGTGTTTTATTCATCATAAATGTTTCAGGATTCATAAATGCTTATTTAAAACCGGAGGGTTTTCATGCCATGATTGAAGCCAAGCCCTTTCTCTGCAAGGAGAGTCCAGCCCTCTCATACAGCAGTGTGAGACCGGGGCCTTTACACAGCTAACAGCTGGGTGAGTCAGATTTGCTCTAGCAATCCTATTCCCACAGTACTGAGATTACTTGTCTAAGTAAATGTTCACTGCCCTAGTGAAGGGCTGCAGAGGTGAGCCCTGATGGAGCGTGGGAAGGCCTGATGGGGAGTGACCTTCACCTCTGAGGTCTGCAGGCCAGTCCTTCTCTCTCTCCATGATGATTATTCCAGCAATTTGGAGTGGCACTTTGCGTAGCATACCCTGTTTCTGCAAACAGTACTGAGTGCATGAAAAGTCTTCCTTGGTCTTTTATCAGCTCTTCTAGCAGATGGGACTAAAAGGAGTATGAGAGACTCCTACATGCAACCTTGAACCTGGGCTAGGAAGAGGAGACCAGGGTGTACTACAGCCTTTTAGCTGATGACTGCACTGCTTACGGACCTGCTAGAAAGTTTAAGCCAAATCTGCTTTTCTGCAAAATGCTATTTGTTTTGCCACAACAAACTAGAGAACAGTTGCTGTGAAGGGAAAGGAGATAAACTTCTTTCTGTTTGAAGACTCCTGCCCCCGTGATCCTGATGGGATGGAAGATGTGTATGAAAGCACAGCACACATTCAGCTTCCACTAGCACTGGGGTGTGCACACACTGTATCCCTGTCATGGGCTTGCTACCTCAACACTCAGTTCCCATCATTATTCAGATCTTCACCTGTCTTGTTACTAGATGTGTCTTGCAGGTGAGGGGGGTACTGCATATGCTTGAATGCATGCACAGAGTCTGATATAAGCACAGAGCAACCTGTGAGCGTGTTGTGCAGCCAGTGCAAACAGGTGCAGAATCATTCCTTTGCCCCTAATGCTTCTAGCACATAGGTGAGAGAGCGATTTGGAGCTGGCTTAGTAGGGGTAGATAGTCTGAGTGGTAGACCGTCCCCTTGGGGCATAGTAATTCAGCTGTAAAAGACTAAAAAATCAGAGAAGTAACCGTTTGGTAAGAAATTTGTTTTTAGAGCAGAAGCCTAAGAGAAAAGCCTCTACACAACACTAACATGCTAGCTTATAGTTTCAAACTCTAAGCCATTGCTTAGAGAAGCCAGCAGGAGGCTAACTAGTCATTGCCAGTAGGAGCCTGAGCCCCTTAAGTCAGAGCAGACACAAAGTTATTAAAATGCAATGTTTACTTGTTTAAAAAATAAAAGGGCTTCTAGGGAGATTAATTTTCACTTCAGCCTGGCAATCATTTCATAAACATGCCAGTGTGATTTAAGACAAGCTGGATCTGTCCTTCTCTGGATTATGGAGAGAAGATTTGTCTGCAAAATTCCCACCCCTCACAAATAAAAGCAGTTTTATTGTTTTAACAAAGATGATTTAACAGCAGAGTTTAATCAAAATGCCACTGGCGCTTGTGCTGAACTGAGCTTTTCTGTAATGAATGTACATTTATCAGGGATATCTAGAATACAGCTGAGGTCTCAACTTTGAATGGTGATTTGGGGTTTGAGTCATCTCTGCTGCTGGTATATTTCATTAAGGCCACTGTGATGGTGCACTAGTGGATACATACATGGAGCTGAAATGAGACTTTTCATTCCCATGAAGAACCTGTTCCTTTACTAAGCACAGTAAATCCCAGAAAGTCTAGAATTTCCTTCATACAGCAGATGGTTTAGGTACAGCAGATTGTTTAGCCAGCATCGTTTATGGTTGAAGTCTGAGTCCTCTGCTAGACTGACGCATATAATGAATGCTCTTAGAAAAGGTTTTGAGCAACAAATGTTTCTTCAAGAGCTGGCTGAGCATTTGTAAAGGGTTAGTATTCTGCTAACTGTATCACCCATGTTGTAAGAGAGATGGGGATCTGTTTTGGTCCTGTGGAATGCTGTGCACTTCCTCTGAGGTTATGAATAGCTCCAAACTTGCAGTGGATGCTCAAGGTTTGTAGTGTAGCATTATATCCTCCAGAAGGATTGTATTTGTATGCTGTACAAACAGCACAGGATCTCTCCCATTATTTGGAGGATGCAGGGAGAAAGCTGGTGAAAGCAACTCATCCCAATTGTAGGTTGTCTCTTAGCCCTTGGGTTTCTGAGGCTGTCAGACCTTCCAAAAAATGCTAGGAATATTCCAAATGCTCTTTCTGCTTTTTTTTTTTTTTTTTTTTTTTTTCTGGCCAAATCTGCCTGTCCAGCAGCCTGAAATCTGCACCATCTTCCTAATGATCTGCACTGTCACACCAGGAGGGGGAAGCCATGTGTAGGTCCTGAAGCTTCAGAATTGCTGTCAACTGTGGAGTAAACCAAGGAGAGCAGGAGAGGATGATAAATTCCAGCACTGAAGAGTCTGAAATATTTAGAACCTGGAAGCAAAGGGGAAGGAGGGAGTCATTCTTCCTGGCTCCTAAATTCCAGACACTGAAAGCAAACTCCATTGCCTGATGTGAATGCAAAGTCTCCCTGGGATTTGAGAGCTAATGCATGCAAAGAGATAGCCTTTCAGTGCACAACTCAAATCTAAGCACAGAAGAAAACTAGTATATTTTAGTAAATGCCTTCAAAATAAGTAATTTTTGAAATAATCCATCATTGACTCTTTCTAGTTAAGCTGTTTCAAGAACTACCTACTTCTGTTTTGCAGCTTTTGGGTTGTGCATGGCTTTACATGTTAACTCCTTTTCACCAAATTCCTGGAGTATATAGCTCTCTGTGCTAGCTGTCAGTAGCTTTAACAGTTTAATAAATACATTTTGTGTTTGTTGCTGCTGTGACCCTAGGTACAGACAGCCTTGAAGATGCGAAGCAGTCTTACATAAATGTGTAGTGTATATAGCAACACTGAGAAGAGGGATGCTGCTGCATTGCTTTTGGTGCACCAGTCACACATTAAAATTCTGTCATTGCAAGGTCATGTTGCTCGTCTCATACTCTACAACCCTGGGGAAGAAATTTGGATGAGAGGTGGGGGAGGAAGACCAAAAACTTCCTCCTTGTGCTGTAGCCAAGAATATATTCATCGACAGCAAGGCATTTCTGTTTGTTTTCAAAAAGCCTGTCATTTCTTTTTCAGGGATAGTGGATTCTCTGCTGGTGCTGAGTAGTGATGTTTACATGTTAGAAATGTAGCACGGTGATAATGGGTCACTTCTGAACTGAATAAATAACACCTCTGAGCCCTTTCTTCTCCCTTAAATAATCTAGGAGAGATACAAAATACCAGAGAGTGTGCAGAGTGGACTGTGTCCTGAGCTGCTCTCAGTGCTGCCAGGTTAGCAGTGCTGCACAGAAACTCTGTAAGCTGCTGGGAAGAAGGAAGCAAGGTTTGGGCAAAGAAGATAACAACTCTTTAAGGAGAAGCACAACAGTGGTACGTGATCTGTAGCCAGAAAGAGTCCATGTCACAACATTGACCATCACATCTGTGAATGGTGCTGAGTCAGAGCCTACCCTAAAAGTACACTTGGCATCAGGGAAAGTTGAGGGCTCTCAGTTTGAGTCTGCACAATGTGAGATGAAAGCCGGTTTTAATGCAGCTGGGTTAGCCACCTGTGTGCAGTGTCCAGCTTGCAGCCCAGGCCTGTCATAGCTGAGGGCAAACTGTATAGATGATGAGCTGGTCAGAGTCTCAAGTGCAGTCTCAGACGCCTGGCTAACTGAGGGTACGGACATACCCTTTGTATTTCTCTGGCTCTGAAAAGGCAAGTCGCTCAGGGACTGGGGAGCAGGGAGTTATCATTAGGGGTCAGATGCTTGAAAGCTTATACTTCCCTGGTAAGAGCAACAGTCTGAAAAGGTAAGGATGATGCATGCCAATTTCCATCAGCAAATGTATACACCCCACCCATATTTGCACTAGTGTTCACAGGGAACAAAGAGGGAGTTCTGCAGAGAAGATACAAGGGCCATGTTTTTCCTTTGTTGTGTCAGAAAAACCTAAGTAGCTGATGAAAAAATATATATACATATAATAGGAAGATTCACCCGTGGCATTCTTTTTGATTGCTTGAACACTTGTAACTGGCAGCTCACGCTTTTTGAGAGAAACTTAATGAACATAATGCCCCAAAGGAGAGCTAAAAAATGTGGCTGAGATGCAGTGTGGCAAAGGGTCTCCACCTGACAGTGAAGTATCATTGTCTGTTGGAGCTGGAGGCATTGGTGCTTTCATTAATCTTGGTCTTCTCCCACTCTGTGGAAGCCTAGTGGGAGCTGAGCTTTCAGCTCCATCTTTTTCTGTCTGCATACCTCTGGTCTTCATCTGGAGAGGTACTCTCACCTCTGGGTTACTGGAAACAAACTCATCCATACGTAACAGAATCACAGAATCGCAAAATGGTTTGGGTTGGAAAGGACATTTAAAGATCATCTAGTGTCTTCCTTTTCTGCTGTCACATCCCTGCCTCAACAGCACATGTTGTTTCAAGAGGCTTCTCCCATCCTCTGCGTCTCTTAACTCAGGAAAATGTTACTGTGGAAAATGCTACTGTGGAAAATGCTGAGGTTGGCTTAGTCATAGTCATAGTCATGGCCATAGTCACTAGCGTTCGCAGCTCTTCTAAATGTACCTGATCCAGTGAGGGTCTTCTAGTCACTGACTAGCTTTAGGTAAGTGATGGGGTGCAGGATTCTGGCCCTGAAGATGTTTTTTTAGAATGAGAAGAGAGGCAGTGCCACAATGATGGGAAAACAGAAAATGGGAAAAACACATAATAGCAAAAATTATATCATATTGTGGATGAGAAACAGGAACCCATTTGGTGAAAATTCAGATTGTTTTTGTCCATCACTGACATTAAATCACGTTTCTGCTTTCACACAGAGGCATTGCAAGACAGTGGGCAGTGATGGAAGTGGTTGCTTCTTAGTTACATTCTCTATTTCCATACAGCTCCTAGCTTATCAGCTGCCTATAAATTCCTCCTTTCACTGATTAAATGTTTTCTCACCTGGTTCCTTTGCTTCAGGGAGCCTGAGAGCTCATTTTATGAAGGGAGAGAAGAAGGATTGTGCTGTTAAGCACAACACTCCCAACACATACGTTCTGCTTTGCATCTTTGAGAAGGAGGCACTGGTGCTGCTGCAGCTGCAGAAGGGCAGAGCTTTACTGAGATTCAGATGCAACCAAGAGCTTCTTCCAGGATTCCTGTGCTGATGAAGCTCTTGGCTTATTAACTGTTTTTTCTTTAGCTTTAATTAGCTTTAGCGCACCAGTGCCAGGCTGCGAGACCCTTAGTCCTACTGAGCTTTTCCCTCCCTGTTTTCCTTCCAGTCACCTGCAAGAGCAAATTTGATGAAGTTCGCGTGGGTAAGGAATTGTTTCCTTGGTCTGTGACAATTTAGGAGAAAAGTCGTAGCTGTGACATTGTTATTCAAACTGAGATACATAGATGGGGCCAGCTATATTTATTTCATAATGTGCATATGTTCTTGTGCATGGTTTTCTTTAAGATTCTATGATTTTGCAATATTTATATACTTTTTTTTTTTTTTTCAGAACAAAAAAATCCTCCATCTATTTGCTTAGGAAATGTCAGCATGTCCCAACCATCTCTATTTATTTAAAAAAAAAAAAAAAAAAAAAAAAAAGACTCTTTGAGGTTTCTTTGAGGATGAGAAATTTCTGGAAAACAGCACACACCACATTCAGCTGCAGCAAACTATTATTTTCTAATGGCAAAGCATTCTTTGTGTGTTTTTTTGTGTTTTGTTTTTTTTTCTTCCCAGCCTTCACTGATGAAAAGTACTGTTCAAACTACACAAGGCACTACCACAATCTGAGCTTAGATAAGTGAATGTCTTTTAAAGCAAAGCACCTTTAGTAATTTGTCTGTCTGACCCCTCAAGATGATATTTGTGACACATTTAGACTTGGGCTGCCCCGTAGCTTGAGCCCAGGTATGAGCAGGCTGTGGGGGGCTTGCTGGACTCTTCGGCACCCACCAGACCTCCTGGGAGAGGGACGGGTACTGAGGGCACGCAGCGTGTTGGGCATTGTCTTCAGCCACAGGTTATCTCGTAATGGCTTGTGGGCTGATGAGGACAGAGAGCTTTAGAAAGGAGGAAGACAATTTCAATCTCACTTTGGATACTTTGGGACTCAGAAGCTGTGGGAGAGTTTAACATGGTTAGTGTACAAGAGCTGGGATGCAATGACACAAGTCTGGGTGTCCTGTGGAGATCTCGGCCTGTGGTCCCATGGTCCCACTGTTAAATGACTTCAATGAACCAGTTTGCTACATGGACTGAAAATAATTAACTACAATCCAGTCTTGGGAAGGATTGACTTTAGATGAAAATACTGACATCACTAACATTTGGAAAAGGCAATAAGTAACATTCAACTTCCCAATGTTTTCCTTTTAGGAAAGGAAAACTGTTTCACTACGGACCATATTCTTCCCTTACTCTTACGCAGTCTTCCCTGTCCCAAAAGGAAGAGGACAGAAAATTTGTCCTGAATTTCCAATTCTGTAATTATTTAATTTTCCTACTAGAGCTGAATTAAAAAAGTATTAAAAAGGAAGGTGGCATTTACTTTTTTATCTGTATACAACTTGCAAGATAACCATTTTGGGAAGTGCTAGCATAAATGTCTACACTTCTAAGGATTCAGTGTTCTTTTCAGAGATCCCTGTTTACATTAATGCAATTTCAATTTGTTCCTGTGTTTTTATAGATCAGGATGTGGTATGATTCTTTGAAAGGTAATGACTGCTTAGTTTCCAAGTGGAACAGAAAGCAAAATTTGGTCCCAAAGTTTCATTTATATTTTTTCCCCCAGGGTTGGCTTTAAGAACAAGAGTAGTACTTAGAATTCTGTTTCCTGCCAATAGCAAGTCATACCCTTGTCATATGAAATACCCCGTTTTGTAGCTTCAGTTTGCTGCCCCCCCAACAAGACACAGGACTTGTGTTTCACTGGCTGGAAGCATTTAAATAGGTCTCTACTATGAGTGCGTGCCTAGCAATAAGCTTTTTGACTCCGCTTGTTCCCATAAAATGAAGCAAAATATTTAGCAGTTAGATGTATAACAAGGCACAGGTACAAAATTGATCATAAAAATCTCGTTTTGTTTGTTTTGCTTTGTTTTGTTTTGTTTTTTGTTACTCTTCTCTCTCTTTTTTTTTCTGAGTCATGCAGAAATCTTTTCCCTTAATGTCCCTTTCTTAATTACATGGTGTTGTGAGGGCAGGTGCAAACTATTGGCTAAAGAAGGGATCAGATAGGGAGGAATCCCGGACTCTATCCTATATCCTTGTAGAGTTACCTTACAAACCAGTCACTCTCCTTAGATTTTCAGAAACATGAGGAATCCAAATTGGTAGGGGAATTGATGAAGAAGTTTATGACTTTGCCTGGAATCATGACCTATTGTTATACCAAGTGCTTGTGAATCCCTAGTTATTCTTTTCAAATTTGTTTAGCTAAATTGCAAGATCCTGGTTGCAGTAAGGAAAAGATGCTTCTTTCCAAAAATATTAGACTGAGTTAGCCATTTTATCTTAATGGCAATGCTGGCAAGTAAAAGTATTCAGCTGCTGAGTTCTGTTGCTGTTCAGATATTACTGTTGCATTCTGTTATATTAGCAGGACGCCCTAACTTGAGTTTATGTCTTGTATTGTATTTGACAAAGCACCATACATTTACTTGTCATGTAATTATAGCACTGTACTCTCAAGGTATTTGCTTTACAGGAAGCTTCATGACTTTGGAATAAACAAGCATTCCGAGACTGAGCAAAACATGATTAAGTTGCTGTTTGTGACCTGGTTTTAATTAATGACATGCTGCTTTAATCATGGAAGCATTGTGTATGTGCATATATGCACAGGTATTACTGCTGGCAGGGGAGGCTGAGATTTTGCTGCTTAAACAGAGGCTCTAAAATCATTTGAACAGCCTTAAGCAAGCTGAGACAGGGTTGGCAGATACGCTGCAGAACACCCATGATCCTCTGGAACAGCAAGCCAGAAGTACCAAAATGGTGCTAGACACCCTCGTTTAGTCACCCAGAGACATTTTCTGTACATTTTAGGCATGTGCTTACTTTGTATGCCATCTCGTGGAATTTCTGATAAATCCAGAGCATTTGAAATGAAGGACTGTTCCAAATATATTCGTTTTGCATCTTTGACAGTGCAACCATCTCAGAAGCAAGATGAATTGGTTTCATTCTCATACACAGTCATCCTGCTACTGTAACTTAGCAGAACACCATTCCCTTGCACTCTGCATCATGTCTTTGCCCTTTTAGAGCACAGTGGGAATAGAAAGCAGCAGCTGCCTGAACCCACTAAAATCAATGTGGAACGCAGTTCCCTCCCATACCAGAAGTGTATCAAAATCCTTCTGACTTAATATGAGCACTTGAAGTCCTAACTGAGTGAAATAGAGTGGGCATTTGCTTTAGTCTGCTCAGCCTGGTAAAGTATTTTACAGTGTATTTTATTTGAAGTACCTGCTCAGACCACATTGCTTTTGATAGAACTCAATAGAGAGCTGATATTTTATTATGATCTTCAAGACACTGCTGATTCTACAGTGTATCTGAAACAAAATTGTTTTAAAATTCATAATCCACTTCTCAGAAATGTTGTTCGGAGTCTTGGTGGTGCACCGAGGACAAGGCGCACCCACTCAATCAATCTGCAAAATATTGAATGTCCTGGTAACTGTCCACATAATTATTTCTGCATTGGCAGGGTTATGGTTTTTCATGAAAATTCCATGTAAAACATTATTTCAGTGAAAAACAAACAAAAAACACCAAAAAAACCACAAGTGTATAGACTCTGAGATTTCAGAATTGCTGTCAAAATCTCTGGTTCATTATTTATTTTTGAGAAGTAAGGATACACAATTAAACTGCATATATCAATCTCAAGGTTGTATTTGTCACATTGTCTTTCCAAACTGATGTTGATATAATGCTGGCAAAAGGGCTCCATCCTTCCATGATGAAGAGTTTAAGTGCGGCAAGATGAAAAAAAAAAAAAAAAAAAAAAAAAAAAGAAGACTTTGAATTCCTTCAATTCCTTCTCATTTATTCTCATTTGTTATGGTATAAACATGCACAGGAAGTTAACATTACCAGTGAAGAAGGTTTTGAGCAGTGGAGATGGATAAGGTGTTTGTTTATACTTAACATGGTGTCGATGGCATGCTGGGCAGAGTTATTGTAGGAAATACTGTTATTTTCAAATTACGGTGTTTTTCATTTAGAATAATATCCCCATTCACCTTACCCTGGCCAAGTAATGAGGTCTGGCAAAAACGTGTTTTCACTCATGAGCTTTGATTTTCTGTCTGGTATTTGGAGAGTTTTTATGGGAAACGACACGTTTCACAAATGCATTTGATCAAGAGGAAAATCTTGTTCGAACAAGAGTAAGGGAGGGGGAGCATTAAACTGGGCCACTATTTATTTTGACAAAGCCTAGCTAAAAATGCTGAAGCAACAAGGGGAGCTCTCCTTAGCAGAACAAGCAAAGTTCTGCAGCCTTTTGCTGTTTTTCTATCAGAAGCCAAATATTGTGTTTCCTCCTCTCCTTTTCACCTCTGTATAGGCATCATTGATCATGATAAATTCCTGATATCACGGTGAGCAGAAGGGTGGGCAATGACAGGCAGAGATTGCTCCCAGTAACAGATGAGCCTTTCTAGAGGGAAAAAAACCAGCAGCCAGGGGCTGAACAGCAGCTGTCCCCTCAGCTCAGGTGCCAACCTCTCACAAATTTCAGTTAATGTACCAAAAATCTCATAAAGTAAATTAACATTTTTCTTGTATAACCACTGGGGAGATGTGAAAGCCTTTGAAGACCTCCAAGGAGGTCTGGCTCACTTGACCTGGATTTTTGCATTTCAGGATGTAGGTGTGAACTAGCTCCCACAGCCTAGAGTATCTCATCCAGAAGATCAGTTGAAGAAGGAGTTACATGTTACAAAATTGAGAGTATTTGAGGAGCACACACAGGTGGTTCCTCACCTGTTTCTGATTCTGAATTTTGAGGTGAAGGGGATTCGTACCCTGTTGCTGGTCCTACCAGACTCCTAAGAGCTGGTGAACAGCCATGCAATCCAATTAGAGCCCTCTTCACTGCAGAGAGCATAATACTTAAACTTACATGTGCCCAAAAGGGCATTAAATCCAACTGGATGTTTCAGGAAGGCTGAAGATTGCCACACTGAAATAATTTGCAGTCAGTGCAACGTGGATTGTTTCTCTTGAAAACCCTTTATCATTTTTGTATGTGAGATGAGTTCACATAATCTGCAATTTTCATCTGTTTCCCTTTTCCAACTCCTCCCAAATTAAATTCCCATGAATTTAATAGCTCCGTGATTTGTCATTACCCTTTATGGTGTCTTGTTTAGCATATGCGTTTGCATTAGGCTGAGCTTAATAACTGCACTTTCTAATCTGAAAATGTGCATTGTTGACAGATGACTGATGGTCTGAATAACCAAAAACTTGTCCTGTCTCCCTCCTCAAAAACTATTCTGCTTTTCCTGGAAATTAATTTTGTTAGCTCAAAGTTTCTGATATTTCTTTAGATACATTTTCCAAGCAAGCCTTCCTCTAACTTTTTACAGTGATGCATCTTGTAGGATAATGGCACCTTAACTATGGTGACTGCAGTGATTCCCTGGTCTGTCATGCATATCCATACCTCTATACACATTTTCTAAAGTGGCAACCTCCCTGCAGGCATCCCTGTTCACGATGCTAGAATGCCATGTCTCCTAGGATGAGACAAAAGACCGTAATTTTTAAGCCTTGCTATCTAGCCTTGTGGATTTAAGCATCTTTGTACCACTGAAAGGAGTAAGTTCTTCTTTTATAGAAGTGACTTAATTTTTAAAAGTTACAAGCAACTTACCTGATAGCAGAATGGCAGACAAAAATGTCTCATTTTCATTTAGGCACCTAAGTGAGAGTTGTTGAGAGCCTGATTTTCCCTGAATGCTAATGGGAGGTCAGTACTTTGAGTCAACCCTCTAGTTTAAATAACTGGAACTTCAGACTGTAGAATTAAAAACTACAAAGAATTTTAAAGCAGCTTCTCAAGTCCGTGGTGCTGTGAAAGAGGACATGGAACCCAGATTCTTTGCTGGCCTGTCTTCTGTGGTCACTGTGGCATTAATTAACAACGTCAGAGTGAAAACAAATTGCTGCTGCTCTGATTTGACAAACCGGATTCACCTTCTCTTGGTACAAATGTCTGAAATGTCACCCATATGAAAGGAGAGCAGGAAAAAGAGTCCTTCTAGGTTTGTCCACACACGTATACAGCTGCATGCACACATACATACATGCACATTGTACAACTTTTACTACAATAGTAAAAAGACATTTATATAGCACTTGACACCATGAATGTATGTATCTTGCTGTCAGCTAATGGTCATAGTTTTATCACATTACGATGTTGTGGTTTTACCTGGCTGTGCAGTTGAAATCCACCACAACCGCTCTCTCACTCCCCCTCCTCAAAGAAAAAGGGGGGAAAATATGATGAAAAGGGCTCACGGACTGAGATAAGGACAGGGAGATCACTCAACAATGATCATCACAGGCAAAACAGACTCAGCATAGAGGATTTGACCATGAGCCAGCAGTGTGCCCTGGTGGCCAAGAGGGCCAATGGGATCCTGGCGTGCATTAAAAGGAGTGTGGCCAGCAGGTCAAGGGAGGTGATCCACCCCCTGTATTCTGCCTGGTCAGGCCTCACCTGGAGAACTGTGTCCAGTTCTGGGCTCCCTTGTACAGAAAAGACAGGGATCTGCTGGAAAGAGTGCAGCAGAGGGCCACAAAGATGATACAGGGCCTGGAGCATCTTCCCTATGAAGACAGGCTGTCAGACCTGGGTCTGTTCAGCCTGGAGAAAAGAAGACTGAGAGGGGATCTCATCAATGTTTATAAATACCTGAATTGTGGGAGATGGAAGGATGTAGCCAACCTCTTCTCAGTGGTTTGTGGGGATAGGACAAGGGGCAATGACCACAAGATAGAGCACAGGAAGTTCCGCACCAACATGCGAAAGAGCTTCACAGTGAGGGTGACGGAGCACTGGAACAGGCTGCCCAGGGAGGTTGTGGAGTCTCCTTCTCTGGAGATATTCAAGGCCTGTCTGGACGCCTACCTGGGCAACTTGCTCTGAGGAACCTGCTTTGGCAGGGGGGTTGGACGCGATGATCTTTTGAGGTCCCTTCCAACCCCTACAATTCTGTGATTCTGTGAAATGAATGTAACTTATTGTCTATCACTAGCAGACTAGAAATGAGAGAAACTAAAAGCAAACTAAAACCACCTTCCCCCCATCCACCCTCTTCCACATCCTCCACGTGGAGTGATGCAGGGGAATGGGGAATGGGTGCTGCGGTCAGTCCCTAACGCTTCATCTCCACCGCTCCTTCTCGGTCCCTCTCTGCCCCTGCTCCCCGTGGGGTCCCTCCCATGGGATGCCATCCTTCTGAAACTGAGCCTGCGGGGGCTGCTCACAGGCTGCAGCTCTTCAAGAACCACTCCCACATGGCTCCGTACCACAGGGTCCATCCCCCAGGAGCAAACTGCTCCAGCACGGGTCCCCCACGGGCGGCAGCTCCCCCCAGTCCCCTGCTCCTGCGTGGGCTCCTCTCCACGGGCTGCAGCTCCGGCCCGCGGCCTTCTCCTGCGGGGGCTCTCCATGGGCCGCAGCCTCCTCCAGGCCACATCCACCTGCTCCACCGGGGGCTCCTCCACAGGCTGCAGCGTGGGGATCTGCTCCATGTGGGACCCATGGGCTGCAGGGGGACAGCCTGCTCCACCAGGGGCCTCTCCACGGGCCGCAGGGGAACTTGTGCTGCGTGCCTGGAGCACCTCCTGCCCTCCTGCTGCACTGCCCCTGGGGGCTGCAGGGCTGCTTCTCTCTCAGCCCTCAACCCTCTCTCCCAGCTGCTGTAGCACAGTAGGTTTTTTTCACCTTCCTTCAATCTGCTCTCCCAGAGGACCAGCCAGCGTTGCTCATGGCTCGGCTCTGGCCAGCAGCGGGTCCCTTTTGGAGCTGTTTGGAGGTGGCTCTGATCTGACACTGGGCAGCTGCTGGGCTCTGCTCACAGAGGCCACCCCTGTAGCCCCCTGCTACCAAAACCTTGCCATGTAAATAAATACGCGTTGTGCTTCAGGCTTCAGTAACTATAAATAAATAATAATAAAAAATAATGTATCATAATTGCACCAATAAATGGTTCCATATACAGATACTGTAATGATCTCAGTCAGTTGATACTTTTCCAACTATCTAACCATGTATATATTTCATTCTGTATAGTCAGGTCACCTGACAATGCAATCAGTCCACAGTAAATTTAACAGAGCATCATTAATAGACTAGTATTTTCCCTCCTGCCAATCTCCCAGTAAATTTATGAGAAGACAGCACAGGCCTTCAAGTCCTTATTAGGAGATCTTCCTGACACATTCAGCTCTGTGACAAAATAGCCAGCACATTTTTGCAGTGTTCTTGGCTTTGCCTGCAAAGAGCTTTTAGCACTTTTTCCAGAAATGTATTTTCTTTATTGGGAGTATGGACTATTTATTTATAATGGCTTGCACAGAGGAATGAAGGTGAGTAATATCCTTAATGTTGTAAAGAAGCTCATCAGCATCAGTTGCTGGTGGAGAAAAACAGAATCTGATTACAAGGAGGGTTGTATTGGTATGCAAGGCAAGGACAGCCTGGTGCATGGCTTTGCCCTAAGAGTTAAGAGGCTCTGCAGACTGTTTTCCCTTATTCATATTTATGACACTGTTGTCAGAAGTGCTTGGAAAGATGTACAGCAGTTAGAAAATGTAGCACAGTAAAATGGTTGTGCTTAGGTTTTTCCAAGAAGCAATTCAAACCACAAATATTTTAACATTGTTATGATTGCAGGAAAATGTGTGAAAATTTGTCCACAATATGTAATCCACCTGAAAATACCTTGTTTGCTTGTTATTGCCAGAGCATGGCTCATTTACTTGAAATCAATGATAAAAACCAGGGAGGTGTTTTCATACATCCAAATTCCTTTAAAACCTGTATTTCACAGTCAGACAGCAATGGCTAGGGACCAACCCTGTGGGCTCTCTTGCATTGCCATTGCTGTACCAGCCTCAGTAAGGCAGGACAATCCCACCACAGAGCCCTTCTCTGAAGGATAGATCAGTGCAGCATGTGGTGACAGAAGAGTAAGGAACCATAAGGCTTGAATCAGGGTGCACAAAGGGTGATGATCCATAGTGCCAAGCCAAAGCTAGGGTCTATAATTAATATTTATTGCTGAATTATTCTTCTTTCAAAGGGGATTTCCTCTGTGTGCAGGAAAAGAAGTAGTCTCAATTTTTTTTTTTTTAATTATTATTATTTTTTTTCCCTGGTCCAATGATTTCCAGAATTTTTTGGCTCTGTGTGAGTTGTTCTGCACGCCTGATGCCCTCGGGAGGAGGAGGTAATAGGCAGACTCATGGGGAACTGTTCATATGTTTTAAAATGGGTTATCAGAAAGTCTAATGGCTGCAAGATGGATATGCAGAAATAGGTTGATTTTCTATAGTCATAATGGCAACTTCATTTCTAATTCAGAGCTTATTACAAAAATTACAGGAAAAGACCATTTGCAATGACAAGGTCTCATTGCTGCCAATTTTCAGCTCACTATGGGGACTAATTCAAAATGACTTGCATCCTTACACACGTTTGTATACACAGATGGTGAATTACAGATGTAGCTTGATGGAGAGGACAGGTGCTAAAAACAAATTTTGGGAAAAGGCAGGAGGGAAAACAGAAAGAAAAAGATTGACAGCTGCTCATTGTCCTGCCTTGATAAAATGTGACTCTTAACATTCTGGAAAAGAAAAAAAAAAACATGAGGATAGAAAATGAAAGACTTCACAGAGGTAACAGTCTCCTACAAAGGTGAGAGCCATACAGTACTGAGTACATGATAATGAAGCAGCCAGGCAGGTATCCTATAGATTTCTGAATGACAGCCATACAGGATTTTTGCTTCATTATGTGAAACAACGTGGTTCTGATAACATCCCTAGACACTGACGCTGGTGTGATCCTCATCTGACAAGTACCTGCAGAGAAGCCTACCTTCAGTGCCCACTGGAGTCAAAGTAGCATCTGGTTGCATAGTCTACATATACAGGATCTAGATTTTATACAGGTGCCAAGGACTATAATGCCCCAATTTTGACACTGATCCTGTCAGAAAGGACTCCCCCAGCCTGAGAAAGCTGTAATGCTGACAGGGCATTTCTTGTCTCAGAAGCAGAGACACACTGTGGGAAGTCACCTTGACCAGCCAGAGGAAAAGGTAAAGGCAAGGTTGTGTTTAAGCTCTGTCCAATGTTCAATGTTCAATGAGCTAACATGGCATGCACAGCCTCATGGCATTATATTTTCCCCACTTAAAACAAAGCAGGAGCTCCAGCTTTCATCTCAGAGAAGCATCTGAAAAAAGGAGAGGTCAACACTTCAACACTTATGTATGTCTGAGAAGTAAGCACGAGCCTGAACATGGACCTGACAAGAAAGGGGATGTGCTATTGCCTTTGTACCCTCCAGGAAGAAAGCACATGTCCTCTAAGTGTGGGTGAGGTGTCCCAAGAAAACTTTTGGTGCCAAGGTGAAGAATTATCCTAAATCATCCTAAAACTAGATGTCAATTTGAAGGTAGCACCTAAGATCCTTCAAAAAAGTCTATGGGAAGGATTAGGCATGTTTGTGAGACAATTTATCCTGCCCCAAAGTAGTTGCTTTAATACTGGTGCAGTGAATCCCCACCCCTCATTGGTGTTCACTTCCCAGTCTGGAAGAACCTGAACAGCTTGCTCAGAGAGGAGGTCCAGTGTGATTTACATATGCTCAGAGTCAGATATGCTTATGGAGAGTTTTGACTCCAAACTATCATTGGGACAGTGATCTAAGTATAAACCCCACAACAATGGAAAGAACAGGGATGTGTTGCTTGTGTTAATCTTGTTTTAGTTACTTAGATTAATATACCCTGTACTATTTAGTCCCTGCCATAGAACATGTTGTCTGAAACAGGGCTACCTTGTTTATTCTCTGTCAAAGCAGACATGATCTGCAGGTCATACAGAGAATGGGAATTAAAGGGGAAAATTGCTAGGCCATATGCCTACAAGTATGAAAGAGGTACAAATTCCCTTCCATCACCTGGTGTTAGTGTGAGGTTTCCATGATGAAACTTCTGTGGGGCAGAAAAGAAGCTATTAAATCCTTCTCTGAAGAAAGAGGAAAGGAAAAGGCTGCCTGGGAACTGGTAGAAGTTCTGGAAAAAAATGAGTAGAGTATAAAGAAATCTTTACTTGTAGGTCACAAGCCCTGGTCATGGGGTATGAATTAAGAATTCAATGCTTTGGGGCATGAAGAGATGATCAAGAGCTGGGAGGGGAAAAAATGATTTAGAAGACATGATGAGCCAAAGCTTCACTTTCATCCTTCCAGACATGAGGAGTTGCTATGGCCAAGGGTGGGAGACCCATGGTACGCTGGTGAAGATCTGTAGGAAAGAAACCAACAACTGAGGAATTGGATCAGAAATGCCTGTTGGCCATGACCTTTACAAGGGAATGGCTTTTGCTAAAAATGACCTTAGCAGATATGAAAATAAGGTAGCCTCTTCAGCCTTTATATCACCACAGATATAAAATGCACATGCAGTATTGCAGAAGCCAAGATAAACTTGCTTAATACAGTTAGGATTTTTCTATCAGAACAACTTTTCAAATAAAAACAACATTTTACTGACAGAAATATTGTGCAGATGGGCATTGCTTTCAACAAACTTCCTATAAAACAATAAAACACAATGAAACAAGGGGGAACAAAGAAGTTTACTAGCTGCAGAGTTTCTGCAGGAGATACATCTCTGCCTGCGAAGGCCCTGGAAGCTCATGGGATTTTCACTGCCTCTGTAGATTCGAAGTCTGTAGATCTTAACTCTGCTGTGGCTTCCACAGTTTGTGTGCTCCCAGCTCTCCATCTGCCCACTAGAGCTGAGTGGGGATGTGGAGTCCAGGATTCCCAAGCTATTGTGCTGCTTAGGCATCTGCAAAAAGTTACAGCTTAATAATAATAATAATAATAATAATAAAATAAATCAAAACCACTTTTTTTTTATTTTAATTCCACCCTACTTTGCACCCAGGGATCTTTACAAAAATATTCTGTTACTTTTTTATATTTGTTCAGAAGAATAAAAATACTAGATTCTGGATATTTTAGCCAAACCTTGGTTACTGAACACATCAAGCAAGTTCATTAGAGTAATCACTGAGAAACAAAGTTGTGTTTTTTTGTTTTATTTTTTTTGTTTGTTTGTTTTTGTTTGTTTGTTTTTTAAAAAAAAAAACATGGGCATATCAGACAGTTTTTCTTCACATTTTAATTAGTGGAAGTACTTCAGAGAAATCAAACAAATAGTTGCTACTTGTAGAATTTGTGGAGAGTTCTCTAATAGACTGCATAAAATCCTTCTGCTATTAGACTTCAAAGACAATCAACATTTATGAAGTCAAAATTGAAATATGACTGTTTAAATTCTGCTGCTAGTATTTATTTCTACCAATAGGGTATTCTGGTTTATACAAAATATAAATTAAATGACTGAATTGACCATTTGAAATATTATCATAATTCCTTTCTTCCTTCCTGTGCCTCAGTGCCAGGAATCATTTAAGATTCCATGAAATCTGTTTATTTTTAGTACTTTCTAAGATACTGGAAAGCATTCATCTACTACTATCTCAGCTTATCGGTCATAAGCCATAGGAAAATAATTTTTTGGATTTGGCACCAATGTTTTTCATACAGGAAAACAACTTCATTTAGCAAAAGGCTTTCACTTTGCTGTGATGGAGGCAATTTGAGTCCATGCCTTCCTTAATCAGGGCAGTGGAGCAGCTTCAGTGGGCACAAGTCTATCACTTAGCTCCTGGGGATGGGATATGGTTAGATTTGAGGGTGTCAATGGTGAGCTTTCCTTCTCTAGTTAATGGGATTTCCACCTTCCACTAGGTCAGTTTATGTGATTGTTACTGTTCAGAGACAGATAGCTGGGAGACTGCAGATGTCCTTGTATGCTCCTTGAAAGCAGGATTAAGACAGCAGTAGAGGGGTATTAACACTTCAATGTGAGAAATCGCAGAAGCACATCCGCTATATAACCTTCTGCTTTGGGAGGACCCTTCTCAACAAACGTCCCAGCCCCTTTTCCTATTGTGTCTCTGCCCTGTAAAGAGTTGTCTTAGAATCAAAAAATATCCTGAGTGGGAAAGGACCCACAAGGATCATCGAGACCAACTCCCGGCTCCACACTGGATCTCCCAGAATCAGGCCTTATGTCTGAGAGCACTGTCCAAACACTTTTTGAACTCGGGCAGGCTCACTTCCCTGGCCACTGCCCTGGGGAGCCTGTCCCAGTGCCCAAACACCCTCTGGGTGCAGAACCTTTCCCTGACACCCAGCCTGACCCTCCCCTGTCCCAGCTCCATGCCGTTCCCTCGGGTCCTGTCGCTGTCCCCAGAGCTCAGCGCCTGCCCCTCTGCTACCCTTGTGAGGGAGCTGCAGGCTGCCATGAGGCCTCCCCTCAGCCTGCTCTGCTCTGGGCTGAAAAAACCAAGGGACCTCAGCTGCTCCTCATATGCCTTTCCCTCAGGACCCTTCACCACCTTTGTAGCCCTCCTTTAGACTCATTCCAACCATACCTTTCTTATGTGGTCAAGCCCCAGACTGTACACAGTTCTTAAGGTAAGGCCACATCAATGTTGAGTAAAATATGACAACCACGTCTCTTGACTGGTTAGCTACGCTGTGGTTAATGCACCCCAGGATACAGTTGGCTCTTTTGGATGCTAGGGCACACTGCTGATACATATTGAATTTACCACCAACCAAACCCCCAGATCCCTCTCTGCTGGGCTACACTCCAGCCACTTGTCCCCACATCTGTGTGAACAGCCAGGATTACCCAATCTGAGGTGCAGAATCCAGCACTTGCTCTTGTTAAATATCACATTGTTGGTGATTGCCCAGCTCTTTAATTTGTCAAGATTTCTCTGCAAGTCCTCTCCCTCTCTGCCTTCCCTCTCGGAAGTCAACTTTTTCTCCTAATTTTCAAACTTGCTTAGCAAGCATTTGAGTCCTGCATGTGGATCATTTCTAAAAACATTGAATAGAACTGGCCCTAAAATGGGGCCCTGCTGAACCCCATTAGTGTCTGGCCACCAGCCTGATGTAACCCCATTTCCTATAACCCTTTGAGCCCAAATCATCAGCCAATTGTTCACCCATTGCATTTCATACATGTCCAGCTGGACATTTTGTCCAGAAGGATACTGTAAGAGACAGTATCAAAAACTTTGCTAAAATCTGAAAAGACCACATCTACTGGCTTCCCTTGGTAAACCAGATGGGTAAACTTGTAACAAAAGGAAATTAAGTTTGTTAAGCAGGACTGTTGTTCCTGTACTTCAGAGACCAATTACAGTGCAATCACTCCAAAATGGAAATAAATCAATTTAGGTGCCCAGATGAAAAATACAAAAATAATGTTATTTCAAAGGTCCATAAGAATGCTTACGATAGGCAGTTGTGAGAGAAAATAGCTCGTTTGAGAGGTCCCTTGTCATTTCTTGACTAGGAAACATCACTCAGACCAATGAATGGTCGAAGGACATGTTTACCCCACTGTCCAATGAGGCCATGTCTGCCCTTCCTTCCCACTCACCTTCCCTCCCTCAGCCTTCTCACAACTCCCCTGGACCTGCTTGTGGCTCCTCACATCCTTCAAGGTGCTCATGACTTTGTTTCCCAGAGGGTAAATATACCGCTTTCACCACAAGACTATCCTAAATGCCTGGAATAAACTCAGGTGACAGTATCTCTATTGGCAGGGCTGGTCACTCCAGCACCAAAGCCTTGTCTTGATCCACTAATTTTTAAAAGAAGAACAGACAGTGATGGGAATTCTCTGAGCCAGACTCACAATATAATTTATGGACTATACTGGGTTTACATGGCAAGGTGCAGCTGGGAGAGAGAAGTCAGAAAATGCTGAGAGAAGCAGCCCTGCAGCCACTGGAGTCAGTGCAGAAGGAGGGCAGGAGGTGCTCCAGGCACGCAGCACAAGTTTCCCTGCAGCCCATGGAGAAGAGCAGGAGGCCTAGGGGAAGCTGCTCCCCATGGAGGACCCATGCTGGAATATTTTGCTTCTGAAGGATGGACCCTGTGGTACGAAGCCATGTGGGAGCAGTTCTGGAAGAGCTGCAGCCTGTGGGCAGCCCCCGCAGGCTCAGTTTGGGAAGGACGGCATCCCATGGGAGGGACCCCATGTGGAGCAGGGGCAGAAAGTGACCGTGAAGGAGCAGTGGAGATGAAGTGTTAGGGACTGACCGCAGCCCTGTTCTCCGTTCCCCTGTGCTGGTTGGGAGGAGGAGGTAGAATGGAGTAGGCGGGGCAGAAAGGTGGTTTTAGGTTGCTTTTAGTTCTTACTGCTCTAGTCCGTTATTCATTGGCATTACATTTATGTCCCTTACACTGTGACTGTTTTGCCCATGACAGTCATTGGTGAGTGATCAACTTGTCTTTATCTCAACCCATGAGGTTTTTTTCATCATATTTTGTCTCCCCATTCTGTTGAGGAGGGGGAGTGAGAGAGTGTTGTGGTGGTGCTTGGCTACCTAACAGTGTTAAAGCACAACAGGGACCACTATGTGACCCTGTGCTTTTTGCTAGAGATGAGTTTTGGAACTACTGAAAGCCAGTTGGAGTCTCTGTCCCCGAAAAGTAGTATTTCTTCTGGGTTAAGGCTCATCATGTAATTACATACCTGTCATGTATGGCTTGTTTGTATGGAATATGTGCATGCTGAGCAACCACAAGTCAATCATGATATGAAAAACTTTAAGTCAAACTAAAGAGAGATATACACAGTGAGACTAGGTTTCATCACTTAAAGACCCCTCTGCACCTCAGACAAATGGAAAATTATACAGCAGAAGACTTAACTGGAATGTTTGAGACAAGTGAGAAATGGTTCCTTAGAGCCCACTTGCTGCTGTTGATGTTCAATCAAGGACAAACAGGGTATTACTAGAGCTGGAAGGAAAATATAACCAAAAAAAAATAAAAAATAAAATAAAAAAGTGTCTCTGGGTCATTCACTCTGCTCAGAGACACAGCACATTTCTCACTAAACTACAGGGCTCTGAAGAACAGGGTGAATGTAGCACTGACCTTGCAGTCAGGTGCCTCTCACTATATCCATGCACCTACTTGTGCCCTATGAATTTCTTCACATGGATTGGTCCATGAGATCAGAGTCTATAGACTTAAGAAAGCAAATAAAAGAGCAGAGAATTATACATTTGAGTAACCAACACACAGGCCAGTCAGTTTCATAGGAGCTTTATTTAATCAAGCATTGGAAATACAAGATGTTCTTTGGGTGGCATGGTAAAATGTTGGATCTGAGAGATTTTGGAGGAGTGTATCTGATAAGTTACTGGAACACTGGAGGTTACAAGAGGCATGAGGAGCAAAACTGTCCAGCCTGCTTATACAGCACACCTCAACAAGGTGTTTGTAAACATGAATCAAACACTGAATGCTTGATTAGCACCTTAGTAACATCATTGAGTTACTGGAGGTCTTCAGAAATGGGATTGATAAGATATATTGTTGTAATCTTCACTTTCTGTGAGTAAGGGTTGTATCTCTGGAGAACTTCCTCCTCTTTTCTTCTTGCAGGCCAGGATGAGGCCAGAGAGCACAGCAGTAACTATGCCTCCAGTCACAGCTGCACCAACCAGCCAGGGCCAGATCTGACGGGCTTGCTCAAGGTATGGTATTAAAAACTCCTGGAAAGAATCAAGTGCTGGGAAAAAAAGGAGAAAAACAGAGGTTGTTTTACATGATGCAATGTAATATCAGTTTACAGAGGCTGTATAACAGATAATATTGGAAAGTTCAGAGTAAAAAAAATGATATTAAATCATTACAAATTTTCTGAAGGTTACAAACAATTTTAAACAAATACCTTCAGTCCTTATAGTTAAAATTTCTCCATTTTTGTATTAGAGACAGGAGCAGAGTTCACTATCACCAGTGCTTCTTATGGTTTTGTGAAAGCTGTAAGAATGTAACCCAAGAATAATTTGATAAAGTATGGCCAAAGGTCCTGCTAGGTCAGCATCCTGTTAGCAACAATAACCAAAGCTGAGTACAAGTAAGAGTTTAAGAACAGGTTAAGCCTATCATGATCCTTTCTCAAAATACTTCCCAGCCTCTGGCAATTGTGGTACCTCCCTCCAGCTTCTCCCCCCAAGATTATAAATATTTTCCTGCCATCTTCCAGTTCAGTGGAAGTAACTGCCCTCTGAAAAGATGATTTTGGTTTGGGGTACCTTCAAAGTTAAATCACATTTGATGTCTGAATCACTTCTGAGATATATTCCAACTTAGCCTGATTTTAGGCAGGAGATAGTTGGTTTGTCCCTTCAACTCGGCTTCATTTTGGGGAATGCTTTGTTGTTACTTTTCTGATCCTTGTTTTCAAGTTAATCCAATTTTGCATTCTGAGATTAGATTTGCAAGAGTCTGCATGTTCAGGCTTCTGCTTCTGTCCTCATTAGACACTTAAATGCTATATAACACTAAGAATTAAAAATAAACAAATAAATAGGTTCTTGATGAGTTCAGAAATAATTCTGCAAACCTCTGTGTATGAGGTACCTTCTCTCTTTAATCCTTCATTTCTCATTTGTCAAATAAGGAAGGATGGTACCATTCACTGAATTCTCTGCATTGTGAATATAAATTAATATTTCTGCAGGACACAGCTGCTATAGTGATAGTCACAAAGAAAAACACAAGAAGACACATTTACAAGATAACATTTTAAGAGTGTTCAATAAATCATATATTAGGCTACACACTGCTTAACTGAGAAAAAGAAAACCAAAACAGAAAAGACTTGGACATCTGGTTCTTAATGGATGCTAGATAGGTTGTGTAGTAAGGTGGGGGTTTGGGAAAAAATAGTGTGCAATTAAAAACAGTGCACAGATACAGGGCTGGAGGGTGAATTATGACTTAAAGGCACAATTCTAATTCTGGCAATTCTTAACTTTGTGTGCTTTACTCCATAATTCCAATGTAATTCCAATGTTTTTTTTTAATCCAGCTCTACCAGGTTTATATCACAAACATGACTAAATTAGAAAAAAAATTTGGTTATTCAAACTGGAGGATGAATATGATAGACAAAATTTGATACATAACAGATATGGTCTTAATAGTACAGAAGAAGAATTATCACAAAGTTCTATATCTATATTGAATTTATCGATAAGTGGGGATTTTTAAGTGACTTCATAAATCTGTATGTTGTCTTTCAACAGACTCTCTCCTCCATCAATATTACTTTGAAACCTGAAATACTTTCTCACTGGTAAAACACAGCATGACTCTGAGACGAAGAGTTGTCACATTTCACAGCAGTCCCTCTCAGAAGAAATTTATGTATTTTATTATATCGTAATATTCAGTCAAACATGTCTTTCTCTTGCTTTCAGCCTCAGCCTCTACAGTTTCTGTAATTAGCTCAAAGGCAACAGCCACCTCCTGGCATCCACTGCCTGTTTTCTACTTCTTTTTGCTGCACAAAAGATGCTTGTCTTCTCCATCACAAAGTTGCCATGGCAACCCTTGAGTGTCAGAGGATGGAGCACCCCAGGGCATTCTATAATCTGTAACCTGTGACTGAAACACCACCATAAACTTATGACTGGCCTGGCTGCCCAGCAGAAATCCTGCAAACTGGGATTTAGAGGACTACATTACCATAATGCTTTAATCTTTAACTGTGCAAGGTCCAAGAACACAGTGTCTGTTTGCTGGCTACCTGGGAAAAGTGTCAAGGCAGTGAAGCTCCCATGTAGCTGCATTGTGGGAGACATTAACCATTGCCAGCTCATTTCATTCTGTATTGGTGCTTGGAGTCAAAGGATAATCCTCACTGGAAGGTGCCATGGACAATGATTAAAGCTGTCCTTTCAGTCATTAGGTTCATAACAAAGCAAGAGCAAGCCAGGTCATGCTGGTGCTTGATATCTAGCCTTCCATTAGTGACTAACACCAATAATACCTCTTCTTGCTCTTTCTGATAGGAAAATAGCAGTGATTAACCTCCATCATAGTCTTAGCATTCAACTCTTGATGTTCTCTTTCTTCTAAAAGAGTGTTAGCTCTAGGTAACAGCAATGTAGCATTTCTTACTTTTAATACTTCAGATCCTTTCCCTTTCCTTTTCCCTTTCGCTTTCCCTTTCCCTTTTCCTTTACATTTTTCCCTTATTTTTTTTCCTTTTCCCTTTTCCTTCCTTCCTTCCTTCCTTCCTTCCTTCCTTCCTTCCTTCCTTCCTTCCTTCCTTCCTTCCTTCCTTCCTTCCTTCCTTCCTTCCCCCTTTCTTTTTACTTTACAAATAACAAACAGTCCCTTTTGCCTGGATCATTGGATGTCATTGAGAGAGTAGGAAACTACAGCACTGTAATTTTGGAGAAAAATAATGTGTGATTCCTATATTTAGGGTAGTAATGTAAACTTTTATTGATTCATCCTTTTGTGATGATCTCAAACTACATTATTGATATAATGGATCCCAAGGCTGAAAAAAAAATAAGTTAATATTTTAAATGTTATTGAAAGAATATCTATATATTTTAGATATTCCTTCTGTGTAAACTAGAGGATAGCAAAGTCAAGGGTTAATTCCACAAATTAGAAATAAAAACTATGTCCAACCAAGAAATAAACAAAACAAATTTTCCATCATTTTTCTATCACCATATGTCCCACTGATATGTTGGCAGTCTTTCTCTTCCATTTGGCATGGTTTTCTACCCATAACATGGGCAGTTAAGGAGCACCAGATTTTAATGAAAACTCTGAGACAATGCAAACATCAGCTCAAGCTTGCATTTTTTTTTCTCATCTTGGTGATTAAGTTATTTCCATTTGGTTGCTGCCATTTCCTTGATATGGTATGGATGGTTTCACTGATTTTATCCTTTTGGGTGATCAAAAGAAATGCTAGTGAGACTTCCACAACCAACAACAAGGAAGATGATCTGGTGGGGATTTCAAATTATAGACTCCCTCAGCCTTAATGTAAGATCATTTGAACCTGCAGTGATGGAAAGTTCACAGCTCTCATAAACTTCATTAGATTTTTCTTATTCTTAGTTTGGAAAGGCTTTCATAATGTGTTCTGACAATGAGAGGAAGTCTAAAGACTCAGACATCGTCCCCTATCTTGGAAGAAACAGATGCAGTGCAATGGGTGTTAGTGGGTTGTTTACAGTAGAACCACAGTATCTAATGATGTAAATTCAAGCTGTTCCCTTTCAGTTCTACTTTCAGTCTAAGGTAGGTAAATCTGGAAACTATGACCCATCCCATCTTACATCATGTGGCTGGCTGTAGAAACATAGAAACAGTGAGAACCAGAACATTTAGAACATTTCTGTATGCATTATAGTTCTTTTTTTTTTTTTTTTCTTTTTTTCCTCCCTCTCCCATGCTGAAGTCGTTTAGAGTTGTCTCTGCCTGTTACTTCTGCATAGTAACATTGCTGTACATTCCTGCCCACTCACTGTCAATGATGAGACATCTGCAGAGTGGATTACTGGTAAAAACAGATTACTTTGGTGTATTGAAAGAAGATAAATAAACATTTCCTAAGTGTAGTTATAGAGCAATACTTTTTTGTTGTTGTTGTTGTTTTTTGTTTGTTGTGGGTTTTTTTTGACAACCTCAGTTAACACTTGGACCTCTCTTTCATAGTTTTCTTATATGTATTTATCAAAAAAAAGATGAGATATATTTATAGGTTACCTGATATGAGAACACTATCTGCTATTAAGTTGTTACTAACTAACCAAAAAAGTTTCCTTCATCTAAATGGCTCCAAGGAAAAAGGAAAAATGAAAAAAAAAAAAAAAGGAGATTTTAAAATGCATATTTATGCTCCTCCATTAAGCACCATTACATAACTGTCAAAAAATCTGCTCATCTTCTTCTTTCCAAAGAATATTTTCTACTTCCTGCTTTCTTTGGTTGTTTCCCCTGTTTTACGTAAACTTATTCTATACTTCCTTATCTCTGCCTGAAGAAAACCGTGGGACCCAAACAATCTCTTCTCATCTTTTATTTATTTCAGAAATGTAAACCACTTCCCAAGACAGCATTTCTCCAATACCATCACCTTTAATTGCATTCTGTTATCCCAGGATCCACATTTTGTTGCACAGACCACAGTTTGTAAGCTTTTCCATGCACAACGTCACTGTTTCACATTTTGGCCAACACTGTGTGCTCTTGAGAAAGGGGACCCAGCCCAGCCCCTCTGTGGTGGTGACATATTTGCCAGTTGCCACATTTTCTAGTTGCTTGGCTGTGATTGTGCAACAAAACTGCTGAAGAGCCCTAAATAGAAATGAGCTGCAGGCAGAATCTGGATCTGAGCTCTCTTGCTACACATCCATGAGCAACCTGGCCTTCTGCATTGTAATCACAATGCTTTTATTCCTTGTTTTGCCCTGAGTGGTAAGGCCTCTTAAGTTAAAATATCTAAAAAAAAAAAAAAAAAAAAAAAAAGTGAGTAAGTGAGTCACCCAGCAACACTTCGAGTGGTCACCAAATTGTTCCCACTGAAAGAGGGAGATTTTCTGGGTAAAAGTCAGGGCTGTGTATATGGGTTTATCCATTCCTATTTCTGAAACAAACAAACAAAAGAAACAAAAATAACCAGCAACAACAACAATAATAATAAAGAAAATACTTATTCTAGACCTTCAAAGATAAGCGCTTGGAATAGCTCTTGTCACAGCAAATTGTTTTGACAGCTATTGCTAGGTGGTGCCATTAGTCTTCCAAACCTCTTTTATTGATGCTAACAAATGTTCATTTTCAGTAAGCCATGACAATTGTAGCAGTTTTACAGTTCATGGTTCTCATGTCAAGCAAAGTTGGGTGTCTGCTTCAGTTTCTGCTCAAATCAGCTCCCCAGAAAACAGGCTCTGACATGTGTTTTTGATTCCCGAGGGATGGATTTCCATCTACACTATTTGTGACCACTTCTGCTTCAGGGCTGTCATACTTATAAAAATAAATGAAGCTGCAATTAAAATAGCCACATACTGTCACACATTGATTTGCTTTTCAGTGGAAAGCAGGGCTCCAGGCACCAGCTTTTCCTCATGAGAAGATCAACAATATAATTTAGCGTTAAAATACCATTTTGTCATTGGATTCTTTCCCAGTTTTCTTCCTTGTAACCAGCCCCATCATGTTCTGTATAGTCCTAGTCATTCTCTACCAAGCTGCTGGTGCTGCATCTCAGAGCTGCTGCTGTTGGTGCTTTCCTCCAGCTGCTTCCTTTAAAAGACCTGGTTGGTGTGCTCGTTCCTCTCTCTTCCTGTCCTGTTCCTCTGCTTGTCCTCTTCCTCCTCATTTGGATGATCTGCATCCAGAGATGTTACCTTTTCTTGACTACCCAGATTTTTACAGCCAGTACATTTTGTTTGTTTGTTTGTTTTTGTTTTTGTTTTTTGTTTTTGTTTTTGTTTTCCCTTGCTATTTTTTTTTCTTATCTGTCTAGTAACCCCTGGCTGCCAAGCCATACAGTTTCTGTTCATCCTTGAGTACAAGGGAAATTTCAAGGGGGGTTGGCAGGCTTTCCTGCTTCAGCTCCTGTATCAAGAAATTCCTGTTTACTCTCATGCTCCTCTTAACAGGAACCCATCATTCCTCTCTAGAGAACAGTATGGGTTTAAACACTGAAGTACTGAGAAAATCTATATCTGCGTTTTGTGGTTCCAGGCCATTTTCCACTTCTAACCAGTTCTTCCCTTTAGATAAGAAATAGCTTAAATTCTCTTCTTCTCAGTGAGATTAACAAAGGGCAGAACAACGTCTGAGGATTATCTGGGCTTTCTAAATGAGGTTGAATTTCACTCTTTTATCTAATTCACTCTTTGTGAATTATCTTTTCACAAAATAATTAAGAAACTACTTTCCTTACCTCTGTGTTAAAAACATGGGCAGAATTTAATAAGAATTTCATTTTCCACAGGTGGTGTACCCCTCTAGGGAAATGCATGAGATCAGGAGGCAACAGAAGTACCATTTGCTTTCTTTTGCAGTACCAATTCAGGACTCAACATTTCTAACTGTCATAGTACTTTGCAATTTTTTTAGTGGCACAATTCTAGGAATTACGTGTTTTTCAGAAACTAGTGACTCTCATTAAAAATATGTATATTTATTTCTAATCTTGATTAGGAGTTAAATTATGGTGACATGAGCATGCATCTAACAAGGCAAAAATAATAATTTTGAGATTATATTTGAAACATGTATTAGATTGTTTTCCCTCTAAATAAATGGAGTTGACCAAATTTTTTATGATGTTAGGTGAAATGTTGACTTCTTTCTCTGTGTTATCATAAAAAAAAGGTCTTAAAAATCACCCATGAGAGTTGCAGATTTCTTTCCTTACACATAAAATAGTAAAAAAAAAAAAAAAAAAAAAAAAAAAACATTTTCCGGATGACTGTAAATTGCAACCTAGATTTTACTTGACAATTGAATGAACAAGTTAAATTCATGATTTGACAGTACGCAGGAAGCACAGTACTCCATTAGTAAGCAAAATCCATACGAAAAGCAGGGGTGTCTTGAGAACTGATACAATTTTGATAAAGGAAAAAAAAAAAAAAAAAAAAAAAACAACGAGAATGCTAAGTGTTGCTAAAATGTCCCTAGTGCTTTTGCTTTATAATTATTGGACTTATAGCTCTTAATTGCCTTTTAACCGAAGAGACACATTAACAGAAAGTTTTCTGCCTAAAACAGGAAAAGCAAACATACATAGTAATCTATTCCTTCAGTGGCCAATATTTTGTGAAGGTAACTGCATCCCACACCCCTGGTAGCCTTTTGTGGTGGCAAACATCAGACGTGTCTGATCATTCCAGTGAGACGTGTCTGATCATTCCAATGGCCTAATTTTAGAAAGGATTTAGGACAAAGTATCTGAGCAATCCTTAGTTCTGGGCAACTTGATAACTTTAGCAGAATTCAGACAATAAAGAGACTCAAGCAAAACTGATAAAGTCTCCTACCCTAAGCACAAGATCTGATTTACCTGAGGTTTCCCAGCAGCTACAGCCCCGAGGGCCTCTTTCCTCCCAGTGCCTGAGAATGGCCAAGACACCCAAATCAGAGCCATCTCTGAACAGCAATGCAAGTCAAAACCCTTACCAAACAGGGCAAGACTCATTCGATTAAATTAAATTAACATTGTGAATGATTTAGTCATGTGCCGCATAAATAAACACAGGACAATCACAATGTCAACAGGTCACCATTTTAAGTGCTGCACAGACATTGTGTTGGTCTTCGGTATGGAGATGGACTTTACTTTGGGGTTTTAAGAGATCAGCTTTATTACATTTGTAAACCAGAAAGAGAGCTTTGGATCTGCTGTCCCTTAAACCATCTAGAATCTGAAAATCCCACTTTTTGCCAATTATGTTGCACATTATCAGCTGAGCTGGATAAACAGCAGGCTCAAAATCCAGCACATTTTCTCCCCTGTTCTAGTCACGAGTTGACCCTTTGGGTCATATTAATCTCCTATTGAAGCTAGGCTAGATAAGAATAATGTCAGTGACTGATTTTTGATTGGGACTTTTCTAATGGTGTTATGTTGACTCTGCATATCACCAGAAGAGAAATATGAAAACAAGCAGGGACAACTTGGGACTACATTATGGAAAAAACAGGAATAGAAGGACTTATATACATATATTTATATATATATAGTCATTCTGCAGACACAGTCCATGTTATAAGCAACAAATTTGACATTTACTTAAAATTGTAGCATTACCTGGTTCTTGCAGATACTCATAGTCATAACCCAGCTCTCTTGATGGTATAAAAAATTCTCCATTTCTGTAAAGAGGAATAAAGGGGACCATATAATTTTCTCGATTGTGGCCGATGGGTGCATTGGCTGCTGGGTAAACTTCTAGCATGGGCCTGTGTCTTCTTAACCACTGCTCAAAAATGCTGTGGAAGAAAAAACTTGTCTATTAATGGTGGTGATTAGCAGAAATTTTCTTCTTGAATATAAAATAATAATAATAATAATAAAAAGCTGATGCATTTTTCTTGACCTCTGGAGATAGAGAGGCATTCAATGACTGTTGTTTAGGTGTATAATACTTTCCAAGTAGTTTGGGTTTAGCTACTTTGGTCCTGAGTTCCTGTTCAAGCCTCTGAAAAGCAAAGGACTGCAGTGCTTTAGAGAGGCTGAATATGCTTTTAAATTCCCTAAATGCAATTCACTGTGTCACTATGACCTGACTGTAATTTCTGCTCAGTAATTCACATGGTTGTGAGGAATACAGAGAAAAGGTTTAAAGACCTCAGTCCTTGCTTGTCACTCTCAGAAACTTTGTGGCTGTTTCTGGATGGTCTTGTTCCCAGCTGCTCACTCTCCTTCCCCCATTTTTTTTTCCCACTGTAACTAGAGGTTTTCAGTCCTGTATTAAACTGTGGCTACACCATAACTGATTTGACACCACCAAGGGTCTGGAAATATCTGAGGAAGAAGGAATGTGCTACATGAGGCCAAAAACTTGATAAAGGAGTTCAGCTGTCAGGAAAGATGCTTTCTGTAGCCACAGGTGTGATCTACACTTCTGACCTGAGCTAGTCTTTTCCATTTTCATTCCTTTAGCTGTCTCCTAGCACAGGTTTGTAAGTCTGTTCTTTAATGTGGAGGGAGAAAGCTTAAGTGCTGCAGTATGGGAACAGAACAGTTTGTATTGATATTTCCAAGTTAACTCTTGGATGTGTTTGGAAAACAAAATTAACAACCCTCCAAAGCATTCTCAGTTCTTCTGCCTTTGTGCCTGAGCTTTGTCTTCTCAATTCTTCACCTTGATTCAATCCTCAGATCCTTTCCCAAATTCCCTACTGTTTACACTGTGTTTACACCTTGGTTTGTCAGCACACGCCTGGATATGCCAGGTTAGAACAGGGGAGGTGGCAAGGTGCTGCCAGGGGAGCAGATGCAGGTATCTTACATGTAAAGATAAGGGAGTCTACACTCCATCAAAAGAACTCGGTAGGAGGGCATCATTGACATCAAGCTCAGGGAGGGATCACTGAATTCATTTATCAGTTATGAGGGATTTAAAGATACAAGGATCTAAAGAGACTTGTAGATTATACTTTATATCAGACCTTGGCTCAACAGTTGCTCAGGGTTGGAGGTGCTTAATACAAGGGCTGCTCCCTAACAGCAGCCACTGGCTGGAGGACACACACTCCCCATACCCCTGCAATTAATAACCAGCTGTTCAGGGACTCATGTTATCTCAAAAACACAGACCCTAAGTGCAAGTGCTTTGCAGCACCTGTATCATGCATGAATTCTGCTGGTAGAATTTTACCTCCTGTCATTCAGCAGAAATGTTGAGAAACACTTTGTTCATCACTTCAAAATTAAAGCCCTCTCTCCCTCATCAAAACAAAGCTTGGGCCACAACCTTGGTTCTTTTTTAGGATCAAAAGATTTATTAGATGAAAGCATCACAATGTTCATCCACCTTGTCAACCCTTAAAAATGCAGGTATTAATCTTGATTAAGGTTTTCATTTGTGGCTCTCATCTCCAGTTAATTTCATCAGCCCTGTCTAGAAAAACTCTTGTCAGAATAACAATGCTCAGCTGAAGCTTTCAAATGGATAAATTTAAACAATGATATCAAGGCTTCAGCTGCAGTTATCATGAGAAAGTTTGAACAGAAAGTTTGTAATCAGATTACATCTTTGGAGAATGGCATAGAGAAATTCAGTAATCATTTAAAAAGACACAATATATGGGAAATCAGGCTGGTAGTTTAGCTTGGGGGTGGGAGGGAGGGAGGGTGTTGGACTACAGTCCTTACACTGCTTGCATCTTACTCGTGTTTTGGGCAAAGCACCCTTACTGTCAGTGCTTTGTTTTGTTTTGTTTTGTTTTTCCCAGCAGTTGCAGATGAGAACTGAAATAGCTCTTCTCTGCAGCATTGGACTGTTAGAGGTATAGAGGCACTTAAGTTATAAGGACATTGTTATAATTTAAGAAGAAGGCAGAGAAAGGACTTAGATCAGATTTTCAAGGTCTGATGATGATCCACACCCTAACATTTGAATGCTCAGTCTGAGGTACTTCTTGGGGTCTGTTTTTCAGAAAATGCTGAAGCAACATTCAGCAGCCACATTCTAAAAATCTGAAGGGTTGATGAGCACACAATTCAGAGCTAGAAGTTGTCATTCACCTGAAATAGCTTTGTATGACATGCCCTGAAATGCAGCATTCTCCCTGGATGACTTAAACGTTGCAGTTTCATAAGCAGTTTCAAGAATTCTTAGGCCAGTAATCTTTTAAATAGAATGCAAATGTAAAGCATTTCCATGGAAATGAATATATGTGCTTTGGATTCCTTCATTTGCAGTGTGGTTTGCACATAAGATACCAAGCTGTTCTTAGCTATAGCAGGAGCATTGAATTGCTGACTCTTGCAGCTGATTCTTAGATTTAGATGCAATCATATGTCTCTAATTAATTATATGATGATTTGTGCTGATGCATAAGTTATGCTGCACAATTAATTGAGTTGTTTGTGAATAGTTCTCTCCTTTAGCCAACATGAAACCATGTAATCTTTACCGAAATATGTTTCCTCTAACATATCTCTATGTCACTATAAAAATCTCAAAAATATCCCTTTGGGTTTTAAGAGTCACAATTTCCATTACTCCCCCTAAAATAGCTGGCCCTGTGCATTTATCTTGGCTTTTTCTTGGCTTTTTTTTTATATTTTATTTTTTATTTTTTTTACACTTTGAAATATTAGGATCATATTCTGCCTGCTAATAAAGCAATTCAAAGAAGTTGCATTCATGCTTTCCATTTAAAGGCTTGTTCCCAGCTTGTTCAGTAAGATGGGCTCACGATACTCATTTTTTCTTGGCAAGATAATGCATGATGCTCTGATTTATTTATTTATAGTTTTTGTGAGGATCTTCATCTTTACATTTTTATTCTTTTGCCTGAAAAATCTTCTTCTTTTTTTTTTTTTTTTTTTTTTTTTTCTATCTCATCTGTTTGTATCTTTGTATCTCTCCGTTTAAAAGGGTGCACTGCCATTTCCTGGTTTAGCCATATTTTGTAAGAAAAGTTATGAAAGAAGGAATCTTACACTTGCTTTTTAAGAAAGGTTTTCCAGCTGGGTGGAAAAATAAGTCTCCCAGTTCATTCAGCTGGGGAGAAAATCCATGGAGAGAGTGAAACAAGATATATATTTGTTGTAAAATCTTCAAAATAGTTCTTGTTGGGCATCAGGCAATTTTGTATCAGAGAGTTACATTTTATGACTCCCATGATGACCATCCATGATCGATGCTGTTAACTCTCTTCATACATTCAGCAGTCACCTCTTTATTTTCCATGTACCTTAGCAGAGTTTCCAGGAGAATCTGTTCCATGATCTTGCCAGGCACAGAGGTGAGACTGACTGGCCTGTAGTTCCCTGGGTCTTCTTTTATCCCTTTTTAAAAATGAGGGTTATGTTTCCCCTCTACCAGTCAATGCAAACTTAATCAGACTGCCACGACTTTTCAAATATGAACAGTGGCTTAACAATTATATTTGCCACTTCCCTTGGGAGCCAGGGATGCATCTCATCAGGTCCCGTGGATCTGTGCACCTTCAGGTTTCTTAGATAGTCTCAAATTTGATTTTCTCCTAGGTTCATCGTTCTCACAGACCCTGACTTTGCCTTCTGGCCTGGGCCATGTGGCTGGAGTTCTTGCTGGTGAAGACTGAGGCAAAAAAAGTCACTGAGTACCTCAGCCTTCTCCATATCCTCAGTGATCAGGTCTTTCATTTCCTTTCAGAGAGGTCGCACAATTTCTCTAGTCTTCCTTTCATCACGGATGTACCTATAGAAGTTTCTCTTGTTCCCCTTGATGTCCTGGCCAAATTTAACTCTAAAAGGGCTTTGGGTTTCCTAATCTGATCCCTGGCTGCTCAGACAATGTCTCTGTATTCCTCTCAGGCTATCTGTCCTTGCTTCTACTCTCTATAGGCCTCCTTTTTCTGCTTGAGTTTGGCCAGGAGCTCCGTATTCATCTGTGCAGGCCTCCTCTTTGTTGGGATACATGGCTTCCAAGCTTGGAGGAGCTGATACTTGAATATTAGCCAGCTTTCTTGGGCCCCTCTGCCCTTCAGGGCTTTGTCTCAAACAGATCCCTGAAGGAGCCAGTCAGCTCTCCCAAAGTCCATGGCAGCAAGCTTGCTGTGCTGCCTCCTCACTGCTCTGTGGATCCTAAACTGTGCCATTTCATGGTCACTGCAGCCAAGACTGCCCTTGAGCTTCACATTACCCACTTGCCCCTACTTGTTGGTGAGAATGAGGCCCAGCATAGCACCTCTTCTCATTGTCTCCTCTATCACTTGAAGAAGGAATTTGTCATCAATGCATTCCAGGAACCTCCTGGGTTGCCTATGCCCTGCTGTGCTGTCTCTCCAACAGATAGATATTGGCGTGGTTGAAGTCCCCCCATAAAGATCAGGGCATGTGAACGTGAGGCTGCTTCTTTATGTCTCTAGAGGGCCTCATCTGCTTGATCTTCCTGAGCAGGTGGCCTGTAGCACACTTCCACTATAATGTCTCCTATCCTTGCCTTCCCTTTAATCCTGACCCATAAGATCTCTGTCAGCTCCTTGTCATCTGAATGTTCATCCACGTGTGCTGGTCTACAGAAGCGGTTGCTCTATCAGATAGTGGGCGTGTGGTTTCTGTGGGAGAGAAATCAGTATTTTGGTCATCAGATGTTGTTCCACTCCCTGTGGATAGAAGGTTTTGTTTTCTTCTCTTAAACGCAGCCATGTTGTAAGTTATTTCCTTATACCTTTAAAATATATTGTCATATTCCATTTTTCTATGCTTGCAGTAGCTGCAAACTTGGAAGAAGAGCTTAGAGCTGCAGAACTAAAAACTCACACAGAGAGGCAAAGTGCTGATGCAATTAGCTGGTCCCTTTGTGGAGTGACAGTGTTCCTGGTAGAAAAGCCAAGTTTGTAGCGGAATGGCTACAAACTTCTTGGATTTCTTGGTTACCTTGGCAAAACTGCTTTTATGTTTTCCTAATATGAACCTCTGCATCCTCCCCTGCCCCACAGAGTCTAACAAAGCACGGCTATAAATAAAATGACAACTGAAAGGCCATTTGATTACACTTTGTCTTCCTTTTTTTGATGTGATGAGACTCAAAGTAACAAAAAGACATCTAATGAGTAAGAGTTCTGTGATATCCAATCTCCATATTTCTTCTGCCCCCAAAAGGTAGTGGGCAGAAGCTCAATGAGGGAAATATCTGTCTAAATCCTACAGCAGTCTGGTTGGCTTCTTTCTTCCTCAACACATAGACAAAGAGGGCAAAGAGCTAATTAGCTACTTGCACATGTAGCAGTAACATTTTCCAGACAGGGAGACATTTTCAGCAATGCACTCCTAGCTAGACTGGTGTTATTTGGGAGATGCTGGCAATGCTGAAAAGAGCAGATGGGATGTGAGGGTGGTGGGATATATAAAGTGGGATACAGGAAAGGAGAGAAGAACTAATCAAAATCCATTGGGAATTTTATTCAGGGTATATGAATGGGAAGAACCTAACCTGGAATCTAAGAGGGTAAAAGAGAGAGTAAATCCTCATTAAATAGAAGAGGGGAAGGAAGAGGGAAAGGAAGAAGTGTTTTTGTGTGAAACACAAGGGTTGCCATCAGTTTGGCTACAGGAAATGAAAGAAGAAACAAATGCATGGTCACTCGCCTAGGCACTGTGCAGAGAAAAATCTTTTCATCTAAGCCAGTTCCCTCCTTATCTTCTTCATAGGATTAAAGAACTCAGAACTTGAGCTTGGCTATCACAAGTCTTTTGGAGGAGTGAGCAAATCCAGCAGAATGGGGTCCCCTGCTTGGGCTGCAGAAAACAAACCCTGATTAGCAGGGGACTCTCTTTGATATAAGGATTAGACATTGAAAGATTTCATATTTAGAAATCATATCTTTAAATCGTAGCTTCATCCTCCCCAAACAACAAATTCTCCACACCCCTCAAACAATTGTGGCTCATGGCCCAAGCAAATTCCTTTGGCTTTCTACATCTTGGTGGCTTAGTGAGAGGTACTTTGCACAAGCAGTGGGTAAGAAGGTATCTCTTGAAATGTCAGGGATCCAGGGTGACAGCTCCTGCCTAGAAAGGTCATGGACAATCAGGACTTAAGAAATAGAAAAATTAAAATATGGAAATGGACTAACTGAAATGGAAATCAGTCTTGTGATAGCCCTAACACCCTTCATTTTCATTCAGTGGCAAGCAAAAGTAACTTGGAAGAGGTTTTCTTTAAAGGCCTTAAAAAATAAGTGTATCTAGGTTACAGCAAAGACTGCTTCTGTCTGGAAGGCTGCTCCCTTCTCTTGAGGAAATCCAAGTGCCCAAATTGCATATCCAAATAAGAGGTTAAGGAACCAAAAGGGATAGGAAAATAATTTGAATTTTGAAAGAGGCCCTGTCTTACATTTAAAGCCCAATGAGGCTAGTTTCTCTGTATTGCACTTCCAGAGTAGAAATTATTTTAAAGATGGAATTTTATTACAGTAAATAATAAAGGTTTTAGAACTGTTAGATTATGGTGATCAACAGCTTATGCAAAAATTATTTTTATGATAAGAAACAGTATTTTAATGTCACAGAATACATTGGATTTAGACATATTTAGGCTAAAATAAGGCTCTGTGTTTTTATTTAAACCTTGAAAAAACATGATAAATTCACTATCACTTAGACTCCAGTTCAGTTAGAACTTAATATTATTATTTATTTTGTCCTAGTACTGCTATTGTAAAGAGCTGGTATATTGTAAAAAGTAATAAAGACTCCCACCAGGTATGTTGATGCTTTGGTAGTTTAAATTTTCATTCTAGGGAAATATACTTTGCTTTCACAATGAATTTTTGTGCAGTAAGGTGCTTTTGCAGAGAAAATTAAAGCCATCTGTAAAAGATATGGATATATCACTTCCATTTGATTGATATAAATAGACCTGAGTATTTTCCTTGTTCTGCTTCATACATACCAGATTATACAAAGTGAAATGAAATGAGCCATAGCAAAAAATTAATTTGGAAAAACAAACAAACAAACAAAAAACACCTTGGTTTAAAAGGGGGTGGGGGAATAAGATTGATTTGAAGATGATTAAAAAAAAGGTCACCAATATATATATTTCTGGATTCATATTATTTTATGAATAATATATGCAATGGGATTATAGCTAATGAAAGGATGAGTCAAGAAATAAATGGGTTTATGTTGCCAGTGGGAAATATCAAGCAGAGTATAAGCAGCACTGCTATATGTAGGCTGTATAACTTCATACTATTCTAGGTAAAGTTGTGTGATCTGAAAAAAGGAGATGTTGATTGCAAGAAGAAAATCTTAAAGCCTGGAAAAAGTGAAAAAAGACAATGAGTGTAGGTATTTTCTTTATGATTTCAAAGAGTCTCCCCTAGGAGCCATTTCCGAACACTGTGCCTCCACAGTCAGGCACAGAACTACATTTGACCGATTGCAGTGTAGGAGGAGAGACCAGACCAATATCTGTTATTAAAGATTTCTTTGTATTGAACCACTGCAGAGACACTGACAGACAGCATAAACCTAACTGGCCATTTGGGAAACTTTTCTAGGAGATGTTTAAACTGGTGTATTTTACCTTGCAATTAAGAACAGCTGGAGAGAGGGAAAGGGGGAAGAAGAGGGTTTGGTACCTTTATGCAAGTTCTTTTGCCAGGTGAACAGGAACACATGCAACACTGCAGGTGTCCTCAGAGGGAAGACAATGAAGGTTCATGGTCACTGTATGTCCTAGGATGCATTCTTGCTGTCTTCTTACCCCCTTGTCCTCACCTTCCTTGTAAGTGTTTGCACAATCTTGTTATAACTGGGATTAAGGAACTGATTTATTTTAAATCCAAACTTCTCATTTGTTTTAATTTATTCTAGGATAGCTAAGATGAGATAAAATCCCAGACCTGATTCATTATGCTTTTGCGTAATGGCCAGTACCAATACAATAAAGGAACGGGCGAACATGTCCAGGTGCTCAAAAGAGGTGAGAAGGACTGTTTCTTCTGGTGGTTATGAACCAGATTAAGCTGATTAAAAGCAACTGTGAAATGGTGCCCTGTGTTTCTCATTAGTCTGATAAATCCATGAACCTCTGCTAAGCATGCGTACAGCCAGTACCAAGGGTTTAGCTGATACATGGCAACTTTGCAAGTCACTAATAACTTTATCACATTCAAATAAGTACCATGTCACTGGTTGCACCAGACGTGACACAGAGACTTTCATTCCTGATTAACTGTTGTGAAACTGAGGCAAAGTAAGACAGACTACGGTTAAAGGAAGGCAGAACATTGTTACTTAGATCTTGTTTACACAATTTATTTCACTATCATGAGACCTGACATTCTGTAAAAGAAATCTGGCAAGCAAGATGTATTTGCATTTGTAAAAAAAAATGGAAGGAAAATAAACAAATTTAGGAAAGCTGAGATGCTAGTCCAAGGACTGTGATTATACAGTAGTCATCACTTGGCACTAGTCACCTCATATTACAAAGTCACTTCAGGTAATTCCCATCCCAAGCATTTGGGAGAAGCATCAGTGCTTCAGTCCTGGAAGAGCTACTGAAGCTGAGGTTGTAAAGTCAAGGCATTATTTGCCAATGTATGCAGTTATATTGCAGGGTCATTTTTTTTCTTTTACTTTTAAGTTGACTAAAGACAGTACAGGGGCTCTCAGGCTGCTTGTAAACTAATTGAACCTGTCATAATGTAAAAGTCTGATTAAAAATTAAGTTGTTGCCCTCAATTATTGTAAGAAACCCAGCCAAGGCCTCCAAAGCTGTGTCTCCCCTGCATTGAAACAGTGCTGAGGACTGCCCTAGGTTTCAGTGCTTGCTCTGTGGCCCAGTCCTGGCTGCTGGGGAATTTTCAGGCTTCCCTCATCACTTCCAAGTTGCAGTGTGCATGAGGCACCCGTAGGCATGACACCTCTTCAACCAGCCCTTGTGACAGCACTGCCAAGTTACCTCTCTGCCAATTCCTGGACCAGCTAGTGGAGAGACCGATGTGTGCATCTGCTTGTGAGAGAAGCAACTGGGAGACCAGGGGATCCACAGACTGGGTAAACTGTGCGTCCAAGGTCAGTTACTGGGGGATCCAGACTCTCTCTATGTATATATATGTATCTAAATTTTTAACTAACAGGCTTTCAGCCTCGTGAAGCAGAGAGGACAAGAGGATGAGGTTATTCATACTGTTCTTATTTGTGAGTGCTGTATTTTCTGGGTTGAACTGTGTGGCTGGTCATGCATATATGCATATATATACACATACCTTTGTATGCATTGTGTGTATGTGTGCCTACTGGGAAAATATTTTCAGACTCAATACTGTTTGGTCCTGAAAATATGGAGCCATGGTAGACTTAACCCTAATGGGCTAGCAGATTTGACAACCCCTCAGGATTTTAACACAGATTTGCACAAAACAGACAAAAGAGGATGTTTTAGCCCAGTGGAAATGTTCCCTCATGTAATGCTGTGCTTCTAAATTTTATCTTGGAGCATATACTCTCCTGTAAATCAATTATATATCTCTGAAGTATAAATATTCATTTTCAGTAAAGGTCTGGCCTGCTTTGTTGTTTTCCTTTACTCCACCTTCTGAACCAAAGAGGTTTTCGTGGACCACAGTAGACCAGACCATCTCTAAATCTGAAGAGCAATGTGCAGATGACACCAAGACCCTTGCTTATTCAGCCAAAGCAACATCAACTGCAGGCTGCCTCCAAAAAGAGCATTCTCTGGATGAGCCATAATAATGTGCACCATATTGACACCTTCACATCAATTTTACAGTACCACCAGGGGTGGGGAGCCAAGTGGTGCTTGAGGATCTTGGTGCTGCTCTGCTCCACCATCCCAACAAAAGCACCTATGCTTCCTTTCTACCTCCTTTGTTCTAATTTATGGCACTGCACAATCCGTGTGCTTGGAGAGTGTCAGACAGAGAAAACAAGAGGGAAGGAGACAGTAAAGGTGTAGTCCAACATGACCAACCTCATCCATAAGACAAGTAATGCCACTTTGCCCATGTCCCACTTTTTGGAAATCTTCAAGGCTACGGCAGTTTCTGAGAAATAAGATATTTTAATATTCTCTCTCCTGTGATTCAGAGCAGTTTTCTCCTATCTTTAAAAAGGCCCTCCACAGTTCTAGACGATTAGAGGAAGACAAAGGGTTTTCAGTCTTTCCAGCTGAAATTGTTTGTCTTTATGTCAAAAAATGTAAGTATCCATAGCCATTTGGAGAACACACAGTTGGATCTCTCACTGTTGTTTAGTGTTTTCAGTTGGGTGCAAAGGGCTGCACAGTTTCCAGTCATTGCTCCAATAATCATGTAGTGCTCCAAGTGTTTCTCTTCTGGAATACAAAAAGCAACAGATCCTTCAAAGTAAGAAAAAGCTGCTCAGGCGCCTGAGACCTGAAGAGGATTCAGACAAGAGTCCTGACTAGAGATGGATGCTGCATGTGTAGGAATAAGTGCTGCTCTTCTCTAAGAGGAGAGCTGCTTGGGGCTTCAACCCCATTGTGTATAAGCCCCTAGCATGGCTCCCATACCACAAAGCCTAACCTGCCAGTATCTCTGCAACCCACTTTGTCACTCAACAACTCTCACTGAAAGATTCTTGTTTTCTCACTTCTTAGAAAATTAGGTTCCTCAAGCACCACTTGGCTCCCCACCCCAGTGGTACTGTAAAGCTAAATTAGCACTACCAACAAGGGCTGAGTCCAGCTTATGCTTGATGGGTTGCTGATGGGTTACAACATAAAGAGGTTCATTCCAAATGGAGGAGATAATAGATAAGCTGAGTGTGAGACATTGTTCATGACACTAAAGGCAGGAGGTCAGTGTTGGAAATCATGTAGGAATCTGTGCAGTGGAAAGTGAATGTGAGTATTGTCTAGTATAGACTAGGTAGTGCCTCATTCTAACTCTTATTGACAGAGCAAGTTATCTCCTGTGGAAGCTTATTTTGCACTTATGCTAGAAAATACAGTGAGTTTAGGTCAGGATTAAGTGGGCTGAGATTCAGTCAGATATATGATCTAAACTCTTATCTCTTTTCTTAGTCAAGCCAGCCTGTTTCATACCAAAAAAAGTCAGCAATGACTCTACCTAGTTGCAGAAGATAAGTTTTTGTTCCTCAAAATAACTGTGTTGTTTCAACTCTTGCTGTCGACCCAGAGTAATTTTTGGCTAAAATTATATGTTTCTCATTCACATTCAGGTATCCAGTGTTGCTCAACACTGTAAAAACCAAGAGATATAAGAGATGATGATGTGTCCTCTGCCCATTGTAAAAAAGGAAATAGAAATGTAACCACACATTGCATGGAAGAAAAAAAAAAAAAAAGAAAGAAAAAAGAGGGGGGGACGACGATGACTAACTTTTGCTGTAATATGTTTCCTGTGTTAACCTGAAAAAGTTCATCATTGCCACTGTTTGCAGCTAACAGAAAAACATCACTTGAAGTAAGAGATAGTACAAATGCCAGCTGCTCCAAAGTTTAATAACTAGTTTCCCCTGAAGAGAAAGCAAACAAGCAGATTAAAATGGACTGCTGTGGCAGTAGCTGGACTGTAACCCACTCCTGTGCTCTGTAATTCATTTCTTTGGAGACTGAAAGATTGTCATTATTGAGGTTCACAAGGGCATGTAATATATAAATCACATCTACAGCAGCAAAGTGATAATTTCTTTTGATGAATAGAAGGTAGGTACACGTGGGTGAGAAAAGTACCATGTTTTCCTGTGATTTTTTACAATTTGAACAATTATGGCAGCTATTATTGCAGAAGGGCTGCAGGAAGGAAATTCAGTGCTATGCTAGCAGTCTGCATCAGAGCTTGTCTTGATCACTGTGTCACAGAGAGAGCTTTCTCCTCCTCCAACGTTAAGAGAATAGGTGAAGACTAACCATGTGGCTCTCGCCAAGTTTCAGGGCGAAGTAACCTTTCTTTTTAAAAACTACTAATAGCTTGCATAATGTGTAATGTACAAAGTGATCCATTCTTTAGCTGCGTTGGCTGAGCCGAAATCTTGCAGTAAGAGTGATATGAAACATGTACTTTAAATGGGACTATTTGAACTAAACCTCCTATACTATTGATTTTTAAGACCGGAATGGGTCATTAGAAATATCTAGCCTGAATAATGACATAGCAGGTGAGATTGCCAGCTACTGTATTTCACAGTCCAGAAGGTGCCTGTTTAACCTTTGTCTCGCCATTCCCCAAAGCAAGGTAGATCAGCAGCACTATAGGTTTTATATATGTTTAATCGATACCAATAGCATTTATCTCCAGAGCCTGTTCCTTGTTCCTACTATTTTTCTGCCTCTGATTCTTTATGATCTACCTCTGGATTGCCAGAGGACTTGAGCGTGGGTTACTAAAGACATAGGTGCAGCCTCAAGTGCACTATATAGTCTCAGCCCTCTTCTGTTCAATGGGCAATGCAGGGGGGTGTTCTGTAGGATGGTTGACCTAAACCTATATTCCTTCCCTTCTGCTTCTGGCCACCACTGGTGACATTATACAGATTAGAAGAACCTGTGATGTGACCCTCCAAGGCTGTTTCTGTGTCTGTTTGGGTGTTTTGCAATTGCAGTAGCAGGAACTGCCCAACTTCCTTATTGAAATAGAAGTTAGAGAACAGGTTCAGTATCTTGGTGTACAATTTGCCTTTCAGCCTAGACACAGGAATATCAAAGGAGAGATACTGGGGAGCTGTGTTTCTCAGCAACACCCCAACCTTCCCACTTACACTCTGTTTTCCATGGTATTTATATAGTATTTTGCAGTAGATCTGAACTCACGCTACCCACATACTGAGCCCACTTGAGTGAGTCAGCTCCATCAAACAAGCTGAGTAGCTGGTTAACATGGTACCAGCCCTGAGAGGTTAGGAGGCAAGGTTTAACTGCTCTAGCTCAGCACCAGCCCAGGGCAGCTACTTGGCTTGTGGTAACAGAGGCAGCATGTGTCCTCCTGCAGATTTATAGATGCCCCCAAGGGAAAGGAGAATTAAGACAACTCCTTCCCTGTTATAATTTCTAAAATATTCTTTGCTTGAGTTTCCCACTCTTTCAGTACTGATCTGCTCTGCATCTCATACCTGTTGTAGGAGCCTCTATGTGCCAATAAAACTTGAGACCAAAGTCCCTTGGCCCACCCTTGAATGAGTTGTTCTGCTGGGAAACACTTTTCTTCCTCTGACATCCCACCTGGTTAAACACAGCTGCCTTCTGCGAAGTGGTGTCTTGCAGCACACCAGCTGCTGGTAAAGAAGGGATTTTGTTACTCAGCTGAAAAGTTCATGCTGCTCAGGGCTCTCTTCCCAGCAGGGGCCTTGTAATACGTGCAAGGCAAGTAGGAGAGGTCTGATAGGTAACTGCCACCCAGGATGCACCACAAAAATGCAATTAATTCTCCTGAGAGCTTTGAAAGTGGGGAGGTAACTTTGTCAGCCTCAGTCATATGTGCACAAGGAGTAAGTACTTATACCTGAAGTACTCTATGTGCTGTGAGTGTCTGTATCTCCCAATTTAACTTTAAAGGAACCCTCTGTGCTAGATCTTAGGCAGAGATAAAAAGTGGTCTTTTTTGAGTGGACCCATATGATCCAAGAACAAAAAGGTACCTCAGCAGGGATGTTTGCAGATGAGCTGGTCATTGGTCAGTGATTCCCTGACTAGGGTCTCTACTGACTATGAGTAGGGGCTCAGAAGAAGTCTGCATTGTAGAGCAAGAATACAGCCTAGCCAGTGCTGAAGGTGTCTTTCCATAGAGGGAGAAACCATTATTTCTGCCAGCCGTGGCTCTTATACATGCCTAGGTGTGGACAGGGTTTCAGCTCCAGTATTAACACTCTTACTCCCTCACGAGTCCAGAGAGCTTTCTGGGTAGGAGGGCCAAGGTAGTCTCCTGCACAAAGCTCCTCACCTACAGACTTGCAGATAAAATGGTTTACTGGGGCTTCTTTGGGTATCATGATAGAGCTCCACAATGCTGACATAGTGCTTCTCCAGCTGTCTTTGTCTTCCTGCTACTTCCCTGGTTTCCTTCTGAAGCTTTTTTCCCCTTTCTTTATTCATCTTGCACACACTCAGCTTATGCATACTGTCCCACTGAAATCATGCAGCCCCCAGTGACAGCATCTCACCCCACCTATCTCTGCAGCCCTGTGAACATGATTCCTTTCTTTGTGCAGTGGCACTTTGTAATCCAGTTGTTTATTTCCAAAAGGCAATATCAAAATTATGGATATGTATCCTAAGTACAAGGTGAGTGTCACATCCACCAGCTTCCACAAGGTTTCACCTAGCTGTCAAATGTCAAAAGCTATATTATGAAAACACAAGAGTTTTATGGAGTAAAGTAATATCTTGAAGCATTACAGACTGTCCTGCTACATGCCATCATCTCAGCTCTGTTCTGGAAATGTTGCAGAACACCTCAAGGTCAGGAGCAAATCCCAGGGGCTACTCCCAAAAAAGCTGTACAAGTTTATCCCTGGGAATAGCAGTAGATCTATGATGTTCATGCTTTCTCTGAGTGGAAGGATTTCAGTCATGTTTCACCTTCATGCCACAGACTTCACTTCATCCACTGCCTTTACAGGGGCACTTAGGAGGATACAGCATTGGGCTCAGATGGTAAGACCCTGAACTGACATGATGAAGATGGACTGTGTGAGGACGTGTACTGCAAATGGCAGCCTCTTGACCTGCCTTTGTCTCACAATTTTCACACAATCTTTTTTATTTTTATTTTTATTTTTATCTTTATTTTTATTTTTATTTTTATTTTTTTTATGCCATAGTTCATTCAGTTCCAGAAAGATATGACTTTTAGCCTATGCCATTGTTTTTTGCATACATACCTCAGAAAGCAATAAGAGTCTTGCTGTGCTCATGTCAAGAGAGGAAATTAATCATATGCTTAGTGTTTATGCAGTTTCTCCATTTTTACACTATTTTATTATTAGCTGATACATCATTTTATTGCAATCTCCATCTCAGCTTTGTCATTTTTTTCATTGTCTCTAAGTTTCCATATACATAGTGGGGTTAATGCATCCTTGGCTTCACACTTTGCTTGTGTTGAGACAATTCAGGATAAGAAATGATGGGACAATTCAGGATAAGGAATTACTCTTATTTCATGTATTAAGTCTGGAACCTAGTTTTGTCTTACAAGAATTTCTAATGATTCTTTTTGAATGATTTCACACCGAATGTTCCAAATTCTTGTGCAAATAGTTTTAAGAGCTAAAAAAGGTTATTGTTTCCTGTCAACATTTCAAAACAAGAGAAAAACTTGGGTTTTCTCATGGCATTGTTTTTGGTTTCCAAAACCTGAGTTGACATTTAAGAGAAAATGAAAATGTTCTGTTTCTTAAACAGAGTAAAAATAAGGGGCTTTTATTTTAACATCTCCTGGGAATGAAAATCAAATTTCCTCTTGTTAAAGTATTTTCCAACATAATCACTTTTGACATAATGCTAACTATTTTTTGGGGGGAGGAATGAAGGAAGAAGCAATTGACATGAAGGTGAGTATATTGAGTCCATAGGGGCTGAAAGTGTCCACAATAGGATGTTCCTGGCATGCAATTCAGAATGTGTAGATTTGGGTTTCTAATATGCTTTTGAACAGACTGCTCCATTCTTGCTTTTCAATTTAACACTTTCCTGATTTTCAGTGTGGTAAGGAACATTTTATTGTTAGATCCTGGAATAAGACAGATTCTGTCATTTCCTAATGCTCCCAGCTCCATCGTGCCACTGTGGAAGGGGGGTTGTTTTAGCATCCTGCAAAGGAGTCTATAGCAAATGATGTTGCTGAACACAGGGCAATTTGCCTTGATCTGGCAGAGTTACTGGCATTTTCATGGGTCTCTGAAGCTGATGTGCAGGAGAGTTTCTCTTGCACCCTCCTGGAGTGATGGGTGTATGTAAATAAGCGTCTGAAAGTTCAAGTGTCTCAATTTCTCCATTTGCTATGTGACCTTATGCTTAACTTGGATTGCTTTTGGCAGAGTGCACGTGCACACATATTCCCAGACATGCAAACACTTGAAAGTTTTCTCTCTTTGATGCAAGTATTAAGTCCTGTGTCGTAGCAAGCAATGGAGTCACTGCTGACCCGAGATCAACGCACAGATGCTCGGCTCTCTTGTCATTGCCATTTCTTATAACTGTAAATGAAGCAATTGCTATTTTCTGCTGCTCTTATTGCTTAGATACCTGAAAATCATAGTCAGAGGCTAAGAATATGCCAGACACAGCACAGATGAGAGCAATTAGACAGTCCCTTAATGACAGAGGGACTGTTATTATAATTATATAATTATAATTTACACATGGGATAAAGGACAACAGATAGATGCAGACAGATGGAAGGAGAACTAGACAAAGATGCAGTGAGGCCACAATGGTTCACCAGTGAAACTGTGAAGGATTCAGCTTATTAATGTCTTAATTTTCACATCAAAAGGAAGAGAAGTGACTGAATCTGTGGATGTGTAGGGTGGAAAATTCCCCACAAGGAGTAGGATGGAGGGACTTGTCTGAATGCTAAACAGATGTGAGACAGGGATTGATATCACAAACTTATTGGAGGGGTAAGTGAATTCCTTAGAAACACATAAGGTATGATTTGGGGACAGGCAGTGAAGGGCCTTAAAAATAGAGATCAGCAGTTCATCTGATGTGACAGAGAACAACAAACGGGTAGAAAGGTACAAACAGAGAAAAATATCCATTCAGAGCATTGGACTAATGCAGTGATGGTTGCAGAAGTATTTTGTGCTGTGTGGTTACTCATGAAAGTTGGATAAAAAGGTGCTACAGTGGTGGCAATACTAAAACTGACAATCTTTGTCTAGCTGTATGAGTAGTCTAACAAAACTAAACTTTAGAGGTACAACAAACTGAACACCATATTTCGTGTCTCTAGAAAATCAGTTCTAAAGTGCTTGTACTAAAATCAGGGCCTTTGAAAGCCACACGTATTCTTATGATGCATCTTGACAAAAACTGGGACCCTATTGAATCAGCAGCTGTACAAGTATGTTGTAGTGTGGAGATCTTTAATTGCAACTTATTTTCCCTCTTTATGTTTTTTTTTTTTTTTTTTTTTTCATGGGGAATTGTTGGGGTAAGTTGTGGAAGTCAAGGATAGAAGAAGTGCAAAAATACTGAAGTACAGAAATGAGAAGAAAGATGGAAGAAACATTCAAAGGACAGATGTGCAGGGAAAACAAATAAAGTTACTATGGGACTATAGGGATGGAGAAGCCAAAAGAGTCATCACAAAAAAGAGTCCCTTTTCACAGCACAGAAAACACCCTTGTGAGCTCAACTGTGACTGTGGGCCTTTGCTTTCACTGCTTGTGCAGCTGCTCCTTCCAGCTTGAGTGGGTTGACTCCTCCCTTGTTACTCCCTTGTGCTGACTGTAGAGCATATCTGAATGGCAGAGAGATTTGCAATTAAGAGAAATGCTTCACAGAGCTAAAAAAGCTCTATTTTTTGCTGAATGTATAGTTTTTTCATCTCCCCGCCACACACACACTCTTTCTCTCTTTCTCTTTTTCTCTTTTTCTCTTTTTCTCTTTTTCTCTTTTTCTTTCTCTCTTTCTCTCTTTCTGTCTTTGTCTTTCTGTCTTTCATTCTTTCTTTCTTGCATGCTTGCTTTCTTTCAATTGATTCAATTAACAATTAATACTTTTCAGGGATGGTCACCTGTTTTTACCAAGCCCTGGGGTTTTATCCCTCAATCTGCTAGCTACCAAATAGGGCAAGGAGCCTGATCTATCATTGCTAAGAAAGCTGTTTCCTGGGTACCTTCATATTTCTGCATTGCTGTAGGGGAATGACCTAAAAAAGAAGAACAATTGTAAGCAAATGCTTTGTTTTTCACTTGAAAGATCTTCTCATCTGCACCTATGCTCCCTCTCATCCTTCCTGCATTTAGTGCATCAGGCCTGGGCAGGAAAGGCTGGGGGTGGCAGATGGGAGGCTTACTGTTGCTCAGTTTGGAAAGCAGCTCCTAGCATTTGGCTCACACCTGTCAGCAGACTCCATATACACTTGTTTATCCTCCTCTGTACCATATGTTTCTATGCAAAATCAGTCCCAATGATCTATTGCCTTACTTCTATCACTCCTATTATGGTCGTAACTGAGCATTTCACAGTCGTTAATGCATTTACTCTGACAGCGTCCCTGTTGCGTAGGCATTTAATATCTCCCACTTTGCAGATGGGTTAGCTGAAGCTCAGATCAACAGCTCCTCAGAAGTCTTTAGGCACCTCTTGGTGAAATCAATGGGCAGGAAACACTTCTCCAGCAGATGTGATCTTGGGAAAGCAAAACTACATGCTCAGTTTCACTCAAGGAACTTGAGTGAGGAATCCCTCTTCTGTGGATGCTCAAAGGACTGGGCTGTTCTTGGTTTCTTGACACAGAACCATTCCCTGACTGCAAGACCCAGCAGACCTGTTGTTGCTGGTCCCCTGTCTTTTTTCTCCCTTTGTCAGTAAACCCTTGTCTCACAATCCTCCATGCCCGTAACAAGTCCTGGAGGGGATACTCTCCCTGGAAAATTTAGTTTAAATGTTATATAGTTAAGAACACACTGGCCCTATGCTGTGACAGCAGCCACCTCAAAAGTTTTCACCTCAAATGAGAAAAGTTGATATAAAAAAAATAAAATAAAATGCTTCTTCTGTAGACTGTTTCTCCCATTTCCTCTATGCTTTCTATTCTTGCCTGCCTCTCAAAAGAGAAATTCTTTGCAGCCCTTCATATTTAAAGTCTATGTAGGAGAGGAATGGGGTTCTTTTAAATGTACTGTACGTACCTATCAGTCACCTACTTATTAATTATAACTAAAAGCATGATTAATCTGTCATGGATAAGGCTGCTAAGTAACCCTAATCATGCTAATGCATTTCTGTCACTTATACAAAAGGCAGCATTATCATCAGTTTTTACATCTGTGTCCTGAAACCCATATACACAGCAGCTGCAGAGCACTGGTAACGTTCCTTCTGCCACAGATTGGATGAGGTTGCATCACGGATTTCTGCATTGCCCCCACAGTGCCTGTGCAGTGATTTATTTCCTCAACACTAGTGGGATTTAATGATGTTATCTTTTGCAAATAATTTTGCCTTCTAAAATGGATAACAATTACAGTTATGAAAAGTATTTCCAGGGGCTTATAATGACTATAACTGAAATTCCTCTGTGGGAGGGGTCAGCATGAAGACCAAAGTGCTACTTAAGCCCTGCACTGAGTGGGAGCTAAGAGATGCGTAGGTCTTATACAAGTGTGAATATCTAAGGAAAACAATGTCTTTTGATATTGCAGAGCATAATGTGTTCCCTTCTGTGTTCTTTTTTCTCTGAATTTTCAACAGACCCATTTTTAATAGCCTAGACATTGGAATGTTAATTTCCAGGTGCCAAACCTGAAATTTGTAACCACACCTGAACCCCTTGTGCATCCATCCTGTCAAGCAGTCAATGGGTGGATATGCTAAATACAGTTAAGCAACATTACTTAACTTTAAAAATATTCTGAACAAAAGTTTTCCACAAAGAAAAGTTTCAACGCTGACACCTCCAGAAAGCTAATTATAACCTGTGTATAAGAAACAGAAGACAGGTGGGTTACCCTTTGAAGGAACCATTCCACTGACGCCTCAGTGACCTGCTTAGACTTCATGCCCTATTTTGGGGTACAAAAAACACAACCATTAGGCTCATTAATTATGTAATCTGAGGACAAAAAGCCCAACTTCAAATTTGTTTTTCACATATACTAGATCTAGATTTTGGACAAATACAACAAGCTTTTTTTTTTTATTATTTTTTTTTTTTTTTTTTATAAGAATTCTGGTGTGAACTCCCTGAAACTACAGAACTTCCCTGAAAGATGATGTCTTGAGGATGTAATCTGCATCCCTCCTGTGCTGCATGTCTCAGCAACCCAAAGAAAGAAACCATTTTGTTTTTCATCTCAATAAGTGCCTAGCTGTGTGCAGGCAGGGTCTCACTCAGTAGGTTTATGAGCACACAAACTGTTGAAAGACTCACAAAAGTATGTAGTGGGTCACAGTTCTTTTGTTCTAAGCATTGCAGTTGCCAAGGCATGGTCAGTGCATGTTGAGAAAGTACAGGAAGATTTGAAAGAAAATATGAAATGCTTCAGAATGTATAACATTCTACTTTATAGCGTAGCTATTTGACAGAGTAATTTAATAAAAAAACCTGAAGAGTACAAAAGGGGTGTTGGGTTTGAACAAGACAATATTCCACACATGTAAGAACATTTCTCAGGGAGAATGGTTCCAAGTTTTGAATAAAAGGAGCATTGTTATTAAAAAAAAACAAAAACAAAAACAAAAACAAAACCTTTTCTATAGCTAGATCTTGGACTGGTGTAAACATGGCTTACTTTTGTTGCATAAACGGGTCTGAAGAGAATGTTCTTTTTTTATTATTCATTTATTTATTATCTTATTACTGTTTTATTACTGCTCAAAGTTACCTGAGCAGCAACCTGGCTTAGAAAAATCTGTCTTTTAATGTATTTTCATTTTTTTTTTTGTATGCATCTTACAATCTTGTTTAGTCAAATTCCATTTTTATTACTCTTTAGCTTTCAGTTTTGTGTAATACAGTACACAGCAAATTGTAGCCATTCACATACTTTATAATGACATACAGAAATTTTTAAGATGACCATTAAATCTTAGAATACCCTCCCTAGCATAGCAATTTCACTCTCCCCTTGCTGATTTGTGCTTCCCTATCCTTTCTTATTAATAAACATGACATCTTTCTGTTTGCTTTCCTCTCCATCTGCACAGCTGCTTTCTTCTCTTTCAGCAAGAGACAGTCACAATTTTGTTTGTCACAGTGAAATACGGATTTTTATTTTTTTTTTTTAATCCTTTATTTATGGGTAGCACACTTGGATTTTCATTATGGAATAGAAATTAAAACAGCACTGACATTTAGAATGTAAAGGAATTACTCCAACCGATTATAGTCGTGTTAAAATGAGTCATGAGCTTTTGGTCCAAACTTCTTGACATACACATCCATATATATTAATCACTGTGACATCATTGAAGGACTATTTTTATCTTGGTAATAAAAGCTGAATGCATTTGTCAACTTTTCAAGTGATATTTAATCCACTGAGCATAAAGACATATTAGGAAAGACACTCTCAAGTAATAGAAGAGCTCAATTCTACATGTCTGAGAATGCTGTGCATGTAATGGCATGTAAAAAATTTGCAGTTTTGAAATAGATGTGAAAACTACACTGCAAAAACACAAAATAAATTAGGTTTACCAAGAAGAATTAAACTCACCTGTCAACAAAAGCATGGTGTAGTATGAAGATAGGATCATTTGCAGAGCCTTGTACTTGGGACATGGAGCCATTCATGTAGATGTGAAGTGCGTTATGCAAACCACTTTGAGATATGTTTGATATTGCAGTGCGTGGATCAGCAAAGCCTGTATATTCAAGAGGAAATCATATGCTGATATGGCAAAGCGTGTAATTCTTTCTCCAGTAACACTGAAGATCAAAGTAGCTAATTTCACTTCATTTACTTTCAGCTTTTGAGACAAGAACTTCAGAAAACACGTAAAGGAGTGTTAATATATTTCAAAGGCATAGCAAAGATGAAATTAGAATAAGCTAAATTAAAACTCCTGCCATGTAGCTAATGCAGCATGTCAGCAAATGTACTGCTTAATTGCCTTATATTTTAATTTTTTTGTCCATTGTGTCTGACTGTTAAAAGGAAACCTAATCCCTGCAGACATTTATGTATATACATTTATTCAAGTTGAGTAAATTTATTCATTTTTTAATATTATTTTTTATCTCTATATTTATACATTTCTAAGTTACAACAGGCTACTGTATCTCATCATATATGCAATCACTTAATATCATTTTTCTCTATAGAATACATTCTTTCATCTATAGGTGCCAACACAATATAAGCTATTATCTTTACAAAAGTATTTGGTAAACAATTATCTTATTCCCCATTCAGACTTGCAGGATGTAAAGTTTGAGGACTGCTGTTATTCTGGAGTCCACTTAGAATATGGGCTTTGAGAGAGTCACACAGACCAGCCCCAAAATTCTTACCTTTCCTCCTTAGAAAATGCCTCACACACTTTAAACACGTTTTATTTACTTATTTGAGCCAAGAACTAGCATTTGAATGAGGAGCAGCAGTATTCTTTTGAAGTGAATCTCCCAATAGTCCTTCTGTTTCCTGCAATGACTCACATCACAGGGCAATTTTTGACTTAGTACTAGTTTCCTTTTGGAGGAAATGTAAGGTCAGTGGGTGTTCAGTTCACAGCACTGAACTAGAGTTGGTTTGAAAATAAAAAAACCTTTTTCATCTAAACCTTCATATATAACATGGAAGTCAGGTACTCAGTTTTGTTTTGCTCTTTGTGTTTGCTGCTCTTGTGTCACACAAAATATTAATTGATACATGGTCAGAGATGCTTTGTTGGAAGAATCATATTCTATGAACTTGGAAACCTGGGTTTCAGACTCCACTGAGACTGATCTGCTGTGTGAGTTGTTTTCATCTCTTTGTACCTCTAAATTCCCTCATCAGGTTTTGCCCTATCTGTTAACCTCCCCAAGGAAAATCTTCTGGCATAAAACCTTTGTTAATCATACTAAGGATCAAATCATAGCTGTAGCACCTAGGAACCAACATACCATAACAACTATCCATCTTTTTTGATTGCAATATTATCACAAACATTTTGACAAACTCAAGGGAATTCAGAGAAGAAAACATAATCATGAGAGCTGGAGGGGATAGACCTGGCTTATGGTGAAATTTGTAAGACTTCAAGGTGGGGTTAATCTGGGTTTTGGAGAGAGTCGTGCCAATGCATACAGATAACTGCAGGTGTTAAGTACATCAGATGTGTAACAGGATTATTGAAGATGCTGCATGGTGACATAAACAACAATGGGCAGAGTTTCTCAAAGGGAAACTCTTGCCCACAGAAAGTTGACTGATGGTGAATGCTATACTACCTAGCTGTCACCCAAGGGAAATAGCAGGATAAAATATTACCAAGCATGCTGTGAAGAATAATGTACATTTACAATCTGACCAGAATTCATAGGATCTGATGGCAACAATTTTGACCTTTCTTACTGATGGCCACAGCAGGTGATCACTGGGATCATCTGATGCAGCAATACCTCTTACAAGTGAATCTCTGTGAATGTTAACTGGAAAAGATCTATCTGTATATCGTTCTGAAACACTCTCCTACATCCTGCAGCTACATCATGATATATTAAAGGTACAATAAACTTTATGCAGGGTCTAAGTAGAAGGCTAGATGTCTTATACCACATGTGGATACTTTTTCAAATTTCTTATTGTACTACAAATGTTTTATTTAGTAATTTAGAAAAAGAAAATACAGAACATTATGGTTCTGGACAACTTTAAAAGAATTTCTGCACTTCTGCAATTTGTTGCAATGATCATAAGCTTTGTAAGTCAGACACCTTTGATAACCCTACCTCCAAGTTAACTGGGGTGCATTCAGTCAGTTTCAAAGGTGACATCATGGCTAACCATGCACATGAGAAGTTTTAATATCTGATATCTTATTATGAAAACTCCATATAAAGAACTCCATATAAAGCTATCGTGAATAAAAACATTGTGTGATATCACTTTATTTTATTTGCCTGGGTCTTGGTCTTTTCTCTCAGACTTTCTAAAATACTTCAGCACAATCAGCTGTTCAGGATAATACTATGAAGTGGGGTAGAGCCAATTAAAAATCATATGTGAAAACATGAGATTTTTTTTCAAAGTACAGGACACTTTGCTGAAGTAGCTGCAGAAAAATCACCTTTATTGCAAATGTAAGGCTACAGATCTACAAGGAGAAGTGAGCTGAAATGGACTGTATGCCTGCCCTGCCCCATGCTATACCTTCACAGCCCCTTCTATCCATTAACTGCAGCTCTTGTCAGGCCTTCTGTGAACTCACTAACCTGGCAGAAAACTACCCTGAGGGTTGTTTTTATTAATTATCTAGGCTACTGAGATGCAGTATCTTATGTAAGAATATGATGAGTATTGGAGCTGGTACCAAAAAAGTGACTGACTGGAGGATGGAGGAGATTGCATAGAGAATTAGGATTGCCCCCAGTGGTGGTGAGCTATTAAATCATCTGGCCAGTACAGGAAGCTGTAACATTCAGGCATCCTTTTAAACTCTCATTTAATTATGGTGTATTAGACATAGCCAGTAGGGGATACATCACTGAAGTAACTTGAAGTTTTACTAGAGCTCCTTTTCAACGAGAGAAGAATCACATTTTTTAAGAATCAAAGTATCATTGAATCATATAATATCCCCTGCTAGATGGGACACAAGGATCATTGAATCCAAATCCTGGGTCCCCAAAGGATCACCCAAAAAATCAGACTATGCATCTGAGAGCGTTGTCCAAATGCTCTTGAACTCTGGCAGGATCAATGCCTCAACCACTTTCTGCTCCTGCTTATAGCCTTATAAGTCATTGACAGTGATTCAGTGAGGTTGAAGTAGGTTCACTGGAGCCAGGCCAAATTAAATCAGATGGGGAGTTAGCCCAAAGTTTATTATAGGAGGAGCTAATTATGTCACTCACAATTAAGGCAGCCTAACATTTTTAAGATGATATATAGGTGGTTCTCATTAAACGTGCAGTTGTGTCAGATATATGTCCTTTAATAGAGTATTTAATTATAGTAACTACAGATTTTACTGTCTAATAGCAGAGGCCATAGAAGTCCATGTACAATCAGTCAAGGGCAAAGCTTTATGTATTGTGAGCAAATAGTGTTTTCCTTAAGTGCTCATTGTTACTGGCTGAAGTGCTATATGCTTAGCAAAGGGTATGCAGAATTTGCAGAGTGTTAGCAGCCTTCAGTGCTACAGGAATGGTGAAACCATTCCAATAATCCTATCTCCTCTGATTGTTTTAGTGGGACAGCTTAAAATCTGTGACATCATTAATATCACTGAGCTATTTATAGCAGTTTAGCCTTTTTGTTGTTGTTAACTGCAATTTTTTTTTTTTTTTCCCTAACTGCAAAACTGATTTTCTTATACAATAAAATTTAGTTTTGTATGACTTTCTAGGTCTGCGGTTGTGGTAACAGAGACTTTAAAGGCCAAATTCTGCTTTGCATGTTGCTTTGTTGCATGTCCAAGTCCAACTGACTGGTATACTTAGTCCCACTCTCCCTGGGGACTATATTTTCTTAAATAAATGTAGAATTGTCTAAATTCTACATTTTAGAGAAGTTCAGGTCAGACAGATACACCTACTTTAAAACAGAAGGGAAGATACAGATATAAAAATGTTAAGGCCATATCCTTACTTGTCTTTGAAGCTAGTGATGTTCTTCTGGCTTATGAGGCTGATGTTTTTCAGCCATTGGCAATGTCAAAGGAAAATTTTCAGGGTTAAATCTTATATATTTTCTCAAGCAACATTATTACTGTAATCTTTCCAGAGTAAGGTAGCTACAGGAACAGCAATTTGGCCTAAGGTGCTGTAGTAAATGGAAGTTTGTGGTTATTTAATTTAGACCATGTCACCATCTAGTTTTTACTTATGATGATTCTTGTAGAGCTGCATTGTGGTCTGGACTGAACAGATTTTCTGGTTCACTGGTAATGACCCTCTGTGACTTGCCAGCCCTTTTTCAATGTGCAGCATAAATTTACCCAGAGATTGAGAATTTGAGCTGGGTGAGGGATGTTGGCTGTAGGCTAAAACTTTTTTAATTACAAGTTTTCTATTGGAAGACTTCATTTTGAGAAGCTATTTTTCATTAGCTGTATGGGTCAGAGTGAAAATGCTGAGAAAAGTTTTCCACATGAAAACATCTAATTTCAGGGAAAAAAAAAAAAAGTAAAATGTCCTATTAAAATGAAATTACATTTTTGAAGTGTTTGATGTTTTATTCCATTATTTCATGAAAGAATAGCAGTAACAATACATAAGTATGACAGACAATGGAATGCTATGACATGGCTTGACTTGATACCATGTGTCATGAGTTAATTCATGAATAATGAAAGTGATATACAGTTTTAGAATTTAAAAAATGTAACTTAGGAGGCACTGATTTTTAGTTGAAATTGTCATAAATAAATTTCAAATATGGAATTATCTCACAAAAAAAAGAGGAAATTCTAAGTTTTTTGGTCATCTTTAATTTTTAAGAGGTAGCATTAATGTGTCACACCAAAACTGAACTGCACAAAGAAGAAACCCAACTATTTCACGTGCAGTCAGCTAAGCCATTTCTGATCTTACCTGTTGCTTATAAGGTGGACTGAGGTTGACTGATTTTCTGTACTCTCTTCTTGCATCTGTGAAGTGTCTGATACAGTCAAAAGTGCTTCTCAGATAAGCAAGTCTTATTCAAAATATTACTCTTCAAGGAGCAATGTGCAACCTGCCTTTGAACAGCAGAAACTGTCCTGTCCCATTGAGGACAGCCTGTGTGCTCACGTTCAGTGGGGTGATGCTTTAATGAACAGTATTGACCTTACTTGTACATAGATGTGGTTACTCTAAAATGACACCATTTGTGTCCATATAGCAGTATTTTCTGTCAGTCAGACAAGGATCCATCATGCCTTGTTAGCACCTGTTCATAAGGGTGCTGATACCTACCTGTCAGATGGGTAAAAAGGCATTTGTCTTTGTTCCAGTTTGCGTGGAACAGGCATAGAATAGCATGAAGTTTTGCCCAGAAGTGCACAACAACATGTGTACGACTGGAGTTCTCTGGCCTTACCATGTTTTTAGTTATTCCAAGTGATCACAGCTTTTTCCATTACAGAATTGAAACTGAATAGCATATCTCACATTGCTGTAAATCAAGAACCACTCCATTAGAGTCACTGGCCCGGTTCTGGTCATCTTTTGTAAGTCCTGAGTAATTCCACTAAAGTCAGTGGAGTTACCTTGGATTTATTTTGGATCTAAAGGAGATTAGAATTTGACCTTAGGTGTATTGGCACAAACTTGTGTAAACAAGTAAAGAAGGATTGAAAAGATTTTCACTTAGAAAAGGAAATAAATGTTAGGAACTACAGACTACTAGGAAGTTTGTGAGAAATGTCATCACAGAAGTGGGCACTGGCACAATGAAAGCAAAATGGCAATTTAAGCTTGGCAGATGTACACAGCAACAACAACAACAACAATCAGATCACTTGTAAGAAAGGAGCAAACAAAATATGTGTGCTTATTTTTGGTGGCGGCAGTGGGTTTTGTGTTTTGTTGTTATTGTTATCTGTTTGTTTTTGGTTTTGGCAGTAAAGCTAGTTTAAGAACTTCCCACCATCCTTTTCAACCTTAAACATATATTCTTGATGTTGTATTGCAGTTCAGTCTCTCTTTAGAAGAATAGACTGAAATGTTTATGGAGCTGCAGTATAAATTTGAGTGTTGAAATACATCAGGTCAAAAACAAAATATCCTCAAAGGAAAAAAAAAATCTGAGAATGACACTGTGTCTGAAGCTCCATCTCTATAGCAACACAGATAAACACCTACTGAGATGGGTCTGGCTTGCAGTTTGAAAGGCTCATCACCAAAAATGCCCCTTATCATCGAATGTTGTGGGCAGTTTCACTCCAGCAATCACTAGCTCTAAAGAAATATTCTTATGGAAAGAAATGTCACATCATGGTTACTGTCCTCTGGAATCTTCTGTGCTGATATTTTCTGAGATGCTTTATTTCCTATCTTTTTCAAAAACTTACATGACCTCTTTAAACAGAGTGCCATTATTATGCACTCTTATGCTATAAGAGTGCTCCTTGTGTACTCTTGTACACCAAGAGTGAAAATCAAAAGCACATTCTTTAAAGTTCTAGTTGTACAGGGGAATTTCAGTCTGTGATACCATAGAGGAGTTAGTTGCATATTGGAATAGAAAAGTCTCTCAAAATCTTCAGAAGACTTGTAGTATACATATACAACTTCTTCTGCACACAGGAAGGCAGTAACTTCATTTGATGGACAAAATCTGCCTAGTGTTCTGAAATTCCATTTTGTAATTACTGCTACTTTTCTATTTTAATGATTGTAAAACAGATGAGGAATGTACCTGGGAAAACAAATAAAAAAACAAACAAAAACCTGAAGGTGCTGTCAAAGTGGGTCAGTTTGGACAAGTTACAGTCCTCACCCTCATTCTGTCCATAGCCATTATTTTTTTCTGCATTTGTTCACTATTAAAGTCAATATGTATCTCATTAGCATAAGAAAATGCTTAATGAATCGAGTGCAAACAGAGGGGTCCAACCCTGACAATATATTGAGACATATTTGTGTTAATGAAAATGAAGACATTTTATGGCTGAGAAATCTTGTGAAATATTGAGGTAAGAGCTTTCATACCATGAGGCCATTTAATACACATTAAGTATCTTACCTTTCATACACTGCACTTATAACAAGGGAGTCATTCAAAATTACTTATATATATATGGAAGAAAAGGGGTGATTCAAGATTTTGACAGGAATCATTGTCTTATATTAAAAAAAAAAAAAAAAAAAAAAAGATAGCAAAACCAAAACCTTACAGTGAACTAAAATCAATGCTCTGAAACAGCTTTCCCCACGGAAGCACCAAAGAGGGAAATGGTAGTTGTACTGGAAGGGTATGTCTTATTCTTTTGGAGTTTTCAGTAACAATTTTTAGGAGAATGGGTTAAAAAAATCCCTTTCATGAAACAGAGTGATCAGATCTTAGGACTAGCTCTTTGAGTTTAAAAGATACCACAAGGCTAAAAGGAAAAAGGAGGAGTTATTTTCACGTAGTTATGTGCTGCTGCAGTACTTCTGCACTCTGTTGACCTTTATTTTCTTCCACAACAGTTCTTGAGCACTGTAGATTTCCTTAAGCCGGGCTATTAGAATTAAACAACAATAAGGCATCTAGTAAGTGCATTGGCAGTTGGACTACAAGCCAACATAGTCACTTAACAGGATTTCCCCTAGAAGAGAGAGTATTGGATTTTTTTGGTTTTTGGTTTCACGTCTACAAAATTTCTAAGGAGAGGACATTCATTGCCTCAGTCATTCCTCACTGAGCTTCTCTGCAGCCTCCCAGCTTCCCTTCACATGGTTTCTAGGACTTGCAAATGGCCTTCACTGCCAGAGAAAAGGAGTTCCATCTCTTTTCTTCTCTCCTTGAATCACATGTGAATCACACAGATGGTCTGAAAGGGTTGTGGTGCATGCAAGGGAAGGCACATCTGGATGGACCAATAAGACAGGAATGAAGACAGGGGCTCTGCCCCTGCTCTGAACTAAATGGATGCATCCATAAGACATGCAACACTATGCCCAAGGTAATATACACTGCTTCTGTAACTACATAAGCTTCTGGATCACATTTGACTTGTGTCCTTCCTCAATAACATGTAGTTTTGTCTCCAGTCTATTGGAAGAATTGTCTAAATCACATGAAATGCACCAGAACCTAACGCTGCCTACCTTATGCATCTGAATGATTGTGGTGGTGAGATGGAGCTTCACCATCTCACTAAGGAGAAAGTTGAACACTCTGCAGCTTCTGAAGGGTTGTTACAGAGAATGGAACTTGGAAGAAAATTTGATCTACAAGATCTCCTTCCAGATGCAGTAACATTGCCACAATTCAGACTAAAACATGACCTTCTCCATGGTATGACTGACAGATGACAGCAATAAAGCCATGATCAACCATGACTGCCATGAAATTAACATGACAAGAGACAATGATAGAGAAAGGGTTTGATAAATTATTCAATCAGAACACTGATTCTGATTTTAGAACTAAAATAATCACTTCCTGGCTCTCTGGAAGCTGTAGGTACATTCCTGGTCATCGCACAATTCTGTCAAATGTTATTGACTTTTTATTTTTATTTTTTTTCCCAAATAGCTACTGTTGATTTCATATGGAAATGTTATTTGTATATTTTTTGCTTCAAAGGGCTGCACTTGATCTATGGCTTTGTTTAGCTACCAGTTTAGGCTCAACTTTGACCAAACACAGAACACAGGTTTTCCTCTTTTTATGCAAGTACTGAATTATCCTTATTTAACGAGCAATCATGATACTGAAATATAACCTTTGGAAGTGAGGAGTCCATTTTGATTCTGCCCACTCAGTAAACACATCCATTGCTCTGCTTAACTTCCATAGACTATGGCTATGCTTTTGTCTACAATACTGACAGCATGTCATTTTTTCATGACTTGTTTACTTCAATTCCTTTTTCTTTACTCTTCCTATTCTACTCTTTGTTTACATACTCCATGGAGAAAAATGCACAAAAATTCTACTCATTTATGTCACCTTTTTCTTTTCCATACTTCACTTGTTTTCTGGTTTCAAGGGTAGAAAGCAAAACTCTATCCAAAGCTGGAGTCTATGTCTATATTCTCTTTTGACTCCAGCACACAAATTCCACATTTTTTTAAATGGAATAATTGCATTAAGCCCTCCCCCCCCCCCCAAAACCCCACCCCCAAGACAGCTTTATGGCATTCCACACTGCATTAAGAACAATACTGAATATATTAAAAGCTTTGTTTTCTTATCCTCACACCAACACCTTTATTGTATTGTTTTGACACTTGCATGCTTCCTTGCAAGCAAAAATCTCTGGGATATCAATGTAAATATGTCCTATTTGATTCAGTAGTTATATAATACAACAGGGAAGCAATGTTTATTGATAGCTATAATGTGCTATCCTTGTTTATTAGCAATTTAGCAATATCCAAGTGAGATTGGGTTGATAGATGGTTAAGAATAACTATTCCATTTACAAAAGCATCTATGTTTCTAAGCAAATTAGGAACATTCATAACAAGATAGATAGTTTGATAACTAAGACAAATAACTAAACACTTTAGGAAGAGATACTAAAGGTAACGTTTTAGGTATAATGTTGACCCCAAGACAGTCCTGTAACCCAAATGGACGTGGTTATGATCATAGGTAAGTAGGTTATTAGAGGATCTCTTTTTATGCAGCATTACATTTCTATGCCTGGTACTGACTATTGCAGAGACAGTATCTCATAGATGGATTTAGGATCTGATCTAGCCTGCAGTTTCTATTTTTTTTTATCAACTTTAACATGGTTCTCTCTATGTTGCTATTACAGGAGGAAGCTTTTCCTTTAGTTTTGCTTCATGAAACCAGCTAAAACTGTCCAAAGTTTAAAGGCTCTAATCCTAGAGATATTCAAGTTACTGTTAGAAATGGCAAAACTGAATAAAATATGTTACCTTCCAGAGTGTTCCGGAAGCTGTAATTGGCCATTTTATCCATGGATCCAGATTCATATTGAGTCAGTGACAGACAAAATTCAACTTCAGCTGAAGATGGGAGCCTTGGAGTCCTTGATTTGTCATTGTTCCCAGGATTTCGCAGAATAGGTCCTTCACTAGTGGCATTGCATAAAGACTGTTGACTGTTGTACTCTTCAGATCGACTACAGATTACCTGTATAAAACACTTTCTGTTAGCAGAGTTGCAGTTGTAAAAACAGAAAAAAAATCAAACAGAAAAGAGGTACTTTGTTTATTATTATTATTATTATTATTATTATTTAGAAAGGAGAAAAGGAAATATACAATATAATGTTTCTTGCAATAATATACATTAATTTTAATTACTTTAATGAATGATTTTAATATGAGCTTGCTTGTAAATTTCATAGAAGGCACCTCTAATAATGGTGCACATTTTGAGATGATACATTTGTGGATGTCTGAAGCTGTCCAAATGGACTAAGGCTTTGGTTCTTATTTATGCACTTGAAAGCTCACTGAAGTGTTACCAACCAATGCAGCAGGACTCAAATGGAGTTAAATGGAGTTAAATCTGCTACTGCAGTTGCTAATGGAGGTTTTTGGCTTCAGCAGACTACTGAACAAAGCTATAATTGCAAATTTGTCTCCCCTTGTGGGAAGGAGAGTACTGTTGACTTGGAATATGAAAAAAGTTATCATAGAATCATAGAATCATAGAATATCCTGAGTTGGAAGGGACCCTTAAGGATCATCAAGTCCAACTCTTGACACCGCACAGGTCTACCCAAATATTTTGTTCTGAAAATATCTGTCTGTGCTTTGTCAGATTAAAGGGGCAAATCACTTAATTTCACTATATTTTGATGACACTTTATGTACCGCATGGGAAAATACTGCGTTTCTCACAGGAATATTGTGGAGATGTACATGTATTGGAATCTGAGGTACCATAGTCATGGGTATTGGAAAAGGACCTGAGGCAGAAAGAGGGATAGGAGTATTAAATATTGCCAGAATCTATCATTGTTTGTATAGATGTTCTGGGTTCACAAAGTACCATGACATATAACAAGTCATTATTAATCAGATGACCATCAGATGACTGGAAGTGGAAACTGCCAGTCCACTTTGAGAATACTCAAATCAGTAGTTAAGTAACTAGTAGCTCAATGTAACTTTAAATGATACTCAGATAATTGTAAGTCAAACTCCTTCACATTTGCTATGGGCTAAAAGTGACCATACAGACCATCAGTGTTACTCGGGTGTTGCTCAGAATCTTTTAAAAGACACAACAACTTATTTGTTACTTAAGGATGTAGGTCCTATGATGACCATGAAGATGTCATGGTCATCACAAGAACTCTCATATACTAGCTCTCAGTGCATCCACTGTTTGGCCAGGATTTACTGTAATTTAATTTAATTTAATTTAATTTAATTTAATTATTATTTTATTTTATTTTATTTTATTTATTTTCTTATATTTATTTTCTTATATTTTAATATTTTTTCCCCATGTTCTGCTAAAATAAACCCGTAGGCACTTAGTACAGGTACTAACACACATTTCTTCTTTACATTCAGGAAAACCTGACGTGCAGTCAGAATGGAGGATGGAGGAAAAGGTAATGACACAATAACAAGTAGAAGATCAAACTAGATGGTTTTGTGGTTCCGTCTTGTAGCACAGCTGATGGGGTCTACAAAAATGAAAAAGAATAACAAACTTCCAGGAGATATTTCATATGTACCTCAGACGAGGCTGAGAGTCTGAACAAAGTGTGTTGTCTAGTGCTTTGCATTATTTTTTCTGAAAACAAAACAAAACAAAAAAACAAAACACCCAAACAATACTCCAAACTAACAGAGATGTATTCAAAATATAGGATTCTGTGGTTAACAGGTAATCAAAGCAGTTAATGAGAAAACTCTATGGAAAAACAACAGGTCTCAATATTGAGTGATATATCTTAAGAGAAAACACGTGACAATGAAACTTCCAGAAGTCTTTCATACTGGAGATGTGTTCCTGTTTCATGGACAGAAATGATGAAGAAAGTTATTGAAAGCAGTCATTTCTGCTGTGAATAAGGTAGAAGAACATGAGATTCTCTGTTAATGAATGAATTGAGTGGGAGATTCACTTTGCCAGCACTAGCTGTGTACGAGTTGCTGGATTAAAGCAACACTTTAGAGCAACTTCTGCAATCAATAGAGGAAGAGAGAGGCATCTCCCACATGTGATTCAGCCCTACGAAACCAGATGTCTGGTAGTTGAGGTGTACTTCTAAGGGGTACCAAACGCTCTCCATTGATTAAGTCAATTAAAGAAAATGTGTAAAAAAAAATCAATGTAAAAACTGTCTCTGTACTGCAGTTAGCAAGGAAAGCAAAATTAAGAGTGTTCAACTTAATGTTCTGCTTCTGCATTAGGATGGGCTGAATCACACCCTGGAGGCATGGATGTGCCTCTGAAGTCGCTAAAGACAGACACAAAGGCAACTTGCTTTGCTGCCTAATGAACTTTTGGATGACTGGAAGGAGATGAGAAATATCATTTTTCTAAGTGATTTGACCACAAATTCACAGAAAATGTGTGACAGAGCTGGTGATATAACCTAGATTTCTTAAGGAGCTGGAGTTCTTAAATAAGTTTCCTATGAATATGAATCTCATGAATTAATTATTCTTTTTTTTTTTTTTTTTTTTTTTAAGAGATAAGAAAGCTTATCAGATAAATTTATCCATTGAGACTGCTCTTTTAACTGAGATTTTCCCCAGTCTCTTAAAACTAGTGAGATGCCCTTGGAGGCTATAGGTGGTTATCCAGCAGAGTTTCATGTGTGCAGAACTCGATCCCTCCTGACAGCTCTAAGAAGTTTCTTTTCAGAATTCACCAGGAAGGGAGATGTAGCAAGATGGAAAGACCTACATTTATAAACACAAAGTACAGCTATACTATTGTTTTTTATGATTGTTTTCTCTTTGTAAAAAATTTACTTTCTTGTAGTTCAACCCAGTTAAAAGGAGAACAGAGGTTTCAGGCTGAGGGAAATGCTCTAGTCATTTGTTTATAAAGAATGGACAGTCCTATGTCCCTAGAAATGCACTAGTGATGAAAACAAGTGAGTCTTGGCTGGTGGATCTCAACCCATTCCCCAGTCTGCATTTGGCTTGGAAACTACATGCATGCAAGCTTTCTGTCTAGCTCTGTTTTCTCCAGTCCTTATGTAGAACTTCTTTTGGCTCCTCTGCCTTGTCATCTCCTGTCTTTTCATTCTCTCCCCACCACCATGGAGACACATACCTATTGTGTCCTAAAGAGGAATCACATGTTGCCTTCAAAACTCAAATATTCAGATGGGCAATCTTCAGGCATGCGCTCAAATATACTAAACAAAGGAATATTTCCCCAGTGTTTTGTTTATCTGTTTCAGTGTGATTTAATGCAACTCTTAATGTTATGGGACTTATAAATGTCTATTTATTTTGTTATTGTTCAATTCATGTCTCAGTGTAGCCCTTGTTAACTGTCTGACTAACAAAACAGAAGCCAGATGCTATAAGGTATCCACTAACTCATGATCATGAAATAACAATAAGGGGAAGGAACAAAAATGCTTATCTGTGCCCTTCTGCCATTTGTTCTGCACTACGAATTAAAGACTGGTCATTAAGTTAGCCAGGATGCTTTTCCAGAAAGGTATAATTGAGGTAATACGAAGTATGGTTCTATCCTGAAACTATTATTTGCTGTTTCATCAGTCATGTGTTGTGTAAATTGTAACAGCACAAAGACCAGTCATTTTTTTTTTTCCTAGATTTAATCTGCATAAAATTTACACAAAATAGGTCACATCATTGCCTTCTTTTCATTCATTAGTTGTTTCTACTAGAAAAACACTGCTTAAACACTTTTAAAATTTATTTTTATTTTATTTTTTATTTTTTTTATTCCATTTTGGAACAGTCCTGAGCAAATTTCTCTCTTCACCCTGTAAAAGGCTTCATACTCAGACCTAATGTCTGCCCTTCTGCATTCATAAATCTGCACACTCCAGAGAAATAGCAAGATGCTCTGAGGATTAGCTTATGTAAGTAGTTAGCAGAGTAAATGCCAGTAGATGGCAGTCCAGAATGTGCAGCATCATTCCTGGGCCTTGTAGCACCCGAAAAAAATATATAATAATAATAATAATAAAAAAAAAAATCCCTTGGTGGATCAGCACTGCAGCTGATGAGATCTTTAGCACAGCTCTTTGTATAATTTCTTAGGAAACAGACTGTAAATGTGTGGAATGGTTGCAGCTGTCTCACACCTTTTCACAAATGGGAAAAAAAAGGACCCTTTAGTCCTTTAGTATGCTTACACAGACCAGCCCCTGTGCCTAAATAAAAGGAATTGTGTTACAGGACTCTTTGGCAGTGTTCAGTCCTATGTCTGTTATTTTTAAATTCAAAGCTTTGGGGTTTTTGATAACAAATTCTTTGTGCTTGCTTTGTATGATCTGTGCTCATGGGGACCTGCAATATGTGTTGCATAGAATCAAAGCACAGAATATCCCAAGTCAGAAGGGACCCACAAGGATCATCAAGACAAACTCCTGGCTCCACAGAGGACCACCCAAAAGTTCACCAAGCCCAAATCCACCCCTCTCCAGAAGCTCTATCAGCATGTTTTCATGGTGTTATGCTCCAAGTTCATCTAGCCTAAACGTACGCGCTTCAGAGTACAGCCAGAACAACCACTTGACTTGCTTGTCTGTGGCACATATCCTGCCTCTCTCAAGGGCATTTCCAAGTCCTCCTTGCTGCACTCCCCTGTGTCTAATTGTCCCTTAACAAGTCTAGATGCCTAAATCGGAGCCCTGGGTCCCATTATGTGTCTGAAAGAGACTTTGTACTGGTTCAGTGCCTTTCTCTGCTCCGTCTTTCTCCATTTATTCACATGTTCTTGCTTGGGAATGGCATTAAAGTGCAGCCCTCATGCCTGATTTAAAATATGTGGCAATTGTAAAGAGGATTGCTTTTTATTTTTATTTATTTATTTATTTATTTTGGCTGCCTTAGGGCCTGGCGTGATCTAATCCTAATTAAGTGGCATGCAGAAGCCAACGTACTCACAAAATGAGAGAAATACAAGGAAATCCCCGAAAGGTCTACAATAGAACAAACTGTACAACTGTATTTTGGGACATCACTTTTATAGGTAGAACTTTAAAAGGTGGTGTATCTATAGTAGCCCAAAAGTTTTGTAATAGACTGTGTATCTTTATATCTGATTCTTCATGTACTCCTGAATATTACCAGGTATTGAAAGGTAAAACAAGCAAAAAAATAATAAATAATTAAAAAAAAAATTGTGAAGTTAAACTTTAAAGAAATTTGATTCTCTTTGTGACCCTTCTAGCATAAGCATTAACTGGAGGAGCTACAAAACTCAGACTACAAAGAGATGAGACAAACTTGAAGTGACAGCACTGAAACAAACCCAGGCCCCTCAAGGTATTTTCTCAGCCTTCAGGAAAGGCTGGCTGAGTTTAATCTCTTTGCTCAGAGGCAGCCCAAAACTAGTGGATAATTTACATCTGGTTCAACATCTCAGAATTGTGTTTGGGTGGAGTAGGAAACTCTGATATCAATTACAGCTGAAATATTCATTAACACTTTCTGGCTTGACAGAATGTAGTTCCCTGATCCCTATTTGTCTCCAAGCTGTGCCCTGTTAGAGTTGTTGTCTTCACATCTAATACTAATTCTCAAAGACTTACCTTTCTACAGGAAGGTTCTTTTTCTGGTGCATTATTAAAAACAAAAGCAAACAATCTGTTTTTATGAAATTCCTTAGCTATTTATTTCTATAACTTGGAATATGTTTATTTTTTCACACTACACAATTCCTGATCAACAATGGCTATATTTTAGAGAAGAGACAGACACATGTCAATCTGCTTTTAGCTGTCCATGATCTCATGGAAGTGCAGGAATTACTTTCAGATGATAACGACATAAAAAGGCAGAGGATGCTGTCCCTGCTGTATGCAGATTCCACTTCCCTCAGGGTGGGGGTAGCATATCAGGAGATCAGTCTTGATAATTTCTTCTTCTTCAGTTATTTGCTCCATTTGGGCTTATATACATATATATATATACTAGCCTATGGATGACACAAAAACCCATAAGTTGCAATAAAAATTAAGTGTTATAATGTATGAGATACTCATCTGTCCACAAGCAGATGGATGTAGGACTTGGCTGGTTTAAGAATCACGAAGTGTTGGCTTCTGGTTTTTATATTTTTGAAATTTGTTAACCCTTTTTAATGGTGAGCAGAAAACAGAGTTTCAAATGTTCCCCTCAGACTATTCAACTAACAGTACAATTCCTTGGTAAACTGTGCTTAGAATTAAGTAACTGCACCTGAATAGCTGAAATTCATACTTCTTATGAAGTCATATTTCCAGGTAATGGATCTAAAGTACTGCCATTATTAGTTCAGGAGCCTTGTATCCATTTGCAATTTGTGTAACTTGTTCCCTTTCTATAGTAGCTTTGTGTTTGTGTAAGTGGTTCTGCAGGGCGATATGGAATGAAGTGCTAAGGGAAATTCTCGGTGCTTGCAGCAAACAATTGGCTCCAGGCTTACACCAGCGCAGCTGAGAGCAGACAGCTCTCCACACTGTGTAATTACTTCTCTCAAGGCACTCTTCTTTTGGAAGAGACAAAATTCAGGGGGATGAAGCCAGTGGTGTGGCCTTGTTTCCACAACTGCAAACCTAAAGCAGCGCTTTCCTCGTTGTCTCTCTAGCACATGGAGGGAACCCCAAAGCTCTGATGCTAACTTCCAACAGAACGATTCTGCTTTTAATTGCAGAAAATGCTCCATTGACTTCAGTAATTTCTCCAAATTATCTCTGGTGCAGAGGAGAGCTGAATTTCATCTATTACTATTTAAGCGAGGACTAATAACTATTTCTATAGCAAATCCATTAGCTTGGATACAAATGAATACAAAAACAAAAAACTCTCAGAATGTCATGGAAAAGCTGTATTTACCATCTCACTTTCTGTTAAATCAGCATGGAATTGCAGAACTTGGTAAAGCATTAGTAGGTATCATGCAGTCCTAAATAAATCTAAATGCAACACTTGAATCATCACAAGCAAGCAACCGAAAGCATAAAAAAAATCCTTCCCACCCACCCTAAAACATGAACAAAGCAAACAAACAAAAACACTAAAGATTCCTGATAGTCTTGTTTCCTGACTTATAGAGTCAGGAATCAAAAGTTTCACTTAGATAATAAACATCAGAAAAATGTGGACAGATAATTCACTCAGCTAAGTAGTAACAGCAGCATGCCGAAGAAAAAGTAAGGGGAAAGCAAGAATTTCAGCATGTATTCATGGGTATCCATGTTGCCATGGCAACTTCTCAATGGAATAAAGTATTTTCTCTTTTCTTTAGGGCTTTAAAAGAAAAAAAAAAAAAAAAAGAGATGCTGTTCTGCAAATAAGCACTTTGCCTTTTTTAAAATAAATCCATAACAGCATCTCACGCAGAATTTCCTAATGTAACAAACATTATTTTTTTATGCTTTGGAAAGAGACTTAAAATTATTGAAGGATACTACCATATTATACATGTGTTATTGAAAAGGTTTCTCCTGCCCTCTTTTTATTTTGCATGCTTTATAAAACCCTAAATTCCTTCACATATTTGTATTTTTTTTTTCCTTTGTTGTTTAGCTACAGAGCTTGGATAATCAACATATTCTGCAGCAAATCTATGGCTGTTTTCCGGTGAAGCTAAGTCTGTTTTTTTCCCCTTTTGATTTTCTGGAGTGAGATTCTGATCTCTTATTTTGTGCTACGTGAAGGAACTGTATCAACTAAGCTATTCTATCATAAGCAATTATTTAAATTTGAATTCAAGGCCCCTAAAGAATAATCAGTTTTTGTGGTATCTTCATCCTGAACTGACTGAAAATACAGTTCTGATCAATCTCGTTCATTCTTTCTCTAAATAAGGTAGCAGATAGAAGATGTAAAATGGGAATGTCACTATTTGAAGTTAAAATTCTTTATAATCCTGTTTTGGAAATTTTGATGAAAGTGTAAGGTTTCCAGAAGTGACTGAAAAATGTAAGTGATAAGCAACCATTTGCAGAAATTACTTGGAAAGCTTCAGCAAACACTTAGGTGTTTTTACATGCTGACATTGAATTTGTTTTAAATATAGTACAATTTTCATTGTTGTGCCCACTGAAGTTATAAAAATATATTTTAAAATTAACTTAACACTTGTACCATTTCCATGTAACGTTACTTAGTTTAGCACTGAACAGCATCAGATCCACTTCATTCTGGTAATGCAATCTAAATTAGTAGAGTTCATCCAGATAAATACTGTTAGAAATGAGTTGAAGGTTTATATATGGGATCAAAATACATGTTTTTGGCTTTATGCATTTTATGCCTACACTAGTAAATTAAATGTGGCCAGGAATATTCCCAGGCACTAGGACCAAATGGCACAGAATAATCCATGTCTATGCTAGCAAACCCATCTTTGTCTCCCAAACAGTTTAACTGTATGCAAACAACCTCCTAGAAATGGTCCCTGAAAAGTACCTGCTTGGTACAACTACATACAAATATACATATAATATATATATATTTACATATATATATATTTGTATAATGCATATGTATGTGTTATACAAAATATATGCCAAAGAATGTCCTAAAATAGGTATGTTACAGTACCCAGGAATGATTGAGTTTACAGGTACAGACACAATCTACGTTGTTTAGGGGACACAAATCAAGATTAAACACAGAAAACCAGTACATTAAGACCTGTTAGTCATTGTTTTGTAATCTGAGAGCTGCTGGCTTGTATCTCTTTCACTTTTCATTAAATCACTAAAACTGCTCAACATTTGTTTGGGCTATTGGTACAGAAATAAATAGAACAAAGCAAGATTTACACCAACATATTTATAGACTTCAGTACCAGAAGGGACTGTTGCTATTGTTAAGATGGAGTATGTCTATGGATGGTAATGTCACTATATTTCAGGCGCTGGTAGTAATGAGCAAGAGACTAAAAACATCTAGAAGCCTCTGGAAGCCTCTAGAAGTGCTCTAGAAGCAGAGTATAGTTCATATATATGAGACCTAGGTAAATATCAACTATATCTCCTAGGTGAATATGTACAGTAATCTTGGTTTAGGGACTAACTTGCAGTGCTTTAAGTGGTGGAAATAGCTATTGAGTTTATTTCTTAGTTCCTCTGAGCAACAGAGATCACTTCTTATTTTTCTTTTGAACTACAGAGGAGAATAACACAGCTGTTTCTTCCATGCTCTAAAGATTACTTATTTATTTGTCTGTTTATTTAAGTTGAAAGCAGACAAGATTAATTGGATAGTTTTTAACACTTGCAGGGACGAAGACACCTGGAGAGGGGTAGAGCCTCTGAAAACTGTTTCCTTCTATTTCCATTATTCAGTCACCAGCTGTCTTGCAATGGTTGTGTGCTAGCAACTTGCATACATAAATTCTTTTTTATCTTTGCTGGCTGTTTAGCCTGCTAAAGGTCATGCTTAGACACAAAGATATGACTGACCCCCTTCTAGACTAACTTTTTGTTCTTAATTAAGCTGTCTAAGTTCTACAGTCAAAGAAAAGACAGAGAGATGAATGAACAGCTCTAAATGAAGATCAAGTCCATGTAAAATTATTTGTTCTCTGGCAGTATACTTTCTCTCCAGCTTGTGCACCTCACTTAAGTACCTAAAGTCAGGTAGCATAGTTCTGACACAATCAGCTTTTCCCTTCCCCTTGTCCTCCCCTTCCTCTTCTCCTTCCCCATCTTTTCCCCTCAGACTGTCCTTACCTGCCAGGAGGAGAAAAATGATGCTGGGCTGAGTAAATTAGGGTTAGTTGGATGTCTGCCACCCATGTATTCATTCGTGCAGACCACACAGTCCTCTGCATCTCGCCAGTCCCAGTAGGGAATGGTGAAGTTCTCATCACCTGTTATCTTCTGGATCTCACGTTCCCAGAGAAGCAGAAAGACACGATGCCAAGGCAGAAAACCAGGGGCTTCATGGGCAAAATCGATGTCCCGCCACACATTGGACCCACCTAAGAGTGTGTCTCGAGAGGCATAATAATGCATCCACACAAACAGGTCATATACGTTGATGTTTCTGAACATTGGGTTGGAGCCATTGTTCATCTGTGTATACGTGCCAGTGGCAATGACATAGTCCTGGCTGGGGGTGTTCTTTGCCAAGTTAAGGTAGGCAAGGAACTTGTCCTTCTCACTGTTGGTGAGCTGGAAGATGTTTCTTCTCGTTCTCAGTCGCCTTTCAGTACAGTTGAGTCCCGAGAAGCCAAATTTGCACTCCCCACAGCTGAATCCCATGAAGTTACCTTTACATTTGCAGGTCCGGTTGTAAAACACAGAAGGCCAGTCCTCTCTGTCATCCACTCCTGAGAAAGGGAACTGTGGCCCCAGTGGAGCTTGAGAGAGAAGGATGGCCTGGCAGGCCCCTCTGTTGGAACGCTCCCCACAAGGGGACCCATCTCCGTCCCAGAGAGGACAGCACTCCTTCCTCAGCAAGTTCTGGGTATTTGCACAGGCTCTGGGGAACTGCCCAGTGGACGGCTGAAGGATGACTAGCAGGAAACCCATGGCAAACAGAGACATCCTCACAGAGCAGCAGGAGAGCATCAGCATTACGCTTCAGTGCATGGAGAGCCCTCTCTGACCCCTGCAATGTCCTGGGTATGAAAGAATTTTCTCCCTTCTGCTGGGAATGCTTCACTGCTGTCTTCTGCTACAGTACACCCTCCAATGTCCTTCCCCATTCCTACCCTGGGCACATTTACACACAAAATACAGTTCATGGTTAATCTGATTATCACATGTTCTGGGCAGAAGCCAACTGACTTTTTCGCCCACCCCCTACAGGTTTCAAAATAAAGGCATTTATTACAAATTTTTAATCTTCTGCTTAGCACATGATTGCTTTCTTCTGGCAGTTGGAGAGGAAGTAAATTTAAAATTTGGATGCATAAACAACTGTCGGGTCTTCAAAATAGTTGTTTGATAATATGCATTTTGTGTAAATGATTGTTTAAAAAGCTCAGAAGAATCTGACCAACATATCTGAATCTGACCACAGTGAATATAAAAATGAGAAAAACATTTTTGGGGTAGACTACATTTTATTTTTTTTAAGAAAAAGCAAATATAAGATGGGGTCAAATTAAGTGTGAATATAGGCCAGAAACCAAATAAATGATTTGGCATGGCATTTTTCATATTTCAGCATCAGCTGCCTTTCCCAGGCTAGCATATGACAAAGTGTCTTCACAAGAGAGCTGATAAATTTTTCAGGCAAAAATAGTTTAATTCCACTGGAATCAATAGCACTTTAATAGTTAAGACTACACTCAAATCTGCACCCAAATCTCTGCAGTTTTTTGTAGAATACAGACAATTTACCAACAGACTTGACAAAAGTACTTTTAGCAGGACCTGGAAAACAAGCCTTGACTGCGGTCTTTCTCCCACCATGATGTCTGCTCAATATGTTACTCCAGACCTCCCACCTCCTTTTTCTTCTTCTAAGAAAGCCTGATCAGAGCTAATGGAGCAATATGAGAGACATTGGATGTTATACATACTTTGAAATTGCCCCTTGAATTAAAGGGACAGCAGTTGATTTCCTTCTGGGTGAATTGCACATGAATTATCCAGTTTTCTTCAGCTGTCATTGTTATTAGAAGAGTGTTTATATATATATATATATATTTCCTAAAAACGTCGTGAATTATTTCCTAATGGTAGAGAATGGTACAGAGAATGTCAGGAAGGCAGGGACAACATATAGGGAAATTAAGTGAGTACACTGCTGAGAAACGATGCCTTTTGCTGGGATCAGCAGTTCACCACATGACTGTGCTGAGGAGCACGAGGTGCTTTAATCCTGTTGGCTTCTATGCCTCAGATATTCAGGGAGATTATCCCCGAGTTCTGGTGCTGGGGAGCCAGTGATGGAGGCACTTGGAGCAGGAAGAACAATGACAAAAGAGCTGTTTTTATTTTATTTTATTTATTTATTTATTTATAATGTTTCTAACCACAGGCTGATACTGTTGTTTGACCGATTCCCCTGGTTTCCATGCTAAGCTTGTAAAACAGATTTCATTACAGAAATGTTACTTGTTTGATTTATTTTATTTCCTCTCTGCCTGGCTGTTTGGGAAACCTTTGCAATTTATTTCATTTAGTATTCCTCCTATGGAGGCTAGTGCAAAACTGGTATACATGACAAGAGACCCATCTCTGAGGATAATGAAAAATATATATATCATTAAGGACATTGTAATGAAATGTAATAAATTTTCACTGAAAAGCCACAGGGATTGGGAAAGGCTTGAGGCACAGCCTCAGAGTGAACCAGAAAAGCCCTCAAATATATGCAGACAACCATACACAAAAAATACATTTAATATCTTACTTTTATATTCAATGGAGATTTAATGTTCAATGTTAAAAAAAAAAAGAAAAAAGAATACAAGCCTTGACAGTTATCATATGATAAGTTTCTGAAACAGCCAGTTAACAGAGGAATCCCCTGTGAAACTGTATGAATGAGAAACTCTGAATGAGAAATGTGACTGAGGAGCAGCATACGTCTTTTTTGACCTACTGCTGAGCAGAGGCCTATTTTGATTAATTGTGAGTGATTCAGATAGTATTTGGAAAACTAAGATTTCCATATATAAGCAGCCATAAGAATTAACCAAGACAATATGTGTTCCTATTCCCACGCGTGACTGTAGAATCACCAAAACATGAGACAGTCACACCTCACATGCTGCATCCAGGCAAATTTCTCGTCACTTAAAAGGCCTCACGAGACCTTCCATTCCTCTCGTGCTTCAGCCCAGCACTCTTTTATTTCACTGTTCGTCTAACAAAATCATCATATCTAGCTGAAGTTGAATTTAGTATTTTTGACTGAGAACTCTTTCTTGAGTTCTTCCAGTGGATTAGCATCATCACATTGCATGCACCAAGATTTCATTCTCACATCTGGGTCTCTGCATTTGAGTAGGGGTCGAGACATTCACTTAAGGCCCACAAATGCTATATGATCCATACATAAGACCAGCATGGTTAAAGCATGCCAATTTCTGTATCCAAAAATACTCAAGAAAACAGATGATGGCCATATCCAAGTTTACTTGATTCCAAAACAAAAATGACCATGAATCACCTTACATTTGTGTCTCGTGGAGGCAGTCTTTGACAACAAGCTAGCACGGGTCTTTACTTCATGTCCTTATATCATAACTCTACCCTAAACTTTGCAAATAGATCAGTAAAGTATCACTTTCAGTCTAGTAGAGCAACACGATAATATTAAAATCTAACTTGTGCTTTCATTACAAGGTCCTTAAGTGCTTTCTAGAGAAGTCAGGAGTTATGGATGAGAAAACCATCAGACATGGTGAGAAGTTTTCTTGAAGTTCACATGCTGGTATTTTTGTGGTGTGAGGATCAGCTTTTCAGCACTATGATGCTATTGCTAAACCAAACTGTTCACATAGACACCACCCATTGCTTTCTTATGTAGCTATGGGCAAAGATAAGGAACAATCCAAATCACAAACAGTATCAGCTCATAAAAATAACTTTTGGCCTCCTCAAGTCTGACCAGGCTGATCTTCCAAAAGATCATTTCTTACATTTGGAAAATAACACAGGAAATTTCAAATTTAGGGTGCTGATTCTGAAGCAATCAAAATTTCAGGTAATATTAGTAGGGTTTAAAAACTTCTAGCACCTAGATAACACTGTGAAGATAGTATCTCTCAATATCATTCTTATCACTTTTTAGAGATTTGTTTTTTTTTTTAAGGTCCAATTGTCTATGTTGAGCAGGGAAACAGTGAAACCTCGGTTGGGAAAGTGGAGAATAACTTTTAATTTTAAATATTTTAAAAGGCAAGTATAAAACTGTTAAGAAACAAAGACTGGATAAACAAAGAAAGTTGGTGCTCCTCAGTTCCAGTGGAGAGAAAAACTTCTGTAAAGAGAGAAATAGTAAAATAATACATGGCTATTTGAGATAGATGAGTACAAGGACCTTTTGACAATGAGAAAGCACTGACAAATGGAAGGAAAGATAGCCTATTAGCCAGCCAGGAAATTCAGTATGAAAAACCAATAAGCTTAAATTGTGCTCTTTGATCCTTACCTGCTACACGCTGTTGTTCAGCATCAGCATCCTTATGCACTGTGCAAGGCACCCGGTTTCAGAGGTTCACTTGAGCTCCTGCTGAGCTTGCATTTCAGGTAGCTGAAGGACAAAGCATTGTTTTTTTTTCCCCTTGCCCCATGTCTCATGTACCAGATGGAGCTATCATTCTTCCTGGTGGTTTGTCAGTGAGCCAAATCTGTCTCCTGGCCCCCTGAAGAAGCAAAACAGTGGTGGATGTAGGATGACGACTTTTGTATATGTCATAGATACTAATTTGTGGTTAAAACTAGAATTAAATGCCTGTCTTCTGGCTGCTGATAAATGAGTAGGATAAGTTTAAGAAGAGTCCTGACTATTATTAAGAGCTATGAAAAAGCTAGGCATTTAAACATTACACAAGGAAAAGGAAAATATTTGCTTTCTATTTATAATCTTTTTTGTTTGCTTGTTTTGTTTTTTAAATCCTTAGGTGAGAAAAAATAAAGATTCTGATTAGAAAATAAAAATTTAGCTCAGCTCAGTCCTACAAATCAAGGCTCTTTATTAAGAGAAGCAGACTACAAATTCCCACAAGCTTTTTAGCCTAAGACAAATATCTCCACACCCTTTTTGGTATGATTTTTGAAGATAGGGCATAATCACCCATTTGGATGTATGAAAGGAGCATAGCCCTGGGCTGAAAAATGGTTCTGAATGTTCTAAGTAATCAACTTTTTACTCAAAAGCATCATGCCTAATATCCAGTCAGCACAGCTGATGGTCTGATGGATGTACCCGTGGGCACATTCAGTCATGAACGGGATGACTGGCCCCTAATCTGAAATTCAGTGCAGACAAAGTTCGATTAAGTTTAGCTTGTGCAGCAGTTCCTAGCATTCCTGCCACCCCATGCCAGCCTTAGCCCTGAGCTCCTGCAGAAGAATTCACAGATGTAGTTGGCTTCCGAGACTAAAATTATTTTATCACATAATTTTAATAAGAGGGATCACTGCAATATTGCATCAACCCCCTTCCTGATAACAACATATCCTGCTCCGTGCATGAATCTCCAGTCTCAGCATTGCTGAATCAGCCAGAGAAGACAGAGATAGTGCTATAGTTATATGCTGGTTTTATATTGCATACAAAGAGGAGAAATACACGTTCTAGCAGAAACAGAAATGTTCGGACAGATGATATTTGATTGGGTACAAAGTCTGCTGGCACAAAGTTAGTCTACACATTTCAACAACATTGAACCTATGAGTTTTGTCTTATCAGTGCTTTTCTAATGTGGCCATGGTATTTTTGATCTGATACTGGGAGCACCAGAGACAGTGTGCACCAGAAAATAGGAATTCACACTGATCTGAAAACATTGGCTGGGTATTACAGTCAGTGTGTAGGAATATGAAAAAAGGAGTCACTGATTTGCTATCCAAAGCAAGGGAGAAGAGAAGTTAATGCAATCAGACCAATAGAAACAGTACCAAAAGAAAAAACTCAGTTTTCCTGTTATAGACTGAGGACAGTATTAAAGTGGCTGCCACCCTATCAATCTATACGATTTAGATCTTTGCTGCAGGCTACTCAAAACCTATCTGATACCTATCAGTCTTGATGACAAGACAGCAGCTAAGGGGGATGCTGAAGCATTTCTGAATATTTTCTATATTTTTATACACTCCACTTATCCTTCTGCTTTCAGCTCAGTGCTGAAAGACAGACTGGTTTTTGTTTTTTGGGAGCATGCTGGGCAGAGTGGAAATTTTGGTAAGCGATCTTTCAGAGGAAAAGCACCAAACTATTTTTTACTACTGTGTGGCTGATACATGAATTTGGCCCTGATAGCAGGCTAGGGCCCGGGTTTAACTAGGTGGATAATAGTGTGGTGGTTCAGGAAATCCCCCTTTCATCTAACAGCTCACTGAGGCTGAAAGCACAGAAAGTTTTCAGCAGCCTGCCGGGAACTATCAATATTTTTTACTGGGTTAATGTTCTGCTTATTTTCCAAGGGGAACTGCCCTGTTGAGGGGTCAGACAAGCACTCTAACTCATGCAAAACCAGCAGTAGAAACAGCTTGAGGAGAAACAAGGCCAGACTTTGCTCTGTCAGAGAACTCTCAGACTTAACTCTCCCGTTCTGCTAAACTTCATTCTTAGTCCTTGCAGCAGGTACCCCACTGCTGAGTCTCCATAAGCTGCAGAATCTTAGTTTTGCAGTTATAACCTATCATCTTACTCCTCCTTTTCCATATTCCTTGATAAACCTAACTCTCTGCAGGTTGACCTGTGTGTGGGGGCAGTGTTTGTGAGACGGATGGACAGACCTTCCTCTGGGGTTGCCCACCATGCTTGGCTTCTCTTCAGAAAGAGCTGTGTGTAATAAATGCTACTCTATTCCTGGATGCCTCTAGGCCCTACTCACAGGCTTGTCCTGCTCCATTTATCCAGGTCTGCAGAGACAGGAAAGAGTAATAAACTCCTAGTATCTGCCTGTTGTTTGTGTGTATGTTTTGGAAAAAAAAAAAAAAAAAAAAAAAAAAAAAAAGATAATCAAATGGTTTATTAAAAAACACAAGAGTGACATTTAGCACAAGAGCAGGTCTCAGCCACTCCTGCCAGTAAGGCAATCAGGGTTTTAGTGTCAAAAACTAAATCTGGAAAAGGAATGGGAGAATCAGACAGAACACGTACATGTGTACAAACCAGCTGGGACCCTCTGAGGTGGAGATCACCTCATATAACCTCTTGAGCCAAGCACAGCTGGGATTCCATGAAGCCTTGCCTTTGCTTGCAGATAGAAGGAGACCTATGCATCAGATAAGTAGTTCACACATTTATTTTTTATTTTTTATGTTTAAGCATACTTCATTTTGGTTATAAATTGGTCCTTTTGACATACTACAAAAAAAAAAAAAAAAAAAAAAAAAGTTTATTTGAATACTCAAAAATGATGAGGAAAATGCTACAGCCATTTTAAAATGTATTCCAGAGATTTGCCAAAAGTCCAAACTTTTTGGATGGGAAAAGATAATGGACTATTTAATAATATATGTAATATATTTTAAAAATAAAAAGTACTGAAAATGTGATTGTGTCTAGTTTTAATGGAGAAAATATGTACAGAATAAATTAATCTAATTTGTTGCACTCTAATTTTTTCCTTTGAATACTGTCCTAACCTGGAATAAGGTTTGTCTTCTCTGGGCTTGAAGAGCACCTTGTCTGACTAGACCTTCAGGTAACTCGGAGAACTCCTTAAACATCACAGCTTTTTATTTTGAATGGGTTCTTAAAGTCCATAGTTTTTGGTTTACCTGACCCCCCTTTATGTTTGTAACTTCAGTAGAAGGACCAGATCAGATAAAACCAGGCTGTCTGAGACTATAATACACAGTAGACATAGAAACTTGAGCCACCATAAGACAATCAGTGGAAAATAAATGTTCCCTAACCTCCCAGCCTGCTACCTGCATATCTGCTTATTATTGTAACATTTTCAAGGAGATGCCTCTTGAGATGCAATGGACAAGAACAAGTCGCACCTACAAGTCCAAAGTGCCTGCAGGAGAATGGCCCACATCTGCTTCCCCTGCTCTGCAGAGTGAAGATCATGTGGTTCTTCAGCCCCAGATCATTGCAGAGAGAAAATGCAGATGATAAAGCAGGCAATTATAATAGCTCCACTCACATTTCTATTAATTTAAACCTCTCTACAGCATATGGAAGATAAAGGAAAAAGACATACATTGTTTAGAACTCAAAAAATCTTATTAACCTTCCATAACTGTCTGACAATACTCAAAGGCCCAGCTACACAAAAGACTCAAATATTAGATGTAGTCTCTGATTTCTACCCGCCATCCAAATAATCATTAATGAAGAATCAAATTGTACTGAATTTGACTTTCTTTGTAGAACTTCACTAATTAATCCACAGTTAAATAAATATATAAATAAGACCTTGACATTCAATTTCAATTTAATGCAAATAACAGGAAACTCAGTTTCTCATGCTGCGAAAACAAACTTTCTGAATAATGAACAAAATGTCTTGGTAAAGCATTAAGAGTTTGGGGAAAAAAAAAAAAAAGAAATCATTCCAGAGTAACGTTCAGTGATTCTGATAATAGCTGATGGTTTTGAGTTACAAAGAGAAGGTGAATCAGGAATGATTTTTTATGTTTCTCATTCTTTGTTATTAGGAGGTAGTATGTTCAAAAAATGCAAAAAGAGATTTTTCTTCATGTAAGTCATAGTTAATTTGCTGGATCCTTTGCTGATGAAAATATTCATAGGTAGAAAAACTGACCAGGCAAATTCAGGAAGAAAAATTTATCAAGCCAAGTTCAGTGCAAAGACACCAACCCTGGCTCCAGAAGACTTTGAGCCCTAAATTGTCTGAGGATGCTAGACCACCCCAGAGAAATGCCTCTTCAGGCTTGTTCTGTTTCCAGAATCATGGCATGTTGGCTACGGCCCATAGTGGGGCCAGGATACTGGACAATGTGATCCTTTGCTTTGACCACTCCTATGACAAATACGAATTAAATACTGCCCCACTGAAGACAGCAATGAAGACAGCACAGAGTTCACCGTCCTTTTTCTGGTCTCTATTACAGCACAAGTATTGTCACAGAATGGCTGAGGTTGGAAGGGACCTCTGGAGGCCACTTTCTCCAACCCCTGCTCAAGCAGGGACACCAAGAGCAGGGTGCCCAGGACCATGTCCAGGTAGCTCTTGAAGGACTCCACAGCCCCTCTGGGCAAACATGTATTACAACATGTATCTTCTTCATATTCAACAGCAAGGATCCTGGAATAACTAATACATACAAATTTTGGGTTTCATTTAGAAATGAAAAGTAGGTCTATTTTCTTTTTTTTTTTTTTTTTTTTTTTTTTTGGGAATAAAAAGCAAACAGCTGGATTAAAAAAAAAAATAGTTTTTGTTGCCAGCAAAACAGATTTATTCCAGGTGATTCACACTGATATTATAAATGTCTTTGCACCACTTACAGGTCTTTGGAGATTTCATTTATCTAGGAAGAAAGTTGGAAGAAATGAACGGCCCAGTATGTTTCTTGAAGTCCTTTCTTCTCCTCAAGCCAGAGAACATATATGTAGAAGAAACCAAAAATAAACAGTTTGGGAAGCAAGGGATGTATCAGCTGTGCAAAGTACTAAGGTATTAATTGAGACAAACTAAACAGATTTAAGAGAAAATATGTTTAGTATTTCTGATATGTGTTAGAGATTCTTATAACCAGAATGTTTAAACTAACCTTTGTGACTAGTCACATGTGATAGACTTGGACTAAACATTAAAGTCTTTCTGCCAAAATATGTTTTGGCCAAAAAGGCAAATCCATCAAGACCATCAAAAGTATTGTGGCTAATCAAAAAACCTTGCGGCATCAAAAGGCTAATTTCACTAAATGCAAAGGACTGACTGAGTTCTGAGAGCAGTGATTTAACAGATCACTTGGGAAGTGAGAGAACTCACTTCAGAGTGAGTTTCTGAAGGGAATTTTATATCATTCCTTATATTTTTACAAAAATACTTAAACATAGCAAAATCCTCATGCTTATGGCCTGGATCTTTTTGTCACCCATTTCCCTGTCTTTAGATAAGATAGACACAATGTGTTTATCTCCCTACATGAAATATTTATCTGCTTTCTAAACATACAGGTATTATGTTATGTTTGTGTTTGCTAGCCGGTTAGGGAAAACAAGTTGATACATAGTGGTGGAATATGACAAAAGAATAATATTTCTGTAACAGTGAAATTGTAGTGGTTTGTACTGATGTAAAACTAGTCATTTAGAGACATTTTGGCTGACACCAGAAACAAATTATTTCACTTTGAAAATAAATTTGGTATCAGACACCAAGAAGGTTCTGCTAGAAGAAGCTTCACATATGTTAGTAAATTTTAGTTTGATTTAGTGTTAAATATAGCCAGATTTATTTTAAACTTGGTCTTCCAGTCAAAAAGGACAAAAACACATTTAATGTTATGTTAGTTAAAATGCCGTTAAACATGTGGAAATTGCAAAGCAATATGCATATGCCTACCAGCATAAAGACAGCTTCATCACTGCGGAATGATGAGAATACCATGAGAGGAGTACTGAAGGTGGGGCCACAGCATGAAAATTAGTGACAATATATATATAATTAATTTTAATTGCCCCTCTTACACCACCATTGGTCAAACATCAGTGAAGAGAGAGTTGGAATTCAACCCATTTTGTTTACGTTACTACTTGAGGGGTCCATTTTTTTGGATAATTTATAGTGATTATTTTGCACATGCTGCTTAAAAACCTACCCAGCCTCACTTCAGGGTCCTTGGAGATTTCTGCTATAAGATTCAACCATGGAAAATATATAAAGGTCAGAAATCCCTAAAAACATTTTCCTGTAACTTTTCTATTTGGAGTGATGTCTCAAATTTTTTGGGTCTGATATTTTGGGATCTCCCAGAACTAGAAGTAAGCATTAGTTCTGCTCTACTTTTGGGAATATCTTTGTTTCATGGGGGCAAAGCTCCTTTTCTCTCTTTCAGTGCTTGAAAATTTTGGACTTGAGCCTTTCTAGTCAGATTACTGATGTTTTGCATGGTAATCATTTTCTGGATTACATTTTTTTTTTCTGATTTTTTATTGCTCACATACCCTGCATGTTAGAAGATTAGTGGATAGAATTCAACCACGCAAAGAAGCATGTCTGTTCTGCAACTGTATTTAGCATATAGACCTTGCAATATAGTTTACTGGGGGAGTGAAGAGGCAAATCTTTACTTCCCTTCACTCAACACATTCCAATGACCCATGCACACCGCATGGTATATGGTAACAGCAGTTACATTTTTTAACTGCCCTTGTGTGCATTCATATGTGGTGTGATCAACACATTCCTGTAAGTGCCTTGAATACTTTATGTCACCTAGAGAACTGGTAGTGGTTAAGAAGTATAAATATGTTTTATGTATTAGTATACCATATAATTATTTTGCCTTCATTTAAAGGTAAAGAAAGTGAAATGAAGGGAGATGAAGCAACCTGTCACAAGGCCACACAGATCCACTTTTAAGTTTAGGAATTAGTAGCAAAACTAACAACAACAAAATTACAAAGAATTGAGGAAAATTTTAGAATTTAAATCATCTCACCATAAAATAATGCAAATACCTAAAATAATGTAAATGGTATACACATTCATTTTATTATTATACCATTATTATAAATTCCATTTATTTTTATGGGATCTTAGGCTATTTACCTATATAATATCTGCATTATAGGCATCCAAAATTTGGTGAGATGTGTCCCACACTACGTGTTTTATCTTAACTATTCAAGTTTTGGTGCTGTTTTACCCATCTGGGCAGTTGAGCTCTACCACAGCTGCTCTCTCATTTCCCCTCCTTAAAGGGAAAGGGGGAGAAAATCGAATGAAAAGGGCTGAAGGGTCGAGATAAGGACAGGGAGATGCTGTCCTTCCTGAACTGAGCCTGTGGAGGCTGCCCACAGGCTGCAGCTCTTCAGGAACTGCTCCCACAAGGCTCTGTAACACAGGAGCAAACTGCTCCAGCACGGGTCCCCAGAGGCAGCAGCTCCCCCCAGACCCCCTGCTCCTGCGTGGGCTCCTCTCCACGGGCTGCAGCTCCGGCCCGGGGCCTGCTCCTGCGGGGGCTCTCCATGGGCCGCAGCCTCCTCCAGGCCACATCCACCTGCTCCACCGGGGGCTCCTCCACGGGCTGCAGCGTGGAGATCTGCTCCATGTGGGACCCATGGGCTGCAGGGGGACAGCCTGCTCCACCAGGGGCC
>CM021697.1:191228353-191278063 GCA_011074415.1 Stictonetta naevosa
TGGAGCAGGGGGCTCCTCCACGGGCTGCAGCGTGGAGATCTGCTCCATGTGGGACCCATGGGCTGCAGGGGGACAGCCTGCTCCACCAGGGGCCTCTCCACGGGCCGCAGGGGAACTTGTGCTGCGTGCCTGGAGCACCTCCTGCCCTCCTGCTGCGCTGCCCTTGGGGGCTGCAGGGCTGCCTCACTCTCCCAGCTGCTGTTGTACAGCAGTCATTTTTTATTCTTATTTTTTCCCCTTTCTTAACTCTGCTGTCACAGAGGTGCAAACAACATTGCTTACTGGCTTGGCTCTGGCCAGTGGCAAATCCCTTTGGAGCTGTATGAAACTGACCCTTATCTAACATGGGGCAGCTTCTTGATTCTTCTCACAGAGGCCACCCTTGCAGCCCCCACTACCAAAACCTTGCCACATAAACCCAGTATAGTTTCTTGTGTTTGACTGTTGATGAATTACATCTTTATTTATTCTTTTATGTATAGTCTAAACACACAGATCTTGACTCATGGCTGAAAAATTCTGGAAAAACAGGTGACCAAGATAGTTCCATTGAACCACTTTCTGGAGGTGCCAGTTTCTCTCATTTGCTACAAAGAACAAAGTGGCCACCTCCGACACAGACATCTGAGGCAAGAAGAGTGATTTTAACCATGCATTACTTTGCCAGACCAAGCCGAAATTGTCCTTGAATCCAGCAAAGATGCCATGTGCTGCCCACCATTATGACACTGTTTTACATTCAGCTTCATTGAAACATTTTCCTATTTCTTAAAAGTGACAGAAATAAAAACAACCCTGAATGAGTTGTTGATTGAGTTGCCCAAGACATCTATCACAAAAAATGAACTTGTCTATGCATTTTTTTAGCTGTACTGATCAGTTTACATCAATTTTATACAAACCTTCTTTTCAATGGCTAGAAAAATGCTCTCACTTTTAAATGCAAGCTGTGTCGCCTATATACTTTTAAGTATTGACAAATCAGAGGAGACAGATTCCTGCAGTATCAGTTGTTCTTTAATCTTTATTTTGTTTCTAGACAAGATTTTGAAATACAAACAATATTAAGAGGTAGGTAGCCTTTCCTTCTAATGAGCAGTACATTTTTTTCAAACAGAAAGAAAAGCTAAATGATATCATATATATAAGCAAATAGATGACATGGAGTGTTTTTTGCTTTCTATAAGAATATTACTGAAGATGTAAAGTAGAATGATTTAAACTAAAATATCCATTTTTCACTGAAAGAGTACATAGATATGTTGACTTCAGAATGAAATTACTATGGAAACAACAAACAAAGAGGATATCTTAGAGAGTGCCAAGCTGAAATTCATGCCTGGACTCATTTCAAGTCTTTTCCTTGCTGAGAGCTACAGCTGAAGGTTTTCAGGCTGAACTCTATAGGAATCCTCTTCCAGTATGTCATTTTAATTCCTCAGCTTCCTCACCCTCCATTATGATTACAAGGCACAATTTTTTTTTATTATATATATATTTTTTTTCTTGATGGATAATAATGTTGAATACCCTTTACTTGGAGTATTTATTTGATAAAATCACTTTCATTTTAAAAAATTACCAGGTATTGCTAGTACTGTAGAAATACACATCTTAGTAAGTTACTGCAGGGTTTTATAGTCAGTGGAGAGATAAGGATAATTTTAGTTGTAATCTGTATGACCTTTTCTGACGATTTCATGACTATCTGTATTGCATGCTATAAGAACCTGTTTCTTTCTATGTACTGTAAAGGAAGTCTGTAGGACATTTACATTTGCATATATATGTGTGTGTACCATTAAACATTACCATATGTACTGTGTCACTTATAGTAGGTACATATACAAGATAATCTGTAATGTACAAGTTGTTTCCCTGCAGAAAAATTGTGCTTGTTAAAAAAATAAAATAATAATAATAATAATAATTAGTATTTTGATAAATCAATAAAATGCAATCATCCAGAGGGTTTGTTTCTTTTATTTATGAGCTTGTGTGGTATGTTTAAAGACCAAAACCTTTTTCCAGTTACTGAAAACCCATATTTAAAAAAGTATTTTTGGCAAAAGTAAAAATATGTCGCAATGGTTTCAAATTTAAATTTAGTAAAAATTATATTGGGAGAGGTAATATTTGGAAAAAGTATTAAAGCTTTTAAGATATGGAATATGTCATTCATAAAAATTGTGTAAATGAAAAAAAGGTAATTTACATTAAATATTATAGTGTGTAAAGCGATGTCAAGTAAATGTCTAAAAATTATCTTAAAAAAAACCAAGGATGAATCAGGATTTTTGAGACTGATTTTGCAGTTTCTGTGTAGTTCTTGGGAATGTAGGAAATAGAATAATAACTGCATTACCACTTTTTTTATGCCTGGAACCATTAATTTTTATTTATTTATTTTTTTATTTTATGATTTTTATTTTATCTTATTTTTATTTTATCTTTTTTTTTTTTTTGCATCAGTTTGCTTAGTACTATTTCACATTTTCACATATTGTGCTGGGATAGAGGAGAGACTTTTGAGCACAATTATAATGGGGGAAGGAAAAAAAAGACATTTAAAAATACATCAATATAGAGAAGGCTGAGGATCCTCTTTCTTGGAGGATAAGTATAACTAATAGTTACTGTTATCTTCAGTAGCATCCCGCTCCACCCCCCGCCCCCCGGAGAAAAATAAAAAATCACTGTAGTTCAAAAAAAAAGAAATAAAATTATTTTTCTCACAAAAATCCCAAAACTTTAATTACATTTTGGGCTGAACACAATTCACCTAAAAGTTCTAATTGTTTTGTTACATTTCAGTTTATTGAAAGGTTGCCTGCAATGTCATTTGAAAATGAAAAATCCATAAATTTTATTAAAAATACTCAACATGAATCTTGATCTGTCTTAATTTCCTCTTATGTTTTTCACTGTTATTCAAACTAAAATTGTGTTTGGTATGGAGTGACCAAATATAGATTTATCAAAAAAAAAAAGAATGACTTTCTTTCTTTTAAAGATCTGTTCAGAGATCTGAAGACACACAATCTGGCTTCAGAACAAACAAACAAACACACAAGCAAACTCATGTGCAAAATATTTCATAAATTGTTAAATTTCAAATTAAAACAGCTTTATTTTGTCATTTTCTTGCAATGTTTGTTTTTAGAATTTAAAAGGCTTGTGTGGCCTCTTGAAAAACAAGAGTGATTTTTGACAGATGCAATTTATTTTGGAAGTTAAGATGCATGAATTTAGATACCTGTGTACAGGTAACCCCGTGGAGGTGTCTTGGATAAGGTAAGGATTGAGTTCCTTGAATGTAGATGTTTGAGCAATTTTAGATGGAGAGGGTTAGAAGAATATGCTACCAGGCATATTCTGCACCTTCTGCAAAAGGCAGATGGAAACCTGGTGAAATAGCCTAAGGCTTCTCAAATGGCTCCAGATGCCATTTTTCTGAACAACTGATTATGTCTGTAAGAATCTACTCGTAGGATCCGTCTCTCCATGGGTGCCACCAGACACATTGACTAGGAGAGATTCAACCACTGAAGTGTAGGCACCCAGTGCCTTTCTAGTCTTGAGGATTTCCCAGTGGTGTCCCATCACATTCTTCCCTCACCTCCCACGCTGTTCTGCCACTCCAGTGCAGTCTCAAACACACCATTATTTTCCATATATTAGCAGATACCTATCTGCAGACAATTGCCTCCTGCCCTACATATCCACAGCAGAAGTGGAAGAAGCTTAGACACCCAGCTCTTGTGTTGATATGTACATGAGAGAGTCGTGATTTGACACAGAATCTTATTGACTAGTTCATGTGTATTTTTATTTTTTTATTTTTTTTTCCTTCTTCACTTTAGTCACAGAAACAAATGGTGTTTATAAATTATGAAGAATAAACTCAGTACTTGAAAAGCTTTTGGAAGCATGTTGTAGTAGTGACATAAATAGACCACCATGTTTACATGTACGTTGAACATGTTAGATGCCTGAAGGATTGGCTCAGAATAGAGCTTGAAATCCTTTAAGGAAGTGATGCATATTTACTTATGTGTGTGGCTTTCAAGCACCATTGTGAGCAATAAGTATCACCATTTATGAACTCACCTTTCCCTCTGCTTTGCCACATCCTCAATGCTTTTAACTTGTGCTCCGCAGGAGGACTCCCTTGGGCAAAATGAATCTGCACTCAGCTAGATCCAACAGTGTTATGTGTAAGGCATAACACATTTAAACCTGTGGTATGTCTTCAGAGCCCCACAAAATAGAATTAACACATTGGGAAGCCAGGCCGTTATTCTTATTTTGACAATATTCTTCTTATTGTATCCTACTAATCTGATTTTCAAAGATTTATACATTAATTTTTCATACATTAATCCCTACAACTATGCTTGGAAAGCCCATGCTATAAATATCACATGGCTAATGCACATGCCAGTGGCAGACAAAAATTACAAGAAACAGACAAACCTTAGAATAATAATTTCATTATATCACCCTTATAAATCTTCCCAGCTGTTCTGACATTTTAATTACAAAGTGACACTTCCAGTCTTATGGCCTGTGTAATAGATCATTTCACTTAATACATGTTATGACTCTGGCTACTGTAGAGGAGACATTTTACAATCCATCTCCCTTACTAAGGCAAAAAGTCAACATAAATAAATAAATAAATATTATAACTATGAAATTCAATATGAAACCGGAGCAGTTCTGCATTCATCACAACACACATGGACATGAAAAGCATGTCCATTGCCATGAAATCTCCTGTGCTTTTGCATGACCTTCTTTCAGTGGGTGGGTGCTGGTCAGAATGTGCTGTCAGACACCAGGTCCCCTTCTCCCCTTTTTTCTCTCTTAATATATATATATATATTAATAATAATAATAAGGGTGGCAAGAAGTGGGCATCTTTGTATTGTCTTTTACATACTCCGGTTTCACAGTATCCCATACAAGCTTCTCTGTGGAATACAGGTATGGGTTGAACAGCCCAGGGGTGAGAATTAGGTGGTTGCTTCTGCAGCTGTTTTACTTGAAAACTGATAGTTCCTGAAAGATGCATGTAAATGACAGATGCTTCTGAATAACCCTGCTGAGTGCATTTCAAACAAGGGATTAGGAATAAAATCTGACTCACGAATAAAGAGTATTGTGTGACTTGTTTTCACTCTTAACACAATTTTAATGTAATTACATTAAGGCAGTTTGAAAACTGCAAGAAAAGCAGGGGATTAGGACAGTTTGCTGTAAACAGTGGCATCAGAATGTCAAAATGAAAATGAACAAATACTGTTAATTATAGGAGTAACTGCAGTCTTAGCATGGGGTTCTGGAGTCTGCTTTACTTAGGCACGTATGGAAATACACACTAATTCTAATAAAGGCTGCAGAGGCAGACAGCTTAGCTGTAATCCATTATATACATCTATACCTCTTCAAATCTACCTACATAGCTCTAGTTATTTACCTTGTAGCTTTTCATAAAAAGTCATCACTGTCCAAGTAAAAATATTGTCTTTGATCTTTACTTTGTGATAACTTCACTTTCACTATAAACCCGGCACTGAAGCAGCAGGAAAAGCTGTACAGCTTTTCTGAAGAGAGTTGTTTGCAAAAATAGGAGCAAAATCATTTTGGAGGGAGGTCAAGCTGATTTCCATGGACAGAGACTTTCAAAGTGGTGGCTTAGATGCCAGAAATGTTCTGCTTTTCCTATCACTTGATCCTTGTTTTGGCTCCATCTTGCTACACTCACTGTGCTCATTTCAGCTTTGTTGTTATCATAAAGCTTCAAAGGCATTTGACTATGTCAGAAATATGAATGTTGCAATTAACATTGATTTGTGTGCATTCTCTTTTGCAAAGATGAAACTGTTTTGCAGATGTCTCAGGACATGGAATTTTTAGATGCTCGCTTTAACCTCAGCCTACCAAGCAATAGTTTATAAGCTGTGAAATATTATCAGGCTGAAATAGAGCTATCCATTATTTTGCTTGAAAAGATAAGTGGCCCTCCCCACATTGGATAATTTATTCTAGCTATTAATTCTATTAGCATATGTCTTGGTTATAGTATTAACATTGTTTGACACAAAGTGGTATCCAAAATTAATGATCAACAAGGCAGTCATGACTAATTTCTGGGTGGCTGATTTTTTCATTGTTTTTGATTTTTGAAATTTGAAAGGAAAAAAAACATTATGGCCTCTGGCCATCAGCTTTACTTTTTGCTTCTCTACTTACTTCCCTTATTGAAAAGTTCATATTTTCTATCGATGAACCCATAAGGTTCTGCACATAAAGGAACCCATCATGAAATCAGCTCCATATGTACGGACCATATGTGCACACTGAGTCCCACTGAAGTAAACTATGGTTAGCATTTTTTATTTCTGCTACAGCAACACGCATTTATCCCTAACCATATATCCTGTTGTGCCAGGCACTTTATAGAAAAAAAGAAAAAGTTCATCTTCCTGTTAGCAGAAGGACCATCACAATGCAGATAGAGTGAACTCTGCAAATCATAATGGTGGCAGACCATGTTGTTAAATGGTACCTAGCTTTATTATTCCATTATATTCAATAAAAACATCATCCATTTTAATGTGCAGCTCTCTAGAAAGGGTCACTCTATTTTCTTTCTGGGTACAAATCCTAAGTGATCTTTTCTGCTGTCTATGGGGTGGCACATATGTGTGTTAAGGTTAGACTGAGACATAGTTTTGCATGGTGGGCTTTTCTATGGAGGGAAGCCACTGTGAAATAAATAATATTGTGAATGAGTAGTGCATTAATAAACTTGCAGGAGCTCACTCTTTTCTGAAAGAGGAATTAATCACCATTTTATTATTATGCACTAAACATATCCATGTGGACAGACAGTGTAAAATAACGATTTCCCTAAAAAATTATGCCTAATATTGCTTTGCAGACTTTCCCCTTGTAGGAAAAACCTGATCCACAGAACCAAGGTAAGGGCAAGCTTGTCTCTGTAAAGAATGTTATAGAGATGGCTCTTCAGGCAGAGAAAATAAAATATATATATATATATATAAAGAGGAAAGGTAAGCGTACATAGTTTGTGATTGGCAGATCTGCACAAGACTTCACAATCAAGTTATTTCCAAGTAGGTTACAGTTATATTGCAAGCTGTTTGCATGGTGCATTAAGTAAAAATCTAGAAAGTAAAGATTAAAAATAAGATGCAAACACTTTGGAGTTATGATAATGCCTCATTACGCTATTTATCTGGGACTTTTTGTGGATATAGTTTAAAATCTTTAAATTAAGTTTGGAAGGCTTTCAGGAAGAGATGCTCTTGCTTAATCCAGAGTTACTGACTTTACTTACAGAATTTCCCTCTGAGATTCTCTGACCTGTACTATACAAGCAGTCGGGTTAGATGATTGTAATGGTCCCTTCTGGCCTTAAAATCTATCAATTTATAAGGCAACCTGCTGTAAAGCTGTGATGCAGAGGCAATTTACATCAAGATCTGAAGAGCACTTAAATTAATTGTTTCATTAAAATCCATTTGAATGCTTTTACATCTTGATGCATGCTGCTTTTGGGTGCTTCACAGATTTTATTAGGAGATCTTCAGCCCAAAGAGCCTATTATGATTGCCTGGCCTGACTTCTGCATTATGCAGGCCGTAACACAGTGTTCTTGGGTAATGCATGTGGTGAGGAGCCCTGACATAACGTCTAGTACCCGTGGGTGGTTCTCTGGCTACCGCTAGGAGGTGCTTCCCAACAGCTCCGCTCATTACTCTTGTTGGCATCATGAGGAATGAGTTCAGTACTGTGTGGGAGAACATTTCAGATCTTTCGTACACCTACAGCTTTATGCCAAAAATAAGATGCAATCATTTGTTTCCTAGGTGATAACTGCATGGAGCATGCGTGGTCCTTGCTGTCTCTAAAATGGTGAAGTATGTTATCAGCTTTCTTGTAGTGCTTTTGAGGCAACATATCAAACAGCTTTTATTGCAGAACAAATGGCTTGCTGATTTTGTACACGTGGAAAAATGTATTGAGGTCTGCATCTCAGTGCTCATTCTGGGTAAAAGTCTTTTTTTCTGTTTATTTTTTTTTAATTATTTATTTCTGGGACAAGTGCAGGGAAGAGGCAGCAAGAAAACACAGTTACTAGGTCTCTAAATGTTAAAAGACCTTTTAGATGTTCTTTCTGCAACCATAACTGTAAGAAGGTGCAGAGATTCCAACCTTGTGTTCTCATGCAGACAGTGGAAGATCATCAGAGCAGGATATCCATGTATGTCTCCTATCTCTAGAGCATCTGAAAGTCAAAAATTCATCAAGATATTTGCTTTACAATGCTATCCGTTGGAGTAGACAGTAAATGGTAGCATAACAAGTGTAAACAGACTTCTACTATTCTGCTAGATTTTTTTGAGTTCATTCTTTTATTTCCAGTATATCCATTGCGTATAAGTTTTGAATATATTCAAAGTTTCTGAACTTTTTTGGAATGCTGTATTTAATTTATTAACTTTTATTTAATTATTATTTGCAATTGTTATCAATTTGGGATTTATTACTAAATGTATCTTTTTAATGTAAAATCAAATATATATTTAAAAATTAAATTTGTATAATTAGCATGTTCTTACAGGCTAACATAAAAACAAACAAACACCAAAACAAACAAGCAAACCAAACACAAACAACAACAACAACAAAAAAAAGAAGCAGTCTGTTAAAGTCATCCTGATAGAACTAGGAGGTCTAGAAGAACAGTTCTAGATGAATTCCTTCTATGATGTTATGGACATTAAGTTTTGAAGTAAAGAAAAAAAGATGACACACCAAAAATCACATAGAAATACTGTTAGAAACCAACTCTAGATCTACCATGTCCCATGATAGTGCTTTATAAATAATATCAGTTCCTCCAATTTAGCTTTGGATGGTAAGCACTTGACAGCAGCTCAAGATATTGAGAGCTCAAGAAAGATACTGTGAGTCTTCTAGATTGGGCTCAGTGTTCTGTCTCCATTATAAGGAACCCTGATATAAAAATGTCTTATTTTGGGGTTAGAAATTCTTGAATTCTTTTACAGTGTGTCCATGGAAAGGGATAATCAGGCATGACTCTTGCTGTGTGTTATATTTCAATTACGGAAAAAAAGTAAAATAAAATTAATAAAATCATTTTTTTTCATGACTAATCCTAAACAACATGGTCAAACTGATGGAATTACAATAGAAGGGCACTTTTACAGTCTTCGCTTTGGAGGATGAAGTTTGCTGATGTAATTTACGGGTATTGTCATCCTAATTATAAGCAAGACGCTAATTCCAAAAATCAAAGGTTCATGCTTTCTTGCCTAGCTGGTCCCTAGGCTTAGATGAAAGTTGGAGTAAACTCTGTGCTACTGTGTTGACTGGCAAAATGAGGTTAAATTCCCAGTTCTGTAAATTGAAGATGTACACTCTGCTTCTGCCTCTTGATGACCATGGGGACTTCTATCTGCACTTGCCACATCTGATGTGCATGTGTGTGTGTGTTTGTGTTTTTATGTGTGTGTGTATGGGGGGAGGTGGGGGAGATTCTTCTGCTTACTGTCTAAGGGTCTACTTGAGCATTTTTCATTACTTCCTTTGGAAACTGATAGTAGCATCTGTCTGTGTCCATCATTCCCCCCACCCCCCCCCACCCCCCCGCCTCCTTCTCCCTCCTCTCCTCCCCCCCAAAATAATGACAAGATTGAAAGATTGACTCTTCAATGTCCCCACGAAAATCACAGAAATGATATGAAAGTGAGGAAAAGGCGAGCTCTAAAATATGTAGAGCTAACTACTTCTCATCTTGTTTTTCCACTTGTATCAAAATCCTGATTATTTTAACAGGTTCAGGAGAAGGTCACACAGCAAGATGATAATCTTCAGGGCTTTGGAATAGTAGAAAACCCATAAAACTTAATTTACATGGACAGTTGTGATATTAAAACCCCGGAGGACTGCAGTTTATAGGGCTGCAACAGAGCAAAGTTCTGTGTCTTATAGTGCATGATTTTTGAAAAGGGAATGTAGTTTGTTTAATTATATTTTGACATTGCACCTTGGCACGAACAGAGTTGTAGAAAAAAATAATGAATCTATATTACAGAAGCCCAAATTGAGGTATGATAAATACTGCCTATCAGTTCAAGTGATCTGGTAGCATACTTAGGTACTATGCTGAATTGTAAGTACAAAGCCCTGAATATTTTGATGGCTAAAGTGATTTTCCTAATGTTATTTTAAAACTCTCTCATATGTTGTAGAAATAATCTTAGAATAATTTGCTTCTGGCTACAGGACTAATTTGTTTTCAGTCAACACAAGCAACAAACTTGTTACCGTTGGAAAGAATTTCTTGAATAGTATTACAAAGATAATATGGCAATGTATATTCTCTGTCTTCTTTAAATTAGCACGTCATTACCAAATTGATTGTACTACCTTCAGTGCCTTCACTGTCTTCCTCCACACTTAACTCTTGTTCTTTAGATTCATTTCTTGACTGAGATTGTCAAGGTAGAGGAGAATTATCTGGAGAATTCACAGGTCTCCTCTTGCTACTGAAAGAACAATGCCAGTAGTGTCAATCTCAAAGACAGGCTGTAAGCTTTTACATCCTTGGTTTCCAAACTTAAACCCCATGTAAGCAAATTCATGGTGCTTTATTTGGAAACACAAGTAGCACCACTATTCCTAAAAAGCCTAGAAAACTGACGCTGTTTAATGGAAAACTTCAAGCATCACCTCAGAATGAAGCTGTCTGCTCAAACATGGTCTTAACAAGCTAATTGACCATATTACGAGAGTTGTGTTTTACTCCCTCTACTGTGATTAATAGACCAGTGGACAAAGTAAGGTTCTGAGGCCACTTTGCGTATTGAACTTTGATTTGCTGACTGAAAGCTGTGGGTTGTTTTGTTTTTCTGTACAGCATAAGGTTATATCTCTGCTTAAAACAATTCTGTTTTGTTGTTGTTGTTGTGTTTTTTTGTTGTTGTTGTTGTTGTTTGTTTGTTTGTTTTTGTTTTTCCAGCAACATATTCATAGCTGTTATGGCAATTCAGACATTGCATGTAACCAAATGACTATTTCTTATGTCATGTCCTCCAGCCACAAGAGATGAAGCTATTTCTCTCTGTCATATCTGGTCCTTTATTTTACTCTGTGTTCATTTATTCAGTGGGTGCTGACAGGACCAATGAAGAAACCATCTGCCTGTGTGGGAATATGTATTTCCCTGTCCTAGTACAGGCTTTGGATATTATAAAATGTAAGCTAGGCATGTGTTCTTCTTACTCCAGCTTCCCATCAGTTAAACAGGGTATGGCATATTTAAACTACTTCCTTTCTAAATTTATTTTCTTAACAGGAAACTACCTTCTCTAAGAAAATTATAGGAAACAAGGAGTGCACAGTTCCTCTACAGTAAGGATATTTGCTTTATGCAACTACGTATACATGGCCCGTAAATAAGAGTCCGGTAAATGTACATGATAAGCATCTTTGTTGACATAATGACTCATTTCTTTTCCCATTACACTCATAAGCATGTTTTCATTGGCATGATAAAAACATCTAGCCTTTTCTAGGTAGCTACTAGAAAACTTTGTAAATTTACTGTAGCTTTCTTATATCAGAGTAATAGATCTGTACTGGTATTTTTAGATGGAAAAGAGAGACTATTTCTTTCTACCAAAGCACAGGGTGAACAAGAAGGGTTTCAGTGTACCTTTACTCTTTCATTACACTTTTTAAAATTCTACTGTCCTCAGAGATGATCCAAATGCCCATCCATCAACCTTTCTCTAGAGTCAAAATTCTAACCATTTTTTTTTATTTTTTTTTTTCCATGTATTTCTTTTTTTTCATCATATTTAAGTCTGAAATTCTCACTCAGAAATTCTTGGGGCCACAGTGGGATTTCTCATATGGTTTCAGAATACACACAGGGAATCTCAGTGGGTCTGTTTTATGGTAAGCACTTCTATCAGTTTAATGCTGTGGGAGTAGCTGCATTAGAAATATGAACAATTGGGTAGGCTGGTCAAATGAACACTGGAGTGCTCTTGAGTACACTAGGTCTCTGAGCTACTTTACTCCACAGCCTAATGTTTAAACACAGAAAAAGTGGAAAAGTGAACATTTAAACTTCTTATTCAGCTAGTAGCCCATGCTGGGGAAAAAGCAGACAGTTGTTCTGCTCACTTCTCCTCCCCCTAAACAGAAGTTTACACCTGTGTATTGACAATTACCTATATATCGGGATTACATGGCAAGGTTTTGGTAGCAGGGGGGCTGCAGGTGTAGCCTCTGCGAGCAGAGCCCAGGAACTGCCCCATGTCAGATCAGAGCCAGCTCCAGCTGGCTCCAAAAGGGACCCACTGCTGGCCTGAGCCGAGCCATGAGCAACACTGGTTGGGCCTCTAAGAGAGCAGAGTTAAGGAAGGGAAAACCTGCTGTGCTACAGCAGCTGGGAGAGAGGGGTGAGAGCTGAGAGAGAAGCAGCCCTGCAGCCCCCAAGGGCAATGCAGCAGGAGGGCAGGAGGTGCTCCAGGCACGCAGCACAAGTTCCCCTGCGGCCCGTGGAGAGGCCCCTGGTGGATCAGGCTGTCCCCCTGCAGCCCATGGGTCCCACATGGAGCAGATCTCCACGCTGCAGCCCGTGGAGGAGCCCCCGCTGGAGCAGGTGGATGTGGCCTGGAGAAGGCTGCGGCCCATGGAGAGCCCCCACAGGAGCAGGCCCCGGGCCGGAGCTGCAACCCGTGGAGAGGAGCCCACGCAGGAGCAGGGGGTCTGGGGGGAGCTGCCACCCATAGGGGACCTGTGCTGGAGCAGTTTGCTCCTGGGGGATGGACCCCGTGGTACGGAGCCATGTGGGAGCAGTTCCTGAAGAGCTGCAGCCTGTGGGCAGCCCCCGCAGGCTCAGTTCGGGAAGGACGGCATCCCTTGGGAGGGACCCCACGGGGAGCAGGGACAGAAAGTGACCATGAAGGAGCAGTGGAGACGAAGTGTTAGGGACTGACCGCAGCCCCCATTCCCTGTTCCCCTGTGCCGCTTGAGGGGAGGAGGTGGAAGAGGATGGATGGGGAGAAGGTGGTTTTATGTTGCTTTTAATTCTCACTGATCTAGTCTGCTAGAGATAGGTAATAAATTACATTAATCTCACTTATGCTGAGTCTGTTTCGCCCATGATGATACCTGTTGAGTGTTCTCCCTGTCCTTATCTAAACCCTTAAGACCTTTTTCATCAGCTGTTCTTTTGAAGAGTAAAGTGAGAGAACAGTGTGGTGTAGTTTAGCTAGTCATCAGTGTGAAACCACCACAGCTTAACAGGGTAATTTTTAAATGCTGTTTTTCTTGTTTAGTGAAAAGCATTTAATGTGTTCCTGTCACCTAACTGTACCAGTTCATAATGTAAGTAGCTGCTCCTCAGCTAGTTAGTCTTGCTTCCACAAATCAGTCAATTTTAAGGCAAATTTATCTGAAACCTGCATAGGAATGAGACTAATTTCATCACCCAAGTACCAGTTCTCCATTGATTATGAAGAGAGTACGGACAACCAGAGTTGAATATCACATTACTGTAGTACATTTGATGAGGAGAATCCCACTATGTACCCATGAGCAATTCCTAAGCTTATCAAACATTACTGGAAAATAATTTTGATTCATCAGCAGTGAGATTATCCAGCCAGCACACTATCATGGCTTAACTGTTCTGGCCTTCAGTGAAGAAGATAGAAGAGATATTGGGGAAACACTAATTATAGATGACTGTCCTACTGTTTTTTTTTTTTTTAATTTATTGTAACAAAGCTGCACTAGACATAAAATATCATATAGCACCCAACATCCAAGCTGCTTTTCCTTTCATTGTATTTCCTTTTAGTTGGCATTGGTATTCACAGAAAAAAATGATCCTGTTATGTAGAGAAAGGATGGCTACTGTGAGCACCACCCACTTTGACAGAACAAGCTTTTGGGCTGTTTGTATAGATAGATTTACCTAAAGAGAAAAAGAGATCAATATGTAAGTGATGAGAAATGCATTTGGTATTTAACTATAGTTTAAAGTAATGTAATTTACTTCTCCAACCTCTTCCGTTTCTGGAATGAACATGCTTCACAATCTCAAGAGCTTGCTCACTGCTTGAAGTCATGCCAATAAAAAAATTGAGGTGAACCTGCTTCTTCAATGGGCCATGCAAAAACTTAATTTGAGTAGAAACTATAAATTTATGAACAACCTACATTCTCTTTGTTGGTGTCAGAAAAGTAGTCATCTTCAAAATACAAAGACTTTTTGTCCACTCAGTGTTCCTATGGTAACTACAATAATTATTTACCTGGAAAAGCAGTATTGGGGATTTGTAATTTCAAGCTGCATACCAAACATATGACCCTTTTTGGTTACTGATGGGTTTACCTCTCTCTTTTTTTTTTCTCTCTCTCTCTTTTTTTTTTTTTTTTTTAAATCTCCTCTGATGCGCTACAGGAAGGAGAAAGGCTAAAATTATTTTGTGTCCATGTCTCTTGTGTCTTTTGCAAGTTATCCTTCCCAGCTGATGTTTTGCACAGAAAGAGCTACAAGAAAGAAGGCAGAGCTGGCTCCAAGTCACCTTCTGTGATAGGTGGACTGCCAAGCAGCCACGTGCTGATTCTAGTCTGCGTTTCTGCTGGAGCAAGACTGTTTTTTGCTATGTATTTCCCAGTCTTTTGCCAATCTCCTTTGTTCATGGAGGGAATGGGAATCAAACCACAGTGTTCGCAGGAGGAATTAGCTGGCCAAGAATAGCTAGAAACAACAGTGCTTCAGCTGAAATTCACCAACGGAGTGACTAGTATCTAGTATCATCACTGCAGTGATGTTTTGCCACTTTCATTTGGAGGACAGTTTTGTTCATGTGAAATTCATCATGCTTTTATTCTGTTATGTTTCTTTCCATGCAGGGTAGTCCTGAGGGTGTCTCTTCAACAAAAGGGTGGTTCTCAACAATGGAAATAAAATTCATCTGTAAAAACATTCTGTATCTCTGATATTAATATGTCATATTTGAGCAAATTTGGGGTACTGTGATGAACAAAGTTCCCATGGAAGAACCAGTTTCAGAGCCTGCACCTCCTCTGCTCTGTTTTCATATGAACCAATTAGGATGGCAAAGATCTGATCACATTATGAGCAGTTTTGGTGGCTTTGCAAGATCAAAAATCCTGTCCCTGTTTTCTCTCTGCCGTTCAGTAGAAGATGCCAGTCTGGAGTGCAGGTGTGAACAGTGGTGAGTTCAAAACCCTGCAGGAACCTACCAATTGAGTTTCACTCACTCAGCACTCTACTCTCACTGCGGAGCAATGATAGCATATCACATGACAGCATAATTGGAGGTTTCACATTCTTCCAACCTTATTAGAAGCACTCCCCTACTCAGATCTGAACTCACTGAGTAGAAATAGGAGAACCAGATTCAGATTTAGAATTACATTCTTTTTATATTTTTTATTTTTTTTTTTCTTAATGGACAGTCACCTTCATTTCTGGAAATTTCAGTATTGAAGTCTATCTATACCCCAAACTCTCATTTTAATGTCTCCATTCTGATTACCTTTAACTAAGATCCTCATACATCAGTTTTAGGTCTTTTTTTCAGGGGCACTGGAATCCTTTGGTGGAAAACAATGATGGGAATTGCCTCTGAGATGGTAGCTAGACATAAAATGCATACATATTTAACATAAAAGTATGGAAAATAATAGAGAAAAGCAGAAGAAATCACATAAATGTCATCATTAAAATTTTAATTTTACAAAATTGAACATGTTTATAGAAAAATAACTTCATAGAGACCTTGAATAATAGGAATAATAGCTTTATTCAAAAAGGTAAAATGTAAGTCAAATTTCCTCAGTTGGAGTTACTGACCCTGAATTAATATGAATCAGAGAGCTCTCCTGCTGTGAAAGTTCTACTCATTTTGGCAAATGCTGCCACTTTAGACATGAAATGGAAAGAGCAAAGAAGAAATTAAAGGGAGGAAATCTAGAACAATTCCATAGAATAAATTCAAAAATTTGTGTTAGATTTATATTCAGATGTCCTGCAAACTGGTTTAATTCTCCAAAATAATGATTTGTAGGGAAATCTGGGGGCATCTTTTAGTTGCTTTTGACACATCCCATTACTCACTGAAATCTCTGTAGACATGTACAAGTTTGTGCTTCTCTTTTACACTATTCTTGCATGCATCCTTCTCAGAGGTCTATATTCTGGTCTTACTCTCCCATGCCCTATTTGCTAATAATGGACACAAGAGGCAGACCAAGAAAGGACATATACAGACATCTCCAGTCTGCAAGCATGAGGATACTTACCCAAGGACTGTGTAACACTGAAGTAGTTTCACAGCCAGGCTCAGTCTGGGATTTCTGAGTCTTCCCAGATACTAAGAGCTGGGCCATTTCCTTGCACAGAACTAGAACAGTCTTGGCAGCATTGGACATTTCAGTTCCTCATTTACACCTACGCACAACCAAGAGCCAAAAATTACTCATAGATTCCTTAAATGCACACCAGCATAACACAGATATCCTTATGAGGAATAGGTACCCCTCAGAATCTGTGAAGAGAAGCAGGCACTTCATCACCCTAAAAGAAATGTTTAAGGTAGGTCAAGTGAATTGCACACTACAAAAACCTATTTCCCCATATTTAGTCTAAAGAGAACACAGAGTTTATTTGCAAATTTCTACCAAATAGACATATAAAGCCAGACCCTCACTTTCCTTGAGGTTTGAAGGGCAACACCAAATAAGGATTCTGAGAGTAGCACCCTTATTATGCACTGACAGACTATTATGTTCTTTTACAATGTGTGTAGCATAATTTGCACTTTTAAACTCTCCTTTTACATTGTGGACTTGCCATTCATATACTTTCCTGGGAACCAAGAATAATTATCTTGATTTTAATTATGTCAGGAACTATGAGCGTGCTAGACTGATAGATTCCCACCTTGCTCCATCTTCACCTCCTTTTCTAGTAGGAAGTAAATAGTGTTGTTTTGATTAGGTTATACATATATAAATGCAAACATATTATGCTTATGCTTATGCTTATATTACAGAAAACTTTGTAAAAAGGCAGCATCTGGCTCATCTTCACAATCTCACTTTCTTGTCCACACTCTGTCTTTGTGCCACCAGTGTCCCACAGGTTTATTAATTCTGGAACGGAAGAGAATTCTAATTAGTAGTCCTTCAGCCTCATTGCTTTTAGTCTTAGAGTGGAGGAGTGGTTAGAATGCTCTTTGAAGATACTGATCATACCTGGAGACTTCATGCTTTTTTTACCCCTGTGATTTTCTGTATGGATGAGCTCCTCAGAGTACAGTTTCAGAGCATGTGCAGATTTGCCTAATGTATTAGTGTCTACAGATGCTACTGCTGCAGAAATAATGAATCTTACTAGTAGTGGGCTCAGAAAATGTAGTCGTTATATCTTCTCATCCAGGTACTGATATGCTTATTTTTTACTGATGATGTTACAAAGTGGCACAGGAAGCTTTCATTTTATTTACTTTTAAAATAGTGTCAGAATAGAGGGAAAAAAATTCCTGGTAGGGAAAAACTAATCTACCATCAGTCAAAAAGACAGGCACTACTTTTATGGGTTCTGCAAGATGGTTGATAATGAAGGGAAAGGAGGATGGGAAGGAAGAGAGCAAAGGAAAAGAGCCTTATATATTTGTATTTATAGGGAACCCATTTAAAAGGTCAGTGTGAGGCATTAAGAATATAAGTGCCATGGCCACCCCCATCCATTCTGTTTGCTTCTTTTGATCCTTGATCCAGCTGCTCCAAACATCTGGCACAGTGAACTCTGACTCTGGGCTCTGACTCGTGGGGAGTCCTTGGGGATATGTGCGTGGGAGCTGCTTTGCATCCAGTGTCACTGCATCCATGTGAATCTGTGCATTCTGCTTGTGTGGGGATCCTCTCCCTCACCTGCTATGGCCACCCACCATCATCCCAGCCAGCTAGGTGTCTTCATTAGCAATGAGAGGTGGCTGCTTTCTGACTCCTTCATCACACACACGGTCCCTGGGAGACCAAGAACTGCTGTGACAGCCCTGCTGAGCAACAGCATCTCCCCTTTCTGCAGATCCCCAACACTGCTTTCTTTCCAGGAATGCTATGCACTGGAATTCTACTTTGCCTCCCTTTCCCCTTCTACAGACTCATCCTTCCCTTCCTTTTTCTGCTCTGTGCCTTCTCTATAGATATCTGCCCCTTCTCTATAGGCATCTGGCCCATATTTTAATGTCTCCAGCCTGAAATTGCTGAGTTTCCATTAATTTCACAGCTCATGCTCTTTGGGGTGGGAAGACGATGTCTAACAACAGCATGGGTGTGGGGATGAGAAAGAAGGATCCTCCTTCTTCATCACCTGACCAGGGCTCTAGCAGGAGTGGGAAGCCCTTGTAACTAGTGAGCTCTCCCCTCTCATCTAACCTACCCCCATACCTTCAAGAGGCAATCGCCCAAAGTCCCTGGGAGCTGAGTAGGGGGGCAAACAGCTGGAGCCACATGCACACATGCTCACAGTGCCCTCTGCTTTAAGGGTTGGCTGCTGCCAGGGTGTCAGTGGCAGCAGGAGCCAGGAAAGCTGGGCGAAAATATGAAGCAGGTGCTGGTTGATGGGCTCCCAGCCAGTCCCAGGCTGGGATTGAAGAAGGATGTGAAGAAGAAAGAGGCCAGGCACCGCACCTGGTAAGCACACATGGGATTCCTATCCTTCACCCCTCGGGATGAAAGGAGTGGTCAAGCTGGGAATCTGGTGTTAGAGAGACAGCAGTAAAGGGATCACAGGGTATTAGGAGCACAGTTGGAGCCATAGCAAGACAATCCCTCTTCCCCTGCTCCCCAACAACTTTATCAGTTACCCCAGCTGGGCAGAGGTGCAGCTTGGATGTGTCAGTGCAGTCACCCTGGGGGAGCCACGTCAAGTAGCAGCCAGGATTTAGGTCATTCAGTGTTCATTTTTTAAAAAAACAAAAAAAGATAATATTTTAAGCGGCAACCCAAAGAGGGGGCAACCAGCAGGGAGTTCCAAGCTGTGGTGCAGCGGCAGAGAATGGCTGTTAATTCTCGAAAATGGATGCACAAGCTAATCCTCCCCTGCAAATAAAGCCTCATAAATGGTCGGACCCAGCAGCCTTTTAAATGCCAGATCAGCTCTTACTTAAATGGCATTTTGCTTTATTTATTTTACTTTTATTTATTTATTTACTAAGAATAGCTTTGAATTAAGAGATGATCTCTGTCCGGCGTTGTGTTGTGATGCTTTGTTGCTGTTTGCCGCTGCTGCTGCAGGATTGCTGGGAGGTGATGAGTTTGTCAGAACTCAGGCCACCTAGGACCCTCCCACACCCATACCCACACCCCCAAAATCCCCCCAAAACCATCGTGCCCAACCCTCTGACGGGGGTCCCTGCTCACTCTGGGAGATGTGGTGCAGCCGGTGGGAGAGGAGCGGGACGGCTGAGTGTGAATGAGAGCAGGAGCCGGAGTGTGTAGGGCTAAGACGTGAGGAGGAGAGAGAGGGAGGAAGCTTTGGGACGATGCAGGGATGCTGAAAGGGAAGGTAAAGCCTCAGCCGGCTCTGGGAGGGAAGGGCTAACCGAGGAAAGGTGCATGTGTGGGGAGCTCGTAGTTAGCAGGGTGAGGAGGTGCTGAGGGTTTTTCTGGGGAGGGTGGAGAAGCAGAAGGGATGGAGGGCGCCGAGCTCGGGGCAGAAGGTAGGCAACGAGGAAACCCACTCTTGGGGCTGCAGGAAAGGTCCAGGGATGCTGACTGCGGAGGCAGGGGGCTGGCGGGGAATGGCAGCGCCCGGAGGTCCAGGGAGCCTGAGAGAGCTCTGTGGGGAAAAGGGGGGTGGGAGGGGAGGGGGGGTGGATGAAGAGGAGCTGGACAATATGGGTGCAGGTGGCTCCTGCTGTGGGGACGAGCGGGGTCAGCCCCGGCGGGGAGAGGAGCAGGGGGCGCATCCCGCCGGCAGGGCTGGCAGCCCCGGCTGCCCTTGGCCGGGGCACCGCACCTCGTCTCGCCGTGCCCGGTGCTGTCGTCTTGCAGCCAAGACAAGGGAGGGAGAGGGCAGCTTGCCCTTCCAGTGGCAGGTAGCCCTTCCTTTGTGCTTGGTAGCCCTGGACGTGGGTGGATGTGGAGGTGGTCGCTTCTCTCGCACCCCCTCTCTCCCCTTGCCAAGGAGCAGCAGGCAGAGCCCAGGGCTGGCAGGCTGCTCGCTTTCCTAGAGGGATCTGTGCCACTTGGTGGCACTAAAAAGTTGCTCTGGAGCCCGGCTGTCTCACTGCGAGCCCCCTGCCCCCCTCCGCCCCTCCAGCCCCGCAAGTGCAGGAGCCACCGTGCAGCGCGGTCACCGAGGGGAGGCGAAACTTTGGCGGAGTGAATTCCCTAAAACCCCGCCGAGACTGCAGGGGTGAGCTCTTCCCTTCGACTCTGTTTAAAACAGACCCTCGCGAAGTCTCGCCCCCCCCCCCCCCCCCCCTTTTTTTTTTTTTTTATGGTGTTCGGAGCCTGGCAGGAAAGGAGGGGTGCGGCAGGGAGGTGTCCGCTTTATGGGAGCACTTTGCAACCTTCCGAGCACCTGGAGAGATTTTCTTAAGGGGCAAAAGGCAAGACTAACCCCTTATAAATGCAGAGAGGTTGTTGCCATCTAGAAGTGAGGAGGGGCTGAAGTGTTTAAGCCGGTGGATCAAGCCGCAGCAAGTATTTCGGCTGGCCAAGGCTGTGGTGGCAGAGAGCAAAGCCCCATCTGTTGTTTCATTGTTTGTTTGTTTATTCCTCCTCCTCCTCACGCCTCTCGCTCCCCCTCCTCCCCCCTTAAATCCAGGGACCATTCACGCCTCTTGCAAATGAGACTTGGGCGATGCTGAGCGAGCAGCGTGTTGCATGGCGCGTGTGTGTGTGCATGCATGCGCGGGGGAAGGATTCTCGGTGCTCAGCGTTTGCCTGTGATCAGAAGAAAACAGGATGTGCCCATAGCTGGAGGAGTGACAATGCTAGCCGAGTGGGGCTCACCTGCTGGTGATCTTTGCAGAGGCATTTGAGGATTATTCAGCTCCAGAAGGTCTGTTGCGAGGAATGCTATCTCTGCCGTGGCTGAAAATAGGAGGTGCTTACCCGTCTTGATTGCTGCCACCGAAAGGACTGCTTTGCCGCCACTGTAGGAAGGAACGATTGCTCCCACCAACAAGGTAATGCTGCGGGGTGGGAGAAGGGATTTGTGAACCCCTGGCTGCAGACAGAAACCCTGTGGATGCAGGAGGAACTCTTTCCCCTCCCTCCCTCCTTCCTGCTATTGCTCCATACCCTGGTTGCCGGAGGACAAGCAAGGCTATTGAGGGGCAAGCAAAGCAGCCTGTGGGGCACACCTCCAGAGGCTGCTGAGACACCTGGAGGTTGGGGCGCTGGAGGGCAGTGGGCACTGACCCCTCCCGAGGAGTGGGGTGTATGTGGGGCAGAAGGAGATGAGGGTGCTGCAATACCTGGGCTTGGTGATGCATGTGATATATCCTTTCCATTCACCGGTGGGGATTTGCCTTGCCAGAAAGGGAGAATGGAAACGGGGTGTATTTGTTTTTCGGAGACAGCCAGGCTGAGCCCATCCATGGACTTTTCTGTGTGACCTTGGGACAAATCACTTTGGCTCTGCTCAGCAACTCCCGTCTGCTCCTTATTTAATAATGGGAGCTAATGCTTCTGCGTGCAAAAATGATTCATTAAGGACTGAGTGTGACACCACTGGGGAGACAGAGACCTAAGAACCGGTGTGCATGCACACATATACGTGGGCATGCCCAGCCACACAGTTGTAGCAGCGCAGGTAGCTGTTCCGGGAGTTAACCTTGTCCAATAGTTTCCTCTCCGACCCAGCTCTGAGGTCCAATACATTTATAACAAAAAGTGGTTCTGCAAAACAACAGTGACCACCGTGGAAATTTTTAACCAGTGGTTGCTTTTCAGACTATTTTTTTCCTCCCTTCCCCGAAAAAACCTCCGGCGAGGTGAGCTCTGGTGCTGGCGCTGCTCAGTACCATGGACAGAGCCGGGTGCCCGCAGCCCGCAGCAGCACTGCCCCGCACCCCGGGGCTCCTTCTCTCCCCTCGTGCTACCGCCATTCGACCTCCCCGCGCTTCGACCAGGGCTTTCTGTTGGGCTGGGAGTTGGGTGGCTGGGAGTTGGGGGGCGACCGAGCGTTTTGTTTCTGCTAGTCCTGAGGACAAAGCGGGAGGACCAGCTCAAAAGCAGAGTGTCAGAGGACTGTTTTGAAAATACATCACTTTAAGCAATCCTGAAATTAGAAAGTGTATAATGGACTTAACTGCTAGGTTCTTTTCATTCTCTATATCTTTATTATTATTATTATTATCACAGTATTCCTAAACATCTCCATCACACACTAACATTTTGCGCATTCTCAAAGACTTTAACTACATGCTAATATTTGTGCTATGTGATCAGGTATGCCAGCGTTAATCACTACTTCAATTGATCAGAGGATATTTATTGTGTTCCTATATAGGTTCTTTGTTGTTTTATTTGCCAGCCAGTGTATCATTGTCTTTGTTTGTTTTATATAGTGGTAGTACTGGAATGCCACTCCAATGATACTCTTGTTGTGACTTGCTAGAAGATAGACGTTGTGTTTTTTGGAATTGCTATTGCTTTTCCTTGATCACTCCCTCCAGATCATACAGTTTTGTTAATTATTAAAATGTCTAGGATTACAGCTGAAATCACACCAGAGCTATTAGTTTCTGCGTCATGTGGCATAGCAGTAAGAAGCAGTATATTTAGCCAAATTGCAGGGATCATTGCAAGTTTTGCTGTGATGTTAAGCACCTACGCATTAGAAAAAAAATCATGTTTCAATAACCAGAAAGTGTGTGTGTGTGTGAGAATATGGGGAAGAACTTCCTAGGATTGCTAAGGATCTTGCTGATAATTATAGCCTTCTATGTTTATTATCTATGAAGACATGCATGAGATCTGCCCACTAGTCTGTTACTTTCTGTGGCTGCTCTGACCAAATGGTTAGAAATCTTCTGTGCTGCTTAGTTTCCTTCTATATCTAAGTGGAATTGCAGAAAAACATTTCATAGTCTCTCCTGTTGTATAAGGCTGTTTCTTTTGTCAAAGGGCTTGATCCAAAACCTGCTGAAATGCATGGAGCTGATTTAATTTTATTTTTTTTTTATTACTTTTTTTAGTGAATGGAAAAGTTGAGTGGCAGTAGCAATCTCAAAGTGTATCAGTGTGCTCATATTCGTGTTTTGCAACTAAAGACCATTAGATTGCATCAGGTTTTGTGTGAACAAATAGAATTACCTCTGAGGAGTGAGTGTGTGGGACCTTCTGCAAGATGAACATTTCTATAGCATTGGGAACAAGGTTGCCAGAATAGTTTGAACCCAATGCTTAGTGTTTGCAATGCCAGTAGTCAGAAGAATTGAGCAAAAGCTTAGCATCCTAAATGTACACTGTTTGCTCACATTGTTCCCTGTTGAGAAGAGCTGAGGGGTCTCTCTACTTATATAATCACTTTTCTAAGGTTGTTCCATCTTCTGTCTCCCAAAGATCTTTACTGCAAGAAAAGTGGCAGTACTGACTGGACGAGTAATTCAGTTGTTGCCTGCTTTGTCTTCTGTGATGATGGAACCTGGTTTAGTTCCTTGGGATATATTGATTTGATTCATATCTATGCCTATATTGACATTTATTATCTCACATCTGATGGTACAGAATTAATTGCATTGTGTGCTATAAATGAATGCCTTTCATTGGCAGGTACATGGTTGTAGGCTATATATACATAGCCTATAAGTAAATTTGTCACTGAAAATCAATGGATTTTGGGGCCATAATATTTTGTGATTTTTCTGATCAGGAAAATCCTTTAAGGAGATGTGAATCAGGTATTTTTTTTTTTTTTTTTTTAACAGATGATTAATTAGCAGCATTCTTCATGTGTTTAGCATGGAGCATATTTCCAAGTGCTTTCCTGAGTCGGGCCCTGAGTTCTCATTTCATCACAGCACTGTTCCGTGGTTCAATAATATGGAATTTTATTTTTATTATTTAAATATTCCTGAAGATTTAGAGACTATGAACTACAGGTTATAAGCTTACAAAAAAGTAACCAATAAGAAACCTGAAAGAAAATATTGCTTTATTGCTCCTTATTTTTTTCATGATACAACATACCTGAAATCAAAACCTCCCTTTGCTGAGTTTGTATTTCACCTACAGAAACCACACAGCCAAAAGAATTCACTGTAAAAAAGAAAGGTCCTTCACTCTGGGGTCACTAGTGGGCGCTGCTATAATAATGTAAGTCACAGGAAAGGGTTTCGTTCTTAAGGTTTAAACAGTTACACTTGCTGTAGTAGAAGACCTTACGAAAGGTCAGATGTGCCCCACGTATAAACTCTCAGCCACGTACATGGTGGAAATCAGTCTGTGAACTGCTGTGGGATTTTTTATCAAGTTTTAATTAATACAGTTGCATATAAGGGCTCTTTTTTGTTGTTGTTTTGGTCTGTACAGACTGTAATTATAGATGGACTTGCATTTGAGGTTGAAATAAATTATTTTAAGAACTAGATAATCTTTCATGGAATACTACAGATTCTCATTTTCTACTTGGTTAAACCTCAACATGAAGTAGCTGGAAGTCTGCCCTAAAGGAACATATGAGAATTTCTCCTGACAGAGACTGGAGTAAAGTTTTTCCTGCCAGGGAGAGCAAAGGTTAGAGGAATGTGTTGAATGCTTCATCATATCTGTGTCTTCAGTCACCTGAGTAGCCCTTAAATTTTCAACTAGAGGAAGAGTACACAAAGACCATATAGGCAGAATTATGTTTTCACCTTAACATTTCCACAGTCGTTCCAAGTGTGAAACTAGTGCAGCAAAGGACTGAGACTCAAGTGTCTGTCAGCTATTGTTATAGCATGTGACTTCAAGATTACTTTATAGCTAGATCCATAGCTGAAATGTGATAGGAACCTTGATACACCAGTAATTAAGTGCCTCATTCCATTTTGCCTACCTTTCAGTAAATTAGTAATAACTCCCTTGATGCTGAAAAGTGTGAAAAATAAATGATCCTAAATGATGTGCATGTTGGTTTGGTTGTCCATCAATGAAAACACGTAAATGCAGGTAAATCACTAATTGGGAAAAAATTTCTACTACTTTATGCGTGTGTTCAAAAGTTATCTGTCTATGATGCTGTTAATTCCACTGTTCTCAATCTGAAGTCTATAGCATGTGAAACTCCCTTAAAGGTTTAAGAAAACTCCTTTCAACTCCCTAATATTTAACACAGGAATTATATTTAAGCTTCTGAAATCTTTATTTCATTTTGTTTTAGTAATCATACTTGTAATAATAAGCTTCCAGTAGGAGGAAAGAATGGAAATCAAAATGTGGAATGACTTGTATGTGATTCTCTGGGAATAAGATAGCAGTATAATTGTACATTTGAACAGATAGATCCCTTGGCCATCCTCTTTTCAGGGAGGAATGGAGGAGGATGGCTTAGCCATCTTTCGTCCTAGAACGCGATACGTTACCTAACTACCCTTGTTGCACCTCTGGCATATACAGTGATATCTAGGGAAGAATGACATGCAATGGGCACAAACTGAAATACAGGACATTTTGTTTAAATATGATAAGAAAACAAACAAACCAAAAATTCCTCATTATTTTCAATGTGCTCAGACACTGGCTGCCCAGAAAAACTGTGGAGCTTCCAACCCTGGAGGTATTCAAAACCTGAATGGACATGACTCTGATTAACCTGCTTTAGCTGAACTTTCTTTCATGAGGTTAGATGGACAAGATGACCTCCAGAGGTTGCTTCCCACCTCAGCCATTCTGTGATTTTTAGGATTATGAGAGCAAGAGTAAGGCCACAGAACCAGATCTCTATTATACAAATGCAAATTCATAGTAATTTAGTAGGCTCACTTAACCATGTCTGTATCAATTCCAGGTTGTTTCACTGCATCATGAAAGCCCACAGAAGACATTGACTTCAGATACTTTGGAGTCCTAAGCCCAATACTACATAACATAAGTAGTTTGCTTGGTGCAATTAGTAACAACATTGAAAATCTCAAGTAAATTGAATTTCAATGTAGTACAGCAGGGTATGAGAAGACAGTTCATTAATTCTGGAGCAACTCCAGTCAGCATCTGGCCCCTTCTTTTCCCTTGGATGCCATGGAGTGGAAGGATTTGATTGCTTTTAGGACTTGCTTGTGGACCTTAGGAAACCCTTAGCCCTGATAGCTGCTGTTATGGTTGAACTAGAACTATAAAGGAGACCTTCAGCTTTTCTTCATTCTTTATCCTGTAGTTTTATACTGACAGATACAACAGTGGACAGAGAAGAGCAAACAGCTGTTCTTTGGAGTGAAGATGATAAATATGTCCCTGCCCTCTCTTTCCCGTATACCCTGTATAGAAATTGTTTAACCTAAAGATTTAAGTCCAAGGACAGTATTAGTAAACCTGACCAAAATCCTCTTAATGTGTGCTGTAGAATTAAAATGGTGGATGAGGACTGGATTCTTTTTGAGTCATAAGCTCACTCCACCCCACCAAGTCTCTCTCTATTTGTGTATATGCATCTGCATAGGCAGCTAGGTTATAAAAAGGCATCTAATTGTATATCCAGTTACAGTCTGAGGCAGGGCTAACATTTGATCTCAATATAGTCGTGCTCTGTACATGTAGCTTTAATTTGAAGAGCTCAGAAAATTAAGCATCCATGTTTTAAATAGCAGAGTACTACATCTGTTTAAATGCTAATAAGTTAATAAATATTTAAAAGATTTTAATAAAGTGATAAAACATTAAATTACTTGGAGGTATAGGAATTTAATAGCTATGGTATCGTACAAACATATGCCCTGTCATTCATCCTTCAGACTGTTTACAAATTATGCAGTGTCGTCTTCAGAGCCACAGAACAAACAACTGGAATACATAAGCAGTAGTTATATTCTGTAATTAGAGACTAATTAACCTGAATTGAACTGATGTTATTCCACAGTGGCAAGGGGTTGCAGTATTGATAAGCCAGCTCTTCACAAACAAACAAAAAAAAAAACATTGAAGCATTCTACAGTTGTCTTAGCCCTATTTCATTATTATCACTTTTTATTTCTAGAAATTAATATTACATGAACTTATTAATAATGCAATTAATATTACAAGACCATTTCTATGCAATATTTTTAAAGATTTGGATTTCATTTGGGAATACTCACTGAAATTATTTCATGAACTCCTCTGTGTAAATACTTTATAGATGTCAAGGTATAATAACAACTAAATAAGGCTAACCTCAAGCAGGAAAATGTTTCTAGATTTCACTTTCTCATCTTTAGAATCAGGAAGATTTTCATTGTGGTACTGTATTGAATGATCTAGCTGCAAGTGGTAAATTCAAGATTAAACTCCTGCCAGATTTTGAACCTTGGAAAAAGCAGAAGCAGATTTCCTATGGCAAAGAGTTTCTTTCATTTTGCAACATCTGAGCACTATCAGAGTTATGTTAATGGATTATAAATGACTAGTGGATCTGAAATGTATCAAAACTCCTATATTCTTTTTTATTACATTAGAAAGATTTATGTGAGTAAAACTGAGATCAGGCTTTTTTTTTTTTTTTTTTTTTTTTTTCCAATAATGAGACTGGGCATGTAGTTCACTAGCTCAGCATCTTCCAAGATTTAAGAGTGTGCTCAACTTTCTGTACTGTCAATGGATCCACTGGTAGGAGTAGAGCAACATACGATACTTTAACGTGATCAGTGATCAAGACCTGGTCAAACTATTGTTTAAGCACTACATTTACAATTTACATTTACATTTACAATTTTTTGCTGATTTAAAATAAGTGAAAAAGTTTTCACTCCAATTTGCTGTTTTAGAATTGGAAATAATCAGTTGTTCCTCTGCTGAAACATTCACTGCTGAAACAAGCACAAATATTAATGAAGACATCAGTTTTCTTAATCTTAACTTATTTTAAAAGATCGTTGGTTTAATGTTGAGGCTGACAAAAACAACAACAATAACAAAACATATTCAAATTGGAAGAGATATATTCTTCTTTTCTTAACATATTTCAAGAAAGGTTTTATTTAACATTAGAAGTTTCCTAGTGATGTAGTTGATAACATGTCCCAAGGTACATTAGTGTGATGTATGCATTTGTGAGATAAAAAACATCTGTAAGTAAAGAGGGCTGTTTCCAAAAACACGCATTAGATGTGGTAGCATCTTTCTTCTTTGGCATATAATACTTGTCTGCTTTTTGTGCTTGTGAAAATGTTTCACAAAAGGGTTTTTAAACAAGAGTGTCAAAGAGAGAGACACTGATTTATAACAGCAGAAGTACAAGCATAAGACTGTGAAACACTGAAATATAACAAAGTTTTCCAACTTGAAAAATGGTGGAAAGAAATGTATTACAGTCATTGAGAGCAGTAGGAATAAGTACAACTTTAGAACAGATTACAAAGCTGAATTTATTGCTAATTTTAAAGCTCTTTCTCTTATTTATTCATTTTTGAAGGTTATGAGAATTATGATCACATGCGCAGCTCTGCATAGCTGTCCACCTGGAGATGATGGTGACTCCTTAGAGAATACATGCAAACTCCTGGTTAATCATCAGCATTCTGCTCCTTTTATCTAAAAGATTTAACTGCTTTGCACCAGCTCTCAGTTTTTGTTCCACCATGTTGTGTCTACCAGCCTAAACCATTTTCTAAAATGATCCTTTTGCTGTTACTTGCAATCCTGTTATTGAAGGAAGATGTCTGTGGGAACGTTGGGCTTTTGGTTTCTGCACAGGCCAATGAAAGAAGGGTGGTTGCACACATGCCTGGTGATATTATCATTGGAGCTCTGTTCTCTGTCCACCATCAACCAACAGTTGACAAGGTTCATGAAAGGAAATGTGGAGAGGTGAGAGAGCAGTATGGCATTCAGAGAGTGGAGGCAATGCTACATACCCTTGACAGAATTAATTTGGACCCCACACTGTTGCCAAATATCACACTAGGATGTGAAATAAGGGACTCTTGCTGGCATTCTGCTGTGGCTTTGGAGCAGAGCATTGAGTTTATAAGGGACTCTCTTATTTCATCAGAAGAAGAGGAAGGGATGGTGCGATGTGTGGATGGATCTTCATCATCTTTCCGCTCCAAGAAACCCATCGTTGGTGTTATTGGCCCTGGCTCTAGCTCAGTTGCTATCCAGGTACAGAACTTGTTGCAGCTTTTCAATATACCTCAGATTGCTTATTCTGCTACAAGCATGGACCTAAGCGACAAAACTCTGTTCAAGTATTTTATGAGAGTTGTGCCGTCTGATGCACAGCAAGCACGGGCTATGGTGGACATTGTCAAGCGCTATAACTGGACCTATGTTTCTGCTGTACATACTGAAGGTAAGAGGTGGTTGTTATTATTATTATTAGTAGTATATATAAATGCCTTTGAACTACTCTGATGTGATCAAATAGCTAGATGACGATAGTTCAATATTTAATTTTATTTATTTATTTTTTTTTCCCTAGGCAGTTGTCAACTGCATAGACTTTTATTTCACTTAATAGTGATTTATCTATTAACTTAGTTAATAGTGAAGTAGCATCCTGTTGATAACCACTGAAAACATTCTGAAATACAGGACTGTGTGGTCTACAAGACCACTTGTTATTAAACATGCTTACTCTGGAGTTTTGTAAGTGACCTTAACTTAATGTAGTTGACATTTATTTTTTTTTCTTAATCTACCAATCAGTATATTTATGTGGAATAATCATTTTAACTACATTGGTATCAATGTGTAATGAGAAAGTGTCTGGTCTTTCTAGTGCAGAAGAGAGCTAAATCACCATTTGAAACTGTAGCTGAACCAGAATATTTCCTGATTAGTATCTGAGCCACAGAAACACAAATAACAGACCTGAGGTTCTGGCTAATATCGGAATGCAAGTTGTCCCAGCTTCTTGAGATCAGTACTATTTTTGTCCTTTTTATAGTACCCTATGGAGTATTTCAGCCACTTAGCCACTTCTTGCTCTGCATCTGGTCATTAGTTTTGGAAGCGAGCAAGGGAAGTCTCCTTACATCTTCTTCACACACCATCAGGAGTCCAGAAAATCAGAACTATGTGCTATATTGCTTCCCTCTTTTTATTAATTTGAGATAGAGCTTAAGATTTTTGCCTAGTGCTCAGAAGAGTATGATTAAAGGGAAAAGAAATTGAAGATTGCCTGAATTCATTGTCCCTTGTATTGACAGACTTGAGTGGTTTCATCTTGCTGTAAGTGACTAGAATTTCATACTGCCTTAAGAGCAAGTTTCACCAGTCCCTCTCCAATGGCACCACAATGTAATGCGTTTTCTGGAATTACATTCTGTGATGAATTTTAGGATCTCACCTCTGCTCAAACAGATGAAACTGAAATGGAAGGCACAGAATATGATCTGGAGAATGTAAAATGTTATTAAGAGATTGAGTAGTGGTGACAGCATTGCTGAACAGCAGCAGATGCTGCTGGCTTTATTACAACCAATAGAAAGCAGATTGTCCTTCCCACACACAGAGTATGCTTCTCTGGCATTCTTTATGTTCAAAGGCCTTTTTGGGGTGATGCTGGTCTGATGCAAGTGTGTAGATATCATTTTCCTCCTAAAAATATGTAGAGAGATAATACTGCAGTATATATATATATGTATATATATATAAATGTTTAAGTTTAGATGCAGATTGTTGTAACCATCCTTCCATCATGATAAGACTGGTAAATAACTTCAATCTCTTTTCTATGAGGATGCATGAGTATATTAGCAGTTTAATATAATAATGTACAAATCACCATACACCATATCATGTAATGAAAATACTCTGTGCCAGCTGATGCCTTTGGCATGGCTTAGTGTGCAGTCTTCATTGCACAAATGTGTTTGAATAACATCATGGTCAAAAATGTTGCCAGTTATGTGCTGCATTAGTTTAAGTTTGTATATTCTGAGTACTTTTGATGACTCATCTAATTTTTGTTATGAACAACTTTTACAATTCTGGTTATTGAGCAGGGATACTTATGTATTCAGTTTGGGAACTTTCAGGCTTATATTGAGGTCTGAGTGCACAGAGTGAGAATACTTTTGCCGCTTCACATGGACACTACTTGGAGCAGATGGTAACATATGGCATGTTAATCTCATGGCAAAGGAACTTCGCGCTGTGCATTGGAAAGAAGGGAATAAGGACACAAAAATAAAAGGTGGAGATAGCTGCTATAAGACAAAAGTAATAAATGTCATGGGAGCTGGATGTGAATAAAAACAGATTAATGACATATTTCATCATTAAGATGTACCTACTTCTGCCTATATTGAAGTGGACAAAATAGGTGTTACCATTAAGTTAATACCTGAGGCCTCATACCATTCATACCATATTTACGAGAGTATAATTCTGGACTTCAGTGAATGAACATAAAACTCAGCTTCTGTGAACCTTATGATCTATTTGCATGGTCTGGTCATGACGATGAATATGTTCTTCAATCAGATAACACCATACAAATGTTTTCTAACTGTAGAACAGATGATATTTATAATGGGATAGACAACTACAAACAGAACAAGGTATTTATCTGAAACTTGGTGATGTCTGATGTTCTGGACACTTTCCAAACATTATGGCAGATGTTGTACCTTACAGAAATAGAAAGATTTAAAAAAAAAAAAAAAAAAAAAAAAAGCAAAGGACAAAAAACACCATAAAACCACCACCAATAAGAAGGGGATCCTTTTCAGCCCATTTATGTGCTGTCTACACCTGGGGAGACTAGTGCATGGACAGGAGAGTAGAGAGGAAAATTTGGGCCTGTGTCTGAATTTTGGGTGGTTGTGGTTGGCATGTGGATGTGTCATGCCGCTTGAGCACATTGGAGCTTTGTCTCAGACTTTTCTTGCTTAATCACTTAGCACCACAACTAAGGGGAAATTGTTGCAGAAACTGGGGAGAATCTGGCTGTCTGCCACAAGGCACAAAGGACTGTTTGTTCACCTCATGTCACATGTGAAAACATTCCCTGGTCTTTCCTATAGATCAGAGAAACGTGTATACAGTTTTATCTTCTCCCATCATTGAAGTGTGAAGACCTCATTGAAAGCCCATTTGAAGTCAATACGCTCCCTTTGACTAGAGTAACATTTGGATCAGGACTTCCTAGTCAGAAACAAGGTCAGTCCCTGCAAGTCAGAGCATAAAATTTGCTTGGAGGTGAATGAATTAATAATTTGAGATATTTTTCATTTTCATTTCAAACCATTTGTTTTGCCTCTCTGAATGGAGTGAAGAGGTAATATATGCTGGAAAAACACAACCACACAAAAGTACAATTGAAACAGAATAGACCAAATTTATTTGGGGTGGCAAGGGATAAATTTCACTCCAGTATGTAAAAGGTGTGATTTACTTTTGAACACAGCCTTAAGAAATAAGCCACTCTGTTAATATTTTCTTTAGAAAGGTGGCAGGTAAGCATAGGATCAAACTCCTCCTCAAAGTGCTTTCTTTTTAATAATGCTTTCCTCCATTTAAATTTATCATAAATGCATATAAAGAGGTGATTCACCTTCATTTTCTTAGGACATACCCTGGCAAGTGTAACAGAAACAGGACTTTATTTTTCTGTAGATATGTTTTATTTCACACATTTCCTTTCATATTTACTCCATTGTGCTTGGTTACAAGACTATTTTTGCCTACATCTCTTCTACCAAGTAAAGAGCAAAATGAAAAGTAGTCATAGTCTTTGAGAATAGAATGAAGAAATGAATGAAAGAACTGCAACAAGTTGACCTTAAACTTGCTTTGCTTATATGATGTGGAGATTTTCCTTCAGAATCAAGATTTTTTTCCTTTATATTCAAACTATATAATGTTCAGAGACTTTTCATACAATATCATGATTGAAAATTAGATTAATTGGATTTTTAATCATTGGTGATATTATTTATGCCTTATATGCCTATATTTATGACTATATATAAAAACACATAGAAAAGATGTACCAAAAATCATTGTTAATCCATGCAAAAAAATTCAATTTCATTGAAAATTTATTTCTGAAAACCTGTTTCTGAAAATGGAAGAATCTTTAGTCTAAAGACTGGAGAATGTTTTACTGTGGTAATGTTTCATTTCTGTCCTTGGGAAAAAAAAAAAAAAAAAAAAAAGTTTTATTTTTATTTTTGAAATTAATTTTATTTTCTATTTTTCACTACTTTGACACTGTTTGAAACATAAATGTTGAGATCAGGTTGATCACAATTTGATATGCTCACAATCATATTAATCTTGTAGCAAAAATAAAAAAATACATTTAATTACCTGAAAGAAAATGTAGGAAATCAAAAATACAGTTCTAGACATATTCTGTTGAGGTATTTACTTGTTTTTGATTGAATATCATCATTTATAATGATGTTGCTTTTTGTTGCTCAATTTCATGTATTTCTCCTAGTATCAAAATTGTGAAAATTGAACAAATGCAGGAAGTACTGAGATAAAAAACTCTAATACTATAAATTTAATTTTTGCTTTTTTTTTTTTTTTTTTTTTTTTTTTTTCTACAGTGACTGACTAACCTGAAAGTACTTTAATACTGCAGGCAGTCTGTCAGATGTCCCCATGGTGAAATATATTGATAGATAGAAAAATACAAAATGAGTGCTATACTCTGGAATGTAACAGGGATGAAGATTTTGAGGAGAAATATCATGAGAGAGAAAAGGGAAGGTGGTCAAAGAGGTGTATTATGGAGTTAAAAAATATCACTTTGAAAGGAATGGTATAGGGTGGATATAGGTAAAACCAGGATATTTGGATCAGCAAAACGTCACATTGCTTTTTTGTTTAGGTGTTCAGTGTTTTAATGTCACTATTTCATAGAATAGAATCATAGAATGGCTTGGGTTGGAAGGAAACTTAAGATCATCTAGTTCCAACCCCCCTGCCATGGACAGGGATGCCACCCACCAGACCAAGTTGTCCAGGATCCCATCCAGCCTGGCCTTGAACACCTCCAGGGATGGAGCATCCATAACTTCTCTGGGCAAAATGTTCCATGGCCTCATCATCCTCTGTGTAAAGAATTTTCACCTAATATCTAATCTAAATCTAATTTTAGTTTAAAACTTTAGTTTAAAGTCCCTGGGTATGAAAAGAATTTAAAAGACACTAGAATTTAATTTCATACATAATCAAGGAAAAGAAGTATGTTAAACTCTTGTCGGTATTTTTGTGTACCAATAACTTATTGTTGTATATTAGTAGTGCAGGAATTAAATCAACATTGTTTGAAAATCAGAATGTTTCTGTGTAATTAAGGAGCATTGATCCATATATGTAGGACCACTTCCTGTATTTACAAGAGATAGCTTGCAATTCCTCTGAATGTTAGGAAAGACAAAAGGGCTGTGCTGGATCTTTTAAACTTTTCAGTGTTTTCTAGGGTGCTTCTGACTAGCTGATTCTTGAATCATCCAGGAGGCAGTGATCTTGGAGGTAAACCAAAAATTGTAGACTTTGCTTTAATGAAATTTGGAAGCTACTGGATGGAGGATAACATTACATCCATCTTACTAAAATGTGATTGCAGGCTCCTGATGATATGAAAGCATACCATGCTGTAACGCATAGTATTATAAGTATACATATTGTACATGTGTACATTGAAGAAGTGATTGGGAAAGTTACTAAGAGAATAGTTACAATCTACCTTGGCAACAGATTTTTGAGACAATGCCTTTCATAAATCATATGTTTGTTTTTAAACTAACATGATTTAACTCATCATCCTAAATATGCTGACTGGTGAAAACCACAGTGAAGATTTCCTTTAATTGATGGTTATATTTTTATTTATTTATTTATTTTCTGGAAGCGTCTGGCAGCACTTATGACTAGCCAGATACCTGATCCAGGAGGTATATGTGGAAGCCTCCATATAATACCCATTACATTGTCAAATGGCAGATAAATGATGTATCTGGAACAGCTATTGCTGGGAGAGGAATATGTACTAGGTAAGTTGCAAAGATAATAACTGGGGTAGCTGGTAAATCAGCTCACTGAATGAATCCCACAGCCAAAATCAAACCTAACTGCTAGGAACAGTGGAAAGATGAGAAAAATTATCTGTTCCTCCGTCTGTTGTGATCTAGTCAAATGTTTCTCATCTGCCATCACCTAGGGTATGATTTTTTAAAAACATTTTTCCCCTGAGATAAATTCCTACAAGATTCCTTGGTGGTGTTAGACACATAAAGAGGAAAATTTCCCTAGTAAGATGAATAGAGATATGGCCAAAAGAAAGGTGCAAAACTGTAGTGAAAGAACTTTGATCAAGATATGCGAAATTACCTTATCACAATGCTCCAACATACAACTCCATGATTTTCATTCGTTCTCAGTGGTTCTCTTTACAGTTTTTGTTCTAATCTTTCTTTTGGATAAAACAAGGAACTTTAGTTTTCCAGTTAGTTCTGTAAAGTGCTCCTTCCTGATGTTATTTTTATAGATCTTTTCTAAATCTTTCTAGCTTTGTCAAGATCCTTTTTAAAGAGCATATACTGCTTTTTTGACCCTTTTTTAGTGAAATTGTTACCTCATTTACTTCTTCAGCCTACATCATGTGGGAACTATTTTTCCATAGATCAGCATACAAGCTGCTGATACAGACCTCATCAGCAAACCAATACAGGGGTTGCCTATAAGCATGTATGGTTTATTCTTCCCTTTTACAGTTATCTGCCCCATTTCTTGTCATAACCCATCTTCTGCCCATCTGGCTTACTATCTCACCTTCCTTGGTAGTGTTTTTTGTTTGTTTGTTTGTTTGTTTTTTCTTCTAGTTACTTAACTCCTTGCTCACCACCTCCCATTCCTACCCCTGCCCTGGTTATGTTTAAATTTTATTTTCCTCTTATCTCTCCCCAGTCAAAAGGGAAATATAAATTGAAATTATTCCTCTGCTTCATCTTCATCAATTTCAGGATTTCATACCCAACTTAGTTCTCAATTACACTGAAATAGGGTTATTCATCAAATATCTGTTGTACCTGAAGAGCTCAAACCCATGTGCTCTCCACCTGGTTGCCTCAGAGACAACCTTTGCAGGTGCTTCTCATTTGCTTTTCTGAGTAGAACAGAAGTTAAGGATGCATTTCACAGGTAAGCAGTTCTTCCTTTTTCATTCTCTTTCATCTTTACTGCAAAAAATATGTAATCTAAAACTTGCTCACATCAACAGAAGCTTTCAAAAAGTTTAGGATAAGTGCCCAAAAGGAGAATGTGAGAGTGTATACTATCTTTCCAATATAAGCTTCTCATATGTCTCCTGTCATAGTTATATATATAAAGTTTTGTTTGTTTGTTTTGTTTGTTTGTTTGTTTGTTTTTCCTTCCAAAACTGCTATGGGATATGAGGTTACCTGGCTTATTTTCATGCATATACACAAATTTGTCTGACCTATTTCTTTCCCTTAAGGGAAAGTATGAAGACTAGCTCAATTTCAGGGGTCTAAATAAATGGTGAAGTTGGATACGATGCTCTCTTTCTCTTTCTCTTTCTCTTTCTCTTTCTCTTTCTCTTTCTCTTTCGTTTTACATCTTTCCCATGAGAGCCCATTGCATAGGGTTATTTAGATGCTTAACTTCTTTCTTGGCACCTCCATGCTTACTGAAATCAATGGGGAATGTAGATGCTTTAAGTCCACTGGATATGGGGCTGAAGGTTTTGTTCACTCAGACAGAAATTCTGTGGAGGGATAGATTTTGACTGCTAATATTTGAATCTAAAGTGCAAAAATTCAAAGGCATTTATGCAAAAGCATAAATGCCAGCACGTCTAAGTAGCTCAAAAGGAAGCATCTGGTAGAGCATGAATTCAGGGTTCCCAACCTTATGGATTTTGAATAAAAATCTGATTTATTCAATGAGTGGAACAGGCTGGGAATGCAGGTTCTTTTTGTAAGCTATGTAAGATTCAACCAAGGACTGCAATCTTTATAGTTATAACAACCTATTGATATACAGTTTTATTGAAAAAGTGAAGGTTGCATGACCTATGGACTTACCAATTTATCTTTTTCTCCTCTGTTTCCCATTTTTATGTTTCTTAATGGTGTGCCCTTCCTCCCCCTCCCTCTGTCTCTGGCCTCTCGCCTGTTAACTAGAACTGTCTGAATCATCCCAGCTAACATTGTCCTTTTCTTTCCCTGCTCCCAAGCTGACTTTATTACAGCTCTATGCATTATTCATGTGTATTCAGTGAACAGTTTATGCAGACAGTTATGCTATGTGAGCTGTTCACAGGCTTCTCAGGCAGGGCTAGAAGGTGCCTTTAGGCACCACCCTGTGGGAGAAGTGACATATAAATGGTGCTGACCCTGGAGATGGTGTGCTGAGAAGCCTCTGAGTCATGCATGGTTGCTTATGACTGTGTCGGGGCAATGCTGAAGCCTCTCCATCCACATGAAGTGGCATGTGCATCACTTTAAGTTACACTATGAGAGGGAAGGCTGTTGCCTCCTCAGCTTTGTGCTGTGAATCTGCCTTTGCTGTTTGGTTAGTTCATGTTCCTGTGGGCTGGAAACAGTACTGTCACTTATTTCAGCCACATTCAACTGCTCCAGTCAGGAGTGGGAGTGAAAATAAATCACCAGAATTTATAGCACTAGAAAACATGGCCTGAGTATATTGGGTGTAGAAAGCAGAACAGAGCAGTGACTACTGGAGCAGGGAGTTTGGGATGCTCTATATGGAAGTAAGATACCCATTTCTGTGCTCTCCTAGACTATGCACATGGCCCTGATGAAACTGCAGAGACTGTGCCAATGTCACATGATGGATAAAATGGTTCAGGTACTTCAAGGTTGCACTGGGCTGCACTGCTGCACCATTACAGTGTTGTGCTCAAGTTGATCCATCCATTGGGAAGTACAGAATAAGATATGATGCTGAGGAGATGAACATATCAGCTAGTGTTGCAGCACAACCAGCTAGATCAGAGCTATTCTGGGTGTGCTTGCAGCCCCTTCTGTAGCTTGCTGTGGGCCTGCCTGCAACCATCTGCAAGTGGGCCTGTTTAGTGACTTTGTAATGGTTTGGTATTTTGTAGGTTGACAATTGGCACACATGGGTGTCCTTGAAGCATTTGGTCCAAACACCCACATTTCAAATGTGTAGTGGAGGTGTTGTGAGTATCAATACTCCAGAAGAGAGTAAGGAACATTTAGATACTACTGATAATGTAGGCCAGACAAAGCCTTGGACATGCAGTTTGCGTACATGTTCTGTCACCAACCTCAGAGGTTTTGTGCACTTAGAGAACATACCAAGTATAAATTTCCTCTGAAACATTATTGAGAAAAAGTACATTGATTGACATAACTCCCCTAGGAAGGCAGACAGACAATGGACACCAAAACCTGAAAACTGAAATCTTAAAAGCTAATTCCTATTTCTCTTTTACATATAAGCTTTTCACTGATTTAGTTTTTTCTACTTTTGAACAGTTGGTAGAGTGGGTGTTACATCCAACACCTCCGTGTGACAAATCTCATCCTACAAAATACTGACACGTTACATTTCATTAACCATATGGGACCTAATTATGCTGCCAGCTAAAATACAGGTGCAAGTTCCAAAGGCACTGTTTTCTATATGTGCACGGGCCCTATAAACCTATATTTTTGCCTACAGAAAGCAGGGCATTCATTTGACATTTGCAACATTCATGGTTTAACTGAGATATGTAGAGAATAACCTTTAACATATAGCTGAAATAAAAAGTGAATTTATACTCACAAGGTGGAAGTTTTGTAGTGGGATATTGTAGCATGATCATATTTATATGGAAAAAATAATAATAATAAAAAAAAAGTCAAGGTCTTTCCAGAAAGTAGCATTTCAGCCTTTTGCAGTGGACCAATTGTGTCCATAAAGAAAACTGGGCAAAGGTATCCAGAGTCCTTATAATGGTGGAGTGTTGCCATCCTATATCTACAGGCAATCTGAAAAGAAGTGTCCCAGGTCTGGCAGTGCTCTCCCTGCTCTGTCTGTCTTGCTGGGATGTTCTTTCAAAGACATGAGCACTATATAATTTCATTTGCAGCAATTTCATAACAGATTATTTTATCAGGAGGGCTGTAGAAGGGCGAGTGAACTCTGTGCAGGTTGGGTATGAAAGTCAAGAAGATTCATAGTAAGAGAAGAGGAAGCAGACATCAAAAATCTGCTTCATCAAAAGGTGAAGGAGAAAGGACAGAACAAGACATAGAGAAAGAAATTGCAGAAATAGCAGTGGTGATTAAGAAGAACTCTCTCACTGATACAATGTCTGTATCTGAGTATTTAACACACTTCAGATTCTATTAAGAAAATAACATCAGCAGACCCCAAAACATTCCACAAATTATATATTTTACTAGTAGGTAATGAAAGGACTAAAAGCTGGAGTACTTTGCTGGAAATCAACCACAGCACCTATCTTGGCTCCCACACCTCTGCTCTCTTGTATACTGGGCTGTCTTTCATGGAGGATAGTCATAATCCTTTGCCATCTGGAAAGCGCCACATCAGGTCCTTTCCTTATTACATGAATTCAGTGGGAAACACTAGTCATAAAATCATAGAACCATAAAATATTTTGGATTGGAATGGACCTTAAAGATCATCTAGTTCCAACCTGCCTGCCATAGGCAGGGATGCCACTCCCTAGCCCAGGTTGCGCAAAGCCCCATCGAACCTGGCCTTGAACAGTTCCAGGGATGGGGCATCCACAACTTTCTCTGCACAACCAGTTCCAGTGCATCGCCAACCTCATAGTGAAAAAATAATAATAAAAAAACTTCCTTATATATAATCTAAATCTAATACCTTTCAGTTTAAAACCTTGTCCTATCACTACATGCCTTTTTAAAAAGTCTCTCTTCAGCTTTCTTGTAGGCCCCCTTCATGTTATGGAAGGCTACAACACACCTATGTCTTTCTTATGCTGGGGGGCTCAGAGCTGAATGCAGGGCTCTGGGTGGGGTCTCATGAGAGCAGAGCAGAGGGGGAGAATCCCCTCCCTCACCCTGCTGTCCAAACTACTTTTGATGCAGCCCAGGATAAATTTGGTTTTTGTGGGCTGCAAGCTCACACTGCCAGCTCGTGTCGAGTTTATCACCCACAAACACCCCCAGGTCCTTCTCCTCAGGGCTTCTCTCAATCCATTCTCCTCCCAGGCTGTATTTGTGATTGGGATTGCCGTTGCCCAGGTGCAGGACCTTGCACTTGGCCTTGTTGAAATATATGTTGTCCTCACAGGCCCACTTCTCAAGCCTGTCCTGGTCCCTCTGGATGACATTCCTCCCTTCCAGCACGTCAACCGTACCACACACAGCTTGGTGTCATTGGCAACCATTGTGAGGGTGCACGCAATCCCACTGTTGATGTCACCAACAAAGATGTCAGCACTGGACAAGAGTGCCAGTCCCAACACTGATGCTTATGGAATGCCACTTGCCTGGACAGAGTTGTTGACCGCAACTCTTTGAGTGTGACCATTCAGCCAATGTTCTGAAGCTGCTCTTCAGATTAGTAGTAAGAATATGGCAAAGTGTTCTTACGGGACTAAATGTTTCTGTAGATGTAGCTAAATTTCCAGTAAAAGCAAATTATTGTATACAGCAATAACTCAAAATGACTTATAAGCCATTGATATGTCCTAAATATGTCAAGTAGAAATGACTGAATTTTGCTTTATAGAATGGCTCTTCAGTCATGTTAATAACTTCTCATAAGATGATGGTTTCTCTCTAGCTAGATGAATCTGTCATTTTGCTATGATCATGGTAGAGGTGATACTAACTTCTTCACATAAGCAAGAAATAAATAATACTTCACAATTTTGTAAAGAAGTTTGTGAAAAAAAAGTAACAAACTGACAACATTTGAGAGGTTTTTTTTTTTTCTGTTTGCTCTCTGTATTAGTGTGAAAAAAACATTTATATAACATTTTTCTTCATTTTTCTCTGTTAAAAAAAACAACAACAACAACAAAAAAACACATCGAAAAAGGGGAATATATACATGAAAATTTATTTCCCAAATAGAAAAAAAATGATGTTTTTGCATTATCATTTTCTGCTGGTGGAATTTGTTAGTCTTATCACCTACACACCATACTTCTGGATGGCTATTGGTTTTACTTAAAAAAATGAAGGCTTCATATGGTCAATAGCTGTTTTTGTTGTCCTCTAAAAATAGTGATGGTAACCTTTGCAGTGAAACTATTTTGCTAACTTGCATGGTAAGAAGATGCTTTGATTTCAAAGATCAGCATTTTTTTTCATTAATATTTTCCATTTATGGACTTTGCTTGAACTGTTGTAATCTGCAAACTACTATGTTATTGTAAAATCCATGGTGAGGTCTTTGGCTTAGTAGAGTCTGCACAAGGTTACCAAGTGACATTTTCTGATAGGAAGGATTTTGTAATAAGATATTGCTACCTTCTTACCAATTACACATTGCTTTAAGGTTATGAATAATTTTCAAGTAATTAATAAAGTCTTTTATCAATCACTTATAACCTACATATTATTTGGGTGCCCAACCTTTCTAATAAAAAGACAGTACTGAAACACCCACCCCTGCAGTTGAGCAGTCTCCTGAGAAGTTCAGGATTTCAGTATTAAGAAAAGATATCTGTCCTATCTGTGGATAAGAACAGTTGTGGAAATTGCACCCCTAGTTAAACCATTGTTTGACCTGAACTAGTAGCCTTGATTCAGTGCTGTTGTTCTTGTTTGAGATCCTGTCACACACTTTTGCTGAGTGCAATTAACTTGCATTCCCAGTTTGTTCAACAGGAACATGAGGATTTCTCTCTCAAGCCAAGAATTAATGTTGTTGCTGTTGTTGTTTTTCCTACCACTCTGAATATCTTTGTGCTTTCACTGTGTTTCTATTGTCTACTTATTTGAACTTCTGGCTTTGGGGTAGTGCATTGGAATTAGACAAAAAGAGATGGCAGTTTCAATCCATCATATACACTTCAGGGTTCTGGTTCAGTAAGTGTTCTGAACCTTTTCTCTATTTCTTATCTGTACAGTTCAAGTGGTTAAGAAGCATCATATCAAAAAGCATTCTTTGCTGATGGACAATAGACTTTGAATGCACCATGGACAAGTATTTAGCATTATCTGCTAGAATAAGAACAATGCTGATGAAGAAACTGGCTGTTGCTTTAATTAGATCTTTCCTCAAGGACTCATTCTGTGTGGCAATCAGTTTATTCATTTTCTTCCTTGCAATGTTTTTCTCTGAGCAAAGCTCCCTGACTCTTCAGTCTTGACTGAAGTAGAAATAATAATATTACTGTAAGGTCTGTAAAACCAATACCTTGAAATAAACTTTCTGTTGGAGGTCAGTGATGGCTAGCAAAATACTTCTTCTATATATTTGTGTTGTTCTTATGCCAAATGTAATATGAGAGCACAAAATATATAATATGGTAGCTGAGTGGTGCAGTCAATACAACAGAAGGAAAGAGTGCCATCCAAAGGGACCTGGACAAGCTTGAGAAGAGGGCCCATGTGAACCTAACAAGGTTCAACAAGTCTAAGTGCAAGGTGCTGCACCTGGGCTGGAGCAATCCCAGACATGAGTATAGAGTGGGAGAAGAACTCCTTGAGAGCAGCCCTGAAGAGAAGGACTTGGGGGTTCTGGTGGATGAAAACCTTGACAAAAGCCACCAGTGGCTGCTTGCAGCCCAGAAGGCCAACCGTATCCCAGGCTTTATCAACAGTGGAGTGACCACCAGGGAGAGGGAGGTGATTGTCCCCCTCTGCTCTGCTCTCATGACAACCCACCTGGAGCCCTGTGTTCAGCTCTGAGGCCCCCATCACAAGAAGGATGTTGATCTGTTAGAGCAGGTCCAGAGGAGGGCCACAAAGATGATGAAGGGGCTGGCACACCTCTCCTATGAAGAAAGGCTGAGAGAGCTGGGGATGTTCAGCCTGGAAAAAAAGAAAGCTCTGTGCCTCTCGTTGCAGCCTTTCAGTACTTAAAGGGGGCTAAAATGGAGAGCAACCTTTTACTTGGGCAGGTAGTGATAGGATGAGGGGGGACAGTGTTAAACTAAAAGAGAGGAATTTAGATTAGAGGTTAGGTAAAAAATCTTTACTCAGATAATAGTGAGACAGGAACAGGTTGCCCATAGAAGCTGTGGATGCCCTGTCCCTGGAGTCATTCAAGACCAGGCTGGATGAGGCCCTGGGCAACCTGATCTAGTGGGTGATGTCCCTGCCCATGGCAGAGGGTTGGAACTAGATGATCTTTAAGGGCCCTTCTAGCCTGAGCCATTCTATGAAAATTATATTTTAAAATTTTAAGCACCCATGGTTTTAGACACTATTCCAAAACAATTTTTTTTGCAGTTCTGATGTGAAGACTTTATATTTTTTATGTTTCTAAAGGTAATTCTAGTCTTTTCGAAATAAATAATCTGAAGCTGTTTGGAACAGGAACCCCATGGACAAATTTACACCATTAAATTATAAAGGCAAAGGGCTGAGTTTAAGCACTACATTTCCTAACTATTAGTTTTATTCTTTCTCTTTTGGACCACTGTAATAATCCTTTTATAAAGGAAATCTGCAATAAAGAGGACCAGACCTAAGCAGTGGATGCAAACTGATCAATGTTATGTGTCCTTGTCCTTATAGTGAGCTTCACCATAGTAAATATGGAATTCTGAATTTACAGTTGCTATACCTGAAAAATGTTTGTTTGTTCTTGAAAAGCTGATCCAATCTGATCATGTGGGACCTGCGTATTTTAGATAGATCATGATTCATACTCTCTCCTGCTGTGTCTGGGAATTATTTGGGACAGTCTTATTTGGTCCAGGCAAAAAGGATTCCTGGGACTACTCAAGCAATTAAATTCCACAGAGAATCATGTGGAGAGCTATGGAATATTCTTCTGTATTGCTTAATATCCTAGCATAAATGTTATCTTTGTTTCCTGAAAAATACCTTTTTTAACCCGCAGGCATGTATTGAAAAAAGCAGTTCTGAATACAAGCACAAACAAATGGATGTTCAGTCCACCTGAATGTTTTCATAGTCTTCTTTGCTTTCCAAGGATCCTAATTTCTTTTCATCTCTCTACAGCTTGTTGAGATGTTTAATAGCTGAAAATGTATTATTATTAAATGTGCTTTGTCTTATTGGAGTGAATAATGAAACACTAAAAAGAGCTAGCTGTGAACTCATTCAGTTTTAATTAAATGAATATATTTTGTATAAACATTACTGTTTATTGAAGGAGGGATAATTTCAAAAGAACAGATATCTGAGCAATTAAAAAAAAAAGTAATAGATTATATAAATTGCACTACTCATGATCAGACAGTCAAATATAAAACAGAATGGACACTCTTTTAAGGCAAAGATATCTTTCTAATCCAAAGTTTACATCTCAGTTAATGGCATTGAATGGGATCTGTTGGGAATGGATTTTCCAATTGTGAATGGAGGGAAGAGCTCTAAAATCCCTCAGAAAGTTTATTTAGATAATGTATTATGCCTGTCCAAAACAGTAATAAAGTGAAAATTGTAAAAATCGAGATAAGTTGGATCTTGCAAAATAAGATAGATAAATCTACCACTGAGGTGTGCAAAGTTATGAAGAACAAGAACAGATTGAGTCAACATTAAAAGTAATTCATTCTTGTTGCCAAACCAAAATAAACATTTCTTGGCATAGAAGTGGCTCTAGGTGGCACAGCTGGCTCTTTTTTTTTTTTTTTTTCTTTTTTTTTTTCTTCAAGCTGCTAACTAAATTGTCCCAGAGATACTGTAATGGAGAGTGAGATCTCCAACTAGTGATTCAACCTTTCATTTTATTTAACCTCTTCATTAGTGACCTTGGATGACTGCCTTCTGGTACTTTAGATAAGTATTTTAAATTACTGGTGATTGCAGAACTCCAGGTGGGGTCTCATGAGAGTAGAACATCACCTCCTTTGACTTGCTGGATACACTTCTTTTGATGAAGCATGGGATATCATTGGCTTTCCAGGCTGCAAGCACATATAGCCAGCTTGTGTTGAGCATTTCATTCACTGCTACCCTCATGTCCTTCTTGGTAGGGCTGCTCTCTATCCAAGCCTGTATTCATGCTTGGGATTGCCCTAACTTAAGTGTAGGACCTTGCACTTGGACTTGTTGAACCATGTCTTGTTCACACAGGCCCACATCTTGAGCCTGTCCGGGTCCTTCTGTATGGCACACCTTCCCTCCAGCATGCATCACACAGCTTGGTGTCATCTGCAAATTTGCTGAGGGTGCACTCAGTTCCTCTGTCCATGTTGCCAACAAAGATGCTTAATAGTATTGGTCCCAGTAAAAATTATTGAAAAACACTACTCCACCACTTGCCGCTGGTCTCCACCTGAACACCAGACTGTTGGGTGAGACTGTCCAGTCATTTCCTTGTCCACAAATCAGCCCATCCATCAAATCTATGTCTCTCCATTTTGGAGACAAAGATGTCTTGTGGGATAGTGTCAAATGATTTTCACAAGTCCAGGTAGCAAGGCAGCAGGTCTTTTCTAGGGGGAATTTTGAACCCTCTTTTTGAGATCCTTTAAAGAAAGCGTTGCTTAAGGGATTGTAGTGTATTACTAGAGAATAGCAAATACAGTGGTTTAACGTGTGTGTGTGGGTGGAAATAGGTGGCATGAAAAATTAAGGTATAAGACTGCATAAGATTCTTCACAAAAGTCTTCAGTGATCAACACTGGTAGTGGTTTTATGTAGTACTTTTGTAAATGGTGTAAGTACAATAAGTTTAATCTATATGGGTTTCTAATAGAAAATTATTAAAATTATTAACCAGTAGAAAGGAGAAAAAGAATAATTGTATAGAAATAATTAGATGGTTTTGGTCACTAGAGTAAAAGAATTTGTACATAAAATTGTCCCTGTCTTTAGGTATTTAACTGAATAATCCAACCTTGTATCAGTCAAGGCTTCTTCTATAAGTCAGTAAGAAATTCTGACAGAGATGTGGAAAAGGCAAATGTGATCTTGGACAGGTATTTCCAGGAAAAATAGAACAGTGTTAGTCCTGCTGTACAGGATCCTGTATATCACAGTCTGATTATTGCATCTGGTAGTCATTGTCTGGGGAAGAGAGAATCAAATAAGGAACAGCTGTGGTGAAGGGTTATTAGTGTAACCTGAAGTCTATCATGAAACAAGAGCCTAAAATAATTGGCTTTATTTAGTGGAGCAAAAGGAAGCCTGAGTAATATTGCTGTTTTTAAATACAACACACTAGATAGTAATGATGACTAAAAGAAAAAATGTTAATAAATAAGTGTACACTGAGTATTATAAGGATTTCCAGCTCCCAGGGTAGTGTGGATCTAGAATAGCTTTACAATAGGTGAACTTTTTGTGTAGACTGTGCTGGATTTGAGATCAAATTTAATAAGTTTATGAGAGATTGTTCACATGTCACTGTGGGCTGCTGGAGTCACCTTGGGAGGTCATTTAGTGAATTTACGTTAGTAGTGCATGTGTGATCTTTATCAGTATGTGCGTATGCATTTTAGAAGAAACAACTGAATTGAGGCACACCTGAAAGCATATGCCCATCATCTTTGGAAATAACAGTAAGGAGAAGAAAATGATTATGGGAACATTGGTGTGTTTAATCTTGATGAAGACAGTAAGATATAATGAATTTTCTGGCTAGTTTAATTTCACTTCACAGAAAAAAAATATTGGCATTAATGAGCTTGGAAATGAGCTGAGCTACATGGTTGAAAATAGAGGAAAAACAGCAATTTATAAACTGGATAAACTATGCCCTGATGAATGGAACAGAGAGTACACAGCTTGATGTTAAAATCCATGTCATCATTCAAATAAACCAATTGTTATGTCATGTTCAAGACAGATAAGAGGGCAAGAGAAAACGGCCCGTTGTTCAATAAAATAGAAGAAAGTCTTGTGGTTACTTTCTCCTGTTCCCTTTTCTTCTTGAATTCACTATGCAATAAAAAGGAAGAATTAAATGGAATGCAGTTTTGTACATAGAGAAAATCTGCAACTTCTAAGAGAATCACTTAATGTATTTTTGGCTGCCTAGTATGCTAATAACAAATTAGGGAAAAAATATTAAAAAAAATCAATAAAATTTTCTCAGTATAGGAATAGATTATAATTTGGGACTGACCATACAAGAAACCAACCCAAACAACCAAAACCCCCACACCTGAGATATTTCTCAGCGTATTGCTAAATGTTAGGTTAAGGACTGGATGTTTTTCTGTCATCATTTTATAAAAGCCACAGTAATGGATGGTTTCAGAAACTGGAATTTCATTGTCCAGGGTGAGTGCTTTCCTCAAAGCTGTGCTCCTGTTCTTGCCTGGACTGACTGTATGCTCGAGAAATTTATACAAAAGGAAAATCTTTGATTGGAAAGACTGAAGGAGACCTTTACCACCATGTCTTATAGTTGCCATTGCTAGGAGATCTGATCTCTACTTCAGATCAGGTACAGAGGGAAATGGAAACTCGCTTCACACATGGGCATTATTATGTCAAAATCACATGGGAAAGGATTGACCCTGTTCAAGTGAGCAACCCTAGGTAAAAGCAGAGGAAAGACATTCAGTCTAGCTAAATCAGGCACCTTCACCTTTATGCAGGGCAGATCTGCTGCAGTATTTTATATTGCCTAGTTGGCATAATGGTCAAAGCAGAATGTTGATTTTGGGTTCCCTGGCTGTGCTCTTCCTTGTACTGCAGAAGTCTGGATGGTTAATTGTATGCTAGTGCAAGTTGGTAGCTAGATAACTGAATCCTTTTCAGTTTGTTGACTTACCCAGAAGGGATCACAAAAGTTACCAAGTGGAGTTCCACATTTATATTACTATTGCTATTTTTCTACCATGAGGATGGCAAACCTTGCAGCATGTTCTTCAAAGGGGTAGTGAAATCTTCATCCAGGGTGGAGTTCAAACTTGACTGGACAAGACCCTGAGCAACCTGGTCTAAGTTGCCTCTCTTTGAAGCAGGGATTAGACCAGGTGACCTCCAGAAGCTGCTTCCAACTACTACCATTCTGTTCTCTTGATTAATTATGGTTTGGGTGAAAAACAAGGAGATAGATCACAGTTAATTTTATTTCATCTTATTCTTATCCCTCTCTTCTCCTAATGTAATATTTCAGATATCATAATACTCTCTCAGCAGTCATGTGAGACAGAGAGACCGTGATCCTCCTTATTGCAGGAGGGGACAGTGGTCACTGTATATTTCTAAATCATATTGGTGAAGCAGGACTTCTGAATCCCAAGCTAAGTCTGGATCAGCCCTTGTTTCAGGCAGTGGGATATAGCTATGACCAACAGAAACCAGAAGCAGGTGGAGTCCCAGTCTCACTGGTGACATTGTGAGATGAGAATGGCCATGCCTTTCTGAACAGTGCCGAAGACAGGCAAGGATGCAAGTCCCCTGTTTCCCACTGAACTGTGTCTGAATGTATTGGTGCAGAGTACAAATGTTCTGCAGCAGATCTAGAAAGCTCTCCTCAAAATGTACTCTGGGAAACTTAATGTAGGTGGAAGAAAATGAAGTCGATGTTCTCTGCTTCTTTTCAAGAAAGAGAACACATTCCTTTAGAGCTGAGAATGTGACTATAAACAGTGCTGAATTTTGTGGGCCTGTGGTATCTTTCTGAGGTATCAAACAATAGTTTTAAAAGCTAAAACGAAATTCAAGATCAGAGATAGACAGATTGGCTGTGGGATGATACTTGATGCTGATATGTTGCTAACATATATATATATATATATATTTTAAATTAACCTTTGATTTTCTTCTGTAATACTGGAAATAGTTAAAGAGCACAAATACCTCTACTTCTAACCATTAATTTTAAATAGTTTTGTGTTACCGTAATCTGACTTCTGTAGTGTGTTTACAGACACCATGAACAAAACGGCGCAGTGGGATCGTTCCAGCCTGACACACTCAGAAAACAAAACAGAACAAAACAAAAACAGAGCTTTTATGGGCATTGCTGCAACATGAAAGAATTTCATATCAGGACTAATGCATGTCCATTTGGGAGTCTGTACAGTGCGAGTGTCTGCCCATCCATGTGCATGTGTAATCTAACTCTCTAGCTGTGTAGAATGACTGTGTAATCAGTTGAGGTCTGTATTCTTAGCAGAAAGACAATGTTATCATTAAGTGGTTGTACCAGGAGTTATACTGAAGATTTCTGACACCTTCGTGTATGTTGCAATGATTCAGTGCTGGTGATTGATTTTTTTCCCCTGACAAATGCAGTCAGACAGCAAGCAATATTTCAGTGTGTCAAGAGAACTAAAATGGATTCCAGCTTGAATAACTGCTATTCACAGGAAAAAAAAAAAAAAAAAAAAAAAAAAAAAAA
>CM021697.1:191278163-191352112 GCA_011074415.1 Stictonetta naevosa
TAAAAAAAAAAAAAAAAAAAAAAAAAAAAAGTGTTTGTATTTACCTATGACGATCAGATTTAAATAATCTGCTAGCTGTGAAGTAACTGACTTGTATAAGAAGTGGGACACATACTTATTATTGGTCTGACATATTCACATATTTATATCCATAAATAAATATCCACATATTCATTGTGTAAAAAATTATGTGTCTGTCTCAAATTTCAAAGAAATTACATGGAGCTATTTATTCTACCCAAACGCAAATCTGCAAAAGAGAGTAAATGTATGGAAGGAATAGGAAGTGAAGAGTGAATGATTATGTAAGTTCTGTCTCCTTTTCCTCTCCTTCATCTGCTCTACTGTCCAGTTATATGGATGTGAGGACAGCATTTATCTTTCCTAGGTTATTGATTACCTGTGTGAATGGAAGAATAAGGCCATTTTTTCACCCCAGCCAAGAGCAGACCCTGGGCTCATACAATCAATGTAGAGAATATGCTAAGGCTTGTTTTATGTGTATTGATGAGTACATGAGGCTGCATTACCTGTTTGCCCTAAGGAGGGTTCTCTGTTGTGAATTTTTGCATTGTTCCGTAGATTTAAATGTCACAGGAAATTTTTCTGCTCAGATACAGGGACCTTCTACATAACATAGGTCACATAATTGTGTCCAGTAAAACAAGCATGGGAAGAAATCATTCTATCCTGTAATGCAAATGTTTTCAATCCCAAGAACTTGTGACTAAACCAGTGTATATCTTATTGAAAGACATTTGGTCTAAATGTAGGGCCTCCAGGAGGTGATTAATCAGCTACATCCTTTAATTATGTTGCAACAGTTAATTACTCTTGCTGTTAAAAGTTGTCTTGCTTCCAATCTGAATGTGTCTGTCTCCATGGAAACATTCTTCTATGGAAAGAATAGGGCACCATGACCTCTCTCCTCATAGAGTTTTCTATTTGTTGCCTTTCTTGGTAGATTGTTTCTCTTAATCTCAGGCTACAGCTGTCCTAACTAATGGGTGCTTCTTGTAAATAAAGATCTCCTCTAATCACTGCAAAAGATGTGCTTCGGATTTACATGAGTACAAGGGATATCAAAATCTGGATCTTGCAGTTTGGATGTTGTTCTTTATTGCTAGAAGAAATCCTTGTCTGTAAAATGTACTTGAGTTTGGCCTCTCCTGAACCAACTTAGAGAAGGTTTCCAGTTTTGATTTCCATTCAACTTGGCTATTAGCCTCAGGGAAGGGGGAAGTATTCTTGTCAATGCCATAGATTTCACCTTCATAAAAGACATCTTGAAAGAAGATATTAATCTTTCTCAAGGAGAGGCTTGCTTATTACTGATATTGACCTGATTTTTTTATGTTTATGTTTATGTTTTATATTTTTATGGGGCGCAATAACCCCAAGCAGAGCTACAGGCTGGGAGATGAGTGGTTGGAGAGCTGCCAGGCAGAGAAGGACCTGGGAGTGATGGTTGATAGTCAGCTGAAGATGAGCCAGCAGTGTGCTCAGGTGGCCAAGAAGGCCAACGGCATCCTGGCTTGCATAAAAAACAGTGTGACCAGCAGGGCTAGGGAGGTGATCGTCCCCCTGTACTCGGCTCTGGTGAGGCCACACCTCGAATACTGTGTTCAGTTTTGGGCCCCTCGCTACAAGAAGGACATGGAGGTGCTTGAGTGAGTCCAGAGAAGGGTGACGAAGCTGGTGAGGGACCTGGAGAACAAGTCCTACGAGGAGCGGCTGAGGGAGCTGGGATTGTTCAGCCTGGAGAAAAGGAGGCTCAGGGGCGACCTTATCGCTCTCTACAGGTACCTCAAAGGAGGCTGTAGCGAGGTGGGGGTTGGTCTATTCTCCCACATGCCTGGTGACAGGACGAGGGGGAATGGGCTTAAGTTGCGCCAAGGGAGTTTTAGGTTGGATCTTAGGAAGAACTTCTTTACCGAAAGGGTTGTTAGGTATTGGAATAGGCTGCCCAGGGAAGTGGTGGAGTCACCATCCCTGGAGGTCTTTAAAAGACGTTTAGATGTAGAGCTTAGGGATATGGTTTAGTGGGGACTGTTAGTGTTAGGTCAGAGGTTGGACTCGATGATCTTGAGGTCTCTTCCAACCTAGAAAATTCTGTGATTCTGTGATTCCTAAACTTGCACTCACACTCTTTGAGCACATATCAGTTACTTTATGTGATCCAGGATTTGGGAGCTTTAACATATGCTTGTTTCTAGCTAAGCTTGACAAAAACAATTAGATTTGGCTGTGCATATTTTTTCTTCTTGATAACACCTGTTTTAAGCACCAGAATAATGAAAAAGTAATCAGAGCTTTAAAAATCTAATATTACTCATCTGGGATCCACTAGATAGCACTGCTTAGTGGCAGATGTTCAGGACCAATATATTTAGAATTTACTTTTACTTAAACACTTTCTAGTCTCATCTCAAGAAGCAGAAGACTTTAAACCAGCAGCGTACAGGATTATTACCAGATTCTGTGCTGAAAAAGTCATGGAGATGTTTTCATTAATTATGCTCTTCAGCTTGATCCCATTTTGTCCCATACTTTCTCTCCACAGTGATGAGGAGTTTGATATTGACTCACACGTGCGATATCCACAGAATTTGTGAATTGGAGGGGGAGGAGTGTCTAGGCTGACTTCTACACCCATACTGACAGAACATCTGAATTCACTAATGATTTCAAAGGCACTGAGTAAAATATTACTCCTTGTTAAGACTGAATGTTCCAGTGTGCAAATTGGTCAACTTTTAACAACAGTAGTTAAAAATACAATTCCTAATGAGATGCCTAGAGAAATAGGAATAGCCTCAAAACACGTAAATGAAGGCCTGTTTGTCCCAGGATATTAGTCAGATAGTGCCTCACAACCGGTCTTTCAGGAAAATCCCATGGTTGGATAAACTGTACCCTTATTTGTGTTCTTCTAAATCTTAGAAATTGTCTGTTCCCACAGTGTACTCAGGCACAGCATGAACACGAGGAGTGGAGTGGAAAGGTACAGAGAACAATACTTGTCCTGAAGTATGCCCTGGAAGAATTGTGGCAACCCCAAAGTCCTTTCTATCAGTTCATCAGATTTGATTTAATAGCTTCAGTTTTCTGTAAAGTATGATAATGCTGACTGTTCTCTGTATGTATATTCAACCTTAAACATAAAGTTGTGAAATTCTTCATCTCTAAAATACTTTGGCATGGAATTTTTTTTTTCCAGGACTTCTCTACCCTCTTGTAAGGCTTCAGGAAAATATGAACATAAGACTGTCAGGAGGACTTATAGCATATCACAGGTTGGTTTGTGTGAGACCTTAGCCCTTAGCAGTGGTGGAGGTGACTGGTGAAGGAGGAGTTTGATCTTGGTGAAATTTTCCCTGCTGCCCACTGAAAATAGGAGTGGAGAGCCCTAGGACACTGGGGAGCATTTGTATGGCAAGATGGAGTCACCAAAGGCTTTCCCGATTGTTTAATTGTGTCTTTCTTTCTTTGTAACACTGAGATTGAAATCAGAGTTTTGCTGATGCCCTTTTGTTGTTGTTATCATTCTTTTAACTCCTCCATCTCGATAGACCTATTTTTGTACTCAACCAAATGTGAGCTCTTTCCTCCATGTAGACAAGAGACAGCATGTGGAGTGTTACATGCAGGTGCTGCTAAACGTAGCACAAAATGGCTGAGTTCTGCCTCCATTTCCTTTTCCCTTGGTAGATGCAGTGATTTGGGTAACTTTCCTCTACCCAGACACTGAATAGATTTATTTATTTATTTATTTACATTTGTAAATTTAATTTATTTTTATTTTATTTTCGTTTTTCAGTTCAGTCATTCTAATCACTGCATAGATTTATTTATTTATTTATTCATTTTCATTTATTTATTTTTATGTATTTATTTATTTGTTAATTTTCACTTAACATCTTTGTGATTTTTTTTTCTTTTTTTTTTTCTTTTTTTTTTTTTTTCTTAATACGGCTGAAACTGGCCAAAAGATTTTGTTAGGAGAAGACTGATAAATACACTATATCTTCTGCAGAAAGCAAGCTATGATCATTAGGAAGTTTTTGTGGGAACATAATAAAGAGTAAAAATCATATATCTTTTCAGGAAAAAAAAGAGATTTTAAACTTCAGAGATGTGTGTTGAAAGTGGTATGCCAGGTGGGGAAAACAGGCTTAAGCTCTTCTGCTGTTTCAATTCATTTGACAACAGTACAGTCCTTAAGTCTTAATTATGTTTCATTTTTATGGTCACCTAGTATCATCTTTTGGGATGACAAATATGGACAAATATTTTTGTTCGTAATTTCTGCAGCAAGTCATAAATTTTGTTATCAGATAAAGCAAAATTACTCATAAGCCAATGAGCATTTATGTGGCTTTTTATATCTCAGAAACACATACATATTAATGAAAATGCATTGTAATGCCAAAAGATTATTTAGTTTCTTAAACAGAAACAAACACATAATTGGGGAAATTATTGAAATATAATTACATTTCATTTAATCACTTCAGAAATTAGGAACATAACTTTTTGCCTTTTTAATAAAACATTAAAACAGTCTTGCTGTCTTTTTATTTGCACCTTAATGATTTAAGTAAATATTAAATTTAAATATGTACATATATATATTCTTCAGAGATGCTGGGTCACTTTCTGGCCCATAGAAAAGACCTGTCAGGAGGGGAGAGAAATAACAACATGTAATGTCAATCACACAAGAAGATATAATGAAATTTAAGAACTATGAACTTCTGATAACAACAGCATTCATCATCTTCTGGGAGACAGATTCTAAAATATGCAAAAGAAGTTTCGTCTCATTGAATTTCAGAAATATGTGTCAGTTTAAGGACTTCTTAGAACTATAGTATAATAGCTTGTAAAAGAGCCATGGGCATCTTCCAGTCCAACCTTCTGGTGAAAGCTGGTCCTTTGATTAGATTACCTTAAAGGTAATCTAATTATCTTTAAGGTCCCTTCCAATCCAAACTGTTCTTTGATTCTATGACCTAGGACCACTCAAACTAATTTTCAGAGAGGAACATTCCACCACTCCATGGGGCACTTATAAGAATCTTTATTTTAGTTTCATGATAAAGAATATTTTTCCAGGGTCTGGACGGAATTTTCCCTGAAGCATCTTGCACCCCTATTACCTTTTTGTGTCACTGTGGATTGCTGTGATGAGAGCACTGCCATCTTATTTGCAATAACCTTTTAAGTATTGGAAGGCAGTGATTAGATCTTTCTGACCTTTCTTTTTTCTAGGCTGAATAAACCCAGTTCTTTCAACCTTTCTTTTTATATCAGTTTCTCCAAATTCTAAGCACCTTGGTGGCCCTCCATGGCATAGTCTCCAATTTTTCATGGTTTTCCAAATTTCCAATTTTAAACAAAGGAAGAAACAAAACTTCATACTGCCAACAACTTGTTTTCTGACTCTGAAGTCATCCATAAGCACCTGTTTTGGAATCAAAAATGTCTTACATTTCACGTAGAGAGGGACAGGATTGATTCACCTTTCTTCCCTTTTCTCCTTTTCATCCTTCCTTCCTTTCTGTACTTGTAGGTTTTGGGGTCTGTATTTTATATCGTACTTCACAGTGACTAGATATAGAAAATACTTACAAATGAGACCCAAAGACAACCGTATTTTATTTCTACTAATTTATGTTTATAAGCAATTCCATTTCATTTAATAAAAATGGTGAGATTTTCAGTGCAACTTGTTAAAGTTTATTGCATTCATATTTATTGCACTTTTTTTTCATGAGAGCAAATGCATATATGTTTGAGATATTTTCAAATTATTCAGAGCTCAAATATATATTTCGGGGAAAGAAGTGGTATCATAGTAGCCTGACCTTCTGTGGAGTGCTGAAATTTTTTGGCAGCTTCTGATTTGTAATCCATAAGAATTAGTTGAATAAAATATTCCTTGTTTCATGAATGAAAAATTTATTTTCCTGGATCATTGTTTTTATATTCCAGAACACAGTCTATAAATGTTATTAGTACTAAATATAGCAGAATGTAAAAGAAATGAAGCTGTTGTGAACAAAAGCAACCTACTTGCCTTTTTGGAATTCACTTGTGCTTTGCAGTATCCCTACTGTTTTCGAAACACAGAATCTATTTACTTTCTTTTATTTTTTTAGGTGAAAGACAAGCCCTGTCTCATGTGCTTAATTTTCCAGTAGGTATTAAATATTGACTTCAAGTACTTTCCCTATGCAAGTCTGTTGCTGGAACTCACTTTCATTTCTATAATTAGGAATTGTACCTTCATGTCCCTTGATTCAGTTAAACAATTATCAGTGCATTTGTTTTTGCAGAAGCAGAACAGATGAATTACTTGTTGTTTCATTTCCTAGTTATTTAAATACTATAGCTACATAGACATGAAGAGCAGATTAATATCTACACTCAAGTATGTGATGAACTTGTTAGAATTTACTAAGTTACTAAATGCTGTGTTACAAAGTCATGGTCTCAACTGACCATCAATAAAGTTCACTGGTTTGGATGTCTTTCATTATTCACATGCTGTGATGCATTATGCTGTGTAAACCAACTGTATACCAGAGCTTTCTAGTACCATTGCCTGCTCAGCCAGTGTGTTGCTGGGGACAAAAGATGAACTTCAGATCGTCATCATCTGACCAAGCAGAAACTTTGATGGTTGTCATGACCCTCATGCAGAGTACACAGTTCTCTTTCCACTTGGCCCACCACTCTCAGGATGAATTGGTATCTCCATGTGTTTCTTGTGTTTTTCAACTAAAGTCTTCAAACCCAGCGTGTGGTCTATTCTGTTACCTGTTTAAAACTTTCATGACAGCAGTCACTAGAATGGGCATATTTGGGAGTACTTCTAAAAACTGCTTCTTTTCCTAATTCTTGTATGGAGATCATCATTAATATATTCAGCAGCTCTCCTCAGACTTGTACTGTTTAAGCGCTCTGAGATCCTTAGAAACAAAATAAGTTGTATAAACATGATAGTTTGGTGGTGATAGGTAGGTGATATTTTGTTGGTGTCACTCCACAGCAGGCCGGTGCTACCAGTGGTGTGGCCCAGCAGTAAAGGGGGAAAGGCAGCTCTCATCCCCTGTGCCGTGGGGTCTCTCTCTCACAGGATGCCGTCCTTGATGCTTCTGTGAGAGCATATTTAAGATAGGGAAAAAAAAAAAAAAAAAAAAAAAGCCTTGCAAGCACCAAGGTCAGCGAGAAGGAGGGGGAGAGGTGCTCCAGGCACCACAGCAGAAGTCCCCTGTAGCCTGTGGTGAGGCCCATGGTGAAGAAGGCTGTCCCCCTGCAGCCCATGGAGTAACACAATGGAGGAGGGTTTCACACTGTAGCCCGTGGAGAGGAGCCCATGCAGGACCAGGGTGTCTGGCAGGAGCTGCTGCCTGTGGGGGATCCAGGTTGGAGCAGTTTGCTCCTGATGGATGGAACCCGTGGTATGGACCTGTATCCAGAGCAGTTCTTGAAGAGCTGCTGCCTGTAGGCAGCACCTGCAGCTCAGTTCGGGAAGGACGGCATCCCGTGGGAGGGACCCCACGTGGAGCAGGGGCAGAGAGTAACCATGAAGGAGCTGCAAAGTGCTGTAGACTGACTTCAGCGCCCGTTCCCCATTCCCCTGTACTGCTTGGCGGAGAGGAGGTGAAAGAGGGTGCATGGGGGAAAGGCATTTTTTTTTTTCCTTTATTTCTCAGTTCTCTATCTTGTTAGTAATAGACAATAAATATTACTATCTCCTTACTGAGTTAAGTTAAGTGATCTCCCCGTCCTTATCTCAACCCTTGAGCCCTTTGTGTCATATTTTCTCCCCCTTCCCCTTTGAGGAGGGGGAGTAAGAGAGAAGCCATGGTGGAACCTGGCTGCCCACCTGTGTAAAACCACCACAAGCCCCCTGCTACAAAAACCTTACCACGTAAACCCACTATACCAGCAAGGGTCCTGTTGCTGCCGCCTGCTCAAGAGAGATCCCCGGGGGTCTCTCTTGCCCCCTCCTGCCCTGGCAAAGTGTTCTGCTGCCTCCACAGTCACCTCCTTCCCTGGCTCCTCTTTCCCCCTCAGAATGGGCATGGTGGGAGGCTGGCTGTGCCCCTGCATGAAGGATGGTTCCTGATGTGCTGGGGAGCTCCTCTGTGCTGGGACCTGTAGTGCTGCTGGAGGCTCCAGGACTGGAGATGAGAGTCATCTGTAAAGAGGTGGCAGTGCCGAGGATGGCTGTGGCGCTGTCCTCCTGCCCCCTGGTAGCGTAGACATCTCAGAGGCCCAGCCACCTCCAGGCCTGCTTGCCACACTGCTGCACAGTGGTGTTATGACACCCTGGATGAGCATCACCATGTTGTCCTCCAGGCCAGGCTGCAGCTGCTGGATCAGGACTTCGCTGTCCATCCCAAAGAGGCATAGGGCTTGCAGGATGAGGTTTTTGGCTGCCATTGCCAGCCACTATGCTGTCCCAAAGATGACTGCCAGCTCTTGGTGTAGCCAGGGCAGCAAGGGGTCAAGGATCTCCCTACCTGAAAAGTACTGTCCAGACTTCATGTGGCAGACCAGCCACTGGTGGAGCACTGGATTCGCTCTCCACAGCCCCCTTCTGATCTGGCAATAGCAGAGATGGTGAAGTGGCTGTCGCAAATCTGTGGGAGCTGTGGCAGCAAGAGGGTCGGGAACGGTGCCTTCCTGGAAGTAGGCCAGTAGTGGTATTTCTGGGGGGCAGATGATGAACCTCCAGATTGCTGTCATCTGCCAACTCACCTCTGCTGCAGTGAGTGCACCCCGTGGAGCCCCATCTGCCTGATCTGGGCAGGGCCGGGGAAAGACCAGGTGATGGTTATGGGGACAGGTATTGAGAGCTGCTGCCAGCAGTCCCCAGAACACAAGCCAGCACCCAAACCACATGGTTGCTTGACCTCCAAGCCTTGTACACCCACTCAGTGGGAGTCTAGGCACATGACAGGCTGGGCTGGGCCAGGCACCCAGATGTAAGCCGTGAGGGCCACGCATCACAGTCAGTTGCTCACTGTGTCCATCCACCCCTGAAGCAGTACGGCCAGCACCAGCAGACATGCATCCTCATGTGCATCTGGGGCTACTGCAATGCTACTTCCAACCTCTCCTCTCCCTTTTGTCTTCTGCTGGGTACTGGCATTTCCTGGAAGGCCATGAGGCCTGGTCTGTGTCTACCCAAAGCCCCATCAGGTGCCCTTGTACATCCCTTTGTCCTGTCCAAAATACCAAATGAACTTTTTGAAAGCACTTTCCAAAGTTTCAAAGAACTCCAGACATTTCTTCCCCATTTTTTTTCATGTTAATTTTGCCTTCAAGATCCACAGGCTCATATTTACAGTGTTTCAGACATTTTCTGATCCTCGATTTTCTGTACGTTTGTCTTTCTTCCTGTCCTCCTTTTATACTCTTCATTTGACATTAGTGCATCAGTCTTTCTTTTTTACCTGATTAAATTAACCCTAACATCTTTCTTCCTGACATGAGCAGTTTTATATTCCCACATCTCTCAAGTCCCTGAACCTCAAGGCAGGGCCTGGGGGAATGAATCTCCTGTCATGATAGGAGTTCAGGTTTGAGACCACTGTTGGAACATATGTACATGGAATCCAGTTAAATGCATTCGAGGATCCTCAGGGAACTAGCTGATGTAGTTACTAAGACACTCTCCATCACATTTCAAAAGTCATGGCAGTCAGGCAAAATCTCCAGTGACTAGAGAAAAGGGAATATCACACTCATTTTAAAAAGTATCATGGGAACTACTGACCAATCTGCCTTACCTCAGTGCCTGGTAAGATCATGGAACAGATCCTCTCAGAAGTTCTGTTGTGACATATGGAAGACAGGGTTGTGATTTGAGGAAGCAAACATGGCTTCACCAAGGGCAGTTTAGTCTTGGGTAATCTGGTGGTCTTGTATGATGGAGATATGACATATCTCATGTCATATGAGATATGACATATCTCATGGTCATATCTCATGTCTGGAGACATGACATCCTGGTCCCCAAATTGGAGAGATATGGATTTCATGGATAGACCATTCAGTGGATAAAGAGTTGGCTTGAAGGTCTCACCCAGAGAGTGGTGGTCAATGGCTCTATGTCCAAGTGGAGGTTGGTGATGAGTGGTGTACCTCAGGGGTCTGTCCTGGGCCTTATACTGTTTAATACTTTATCAGTGACATAGACATTGGGGTTGAGTGCTCCCTCAGCAAATTTGCAGGTGACACCAAGCTGAGTGGTGCAGTTGATACAATAGAAGGAAAGGATACCATCCAAAGGGACCTGGAAAAGCTTGAGAACTGGGGCCATGTGGACCTAATGAAGTTCAACAAGTCAAAGTATCAGGTGCTGCACCTGGGTCCAGGACATGAGTATAGACTGGGTGAGGAAGTCATTAAGAGCAGCCCTGAAGAGAAGGACTCGGAGGTATTGGTGGATGAAAAGGTTGACATGAGCCAGCAGTGCATGCTTGCAGCCCAGAAGGCCAACTGCATCCTGGGCTGCATCAACAAAGGAGTGGCCAGCAGGTCAAGGGAGGTGATTGTCCCCCTCTGTTCTGCCCTTGTGAGGCCTCACTTGGAGTGCTGTGTCCAGGTCTTGGGCCCCCAGCACAAGAAAGATGGTGATCTCTTAGAATGGGTCCAGAGGAGGGCCACGAGGATGATGAAGGGGCTGGAGAATCTTTCCTATGAAGAAAGGCTAAGAGAGCTGGGGCTGTTCAGTCTAAAAAAGAACAGGCTTCAGGGTGACATCATGACAACCTTTCAGTACCTGAAGGGGGCTGATAAAAAAGATGGAGAGTGACTCTTTGCTCAATCAGTGTACTTAATGTTAATAGACAGGACAAGGCAGAATGGTTTTAAACTAAAAGAGGGGACACTTAGATTAAAAGTTAGGAGGAAATTCTTCACTCAGAGGGTGGTGAGGCACTGGAACAGGTTGCCCATAGAAACTGTAGATTCCCCATCCCTGGAGGTGCTCAAGAACAGGTTAGATGAGGCCTTGGCCAATCTGATCTAGTGCGTGGTGTCCCTGCCTATGGCAGAGGGGTTGGAACTAGATGATTTTAAGGTCCCTTCTAATTCGAGCCATTCTATGATTCTGTGATTCTTTCAGCCTCTAATTCTGTCTAGAAAGAGTTTGGCCACTGCTTTTAAGGAGAGAAAGAGTGAAGTCATTTTTGTTTTAATGCTGTTACTGAAACTGTTCACTGAGGTTTAAACCAAACCTCTGTGTTTTCTGCCTTTCTCTGCATTGCACATCTGACAAGTCTGCTACAGTACCAGGCAGCATCTTTGCAGCCAGGTTTGAAGTGGCAGATGCCACATCCTTCTAAACCCCAATTTCCACATTCCAGGGCTCAAAAGCAATGACAGTACTTGAGATAAAGAGTAATGGTGTTGATGTGTCACAGTAGAGACATCTACACATTTGAATAGATTAGAAACCTTATCCAAAGATCACTGACAGGCTCCTTTGAACCCACGGGGCTTTGGTTTTGGCCCCTGTCTCTGACAATGTTGTAACCAGTCATTGTCATGTTGTGCTGAAGTAGAAACCTCATACAACATTCTAGGAGATTTTAAGAATTTCTCCTAAAACAAAAAACACTTGCCATTTAAGAACAGATCGCTTTTTGGTAGTCCTGTAGCCTGGCTCTGTACTGTGTGAAACAATTGTTTTGCTTTCTTGCCTCTGGAGTACATAGCTTTTGATGTGTTCACCATTATTTATTGAAGTGGTGGAGTGATGTTTGATGATGTTGGGATAATGGCAAAAAGAGAATCACAAAGGTTAAAGATGACCTTTTAAAAGACTCATTGAGTGAGATATGTCCCCATGGGTAAGTGCTAAAAGGGACTGAGAGTTGTCAATATCCTGTAAAATCCCTGGGAATGAAGAGAGCAAAACTTTCTTCTTTAAGTGCTCAGCATCAGCAAAGACTTTGTCTAAGTCAGAGTTTTTCCGTCATTTATGCACATACCTGTTGGTTGCTGTTGTGTAGACAAAGCTGATATGTCTACAAAAAAAGTAAAGTAAAAAGATTTTTTTTTTTTTTTCTTTCCTAATATTCCAGAAATTTCAGTTCGGCAGAAACTGTTTGTGAAAATTTAGAAACACATCCATTTCTCAAGCACAGGAAACTGTTTTTGTCCATCATTCAGTTTGAAGAAATTCTGTACCTTGAAATCAGAATGGTGGTTTGCTTCTGACTGTGCTGTGATACTGTACATCAGATTTCTGACTTAAATAAGGTCAGAAAAAAATGTGCCCTGTGCCAAAACTTGACGTATGAATACAAGACTCCTGTCAGCACAGATGCCAGTCCCATAGCTCAGCTGTTTTTGCTGATGGATGCCAAGTGGTATAGTGGAACAACATATAAATTAAGATCCTGTGTATATGAATTAAGTACTGATGAATGGAGCCATTCCTATGAAGATCCTACTTTCTTCTAGATGACTTGCCCATTTACATTTAAATAGTGCTTATAGTTTAGCTGAGGTTTTGACATCTTTTCTGTTTAAGAAACTGTCCCCACTTTCCTAGATGATATGATGTATCTTGTTTAGCTCGATCTTTAGAGTAATCATTCCACCCAACTATTTGCCAGGCTCTTCCCATGCTCAGCCCCTGCCGCAGGCTCTCCTGTGGCTCCCAGCTAGGTAGTGGAGGAGCTGGCACCTGATTTCCACTGCATGCACTGAAAAATTGCCTGAATGTTTGCCTCTAGGGCAGGTATCAATTAACAGTGCTGCAAGCTAACACAAGAGAGTCAATAAGACTTCCTCATTACTTGTTGCTGTGCATTATTGATGCAGAATATCATCAGGATGATGTTAACATAGTTCTGTCCTGTTCCAGCTTGCTGGCACCAGCCAGTGTAATATCAGCAGCGACTTGCTGTATCAGTCAGTATTGTTTCTTCTTTTTGTGTCTAAGTTTAGTGGCTAATTCTGCTTACGAATGCTCACACTTTGCTCACTAGAGAATCACTCTGATATTCAGCAGTCACTCAAATGCCTGTCACTGAGCATGTGTCAAACTGTGAAGTACTGGGTACTGCTGGATATTTCCAGATAGAGGAAAATGCCTTTAATTCATTGTGGATCTGTTAGGAAAACTACTCCATTCAGAGAACCTCAAACATGTCCCTTGCCCTAAGGTTGCTATACATTAGATTTATATGTACTTTTTAATGGTTCAGTTACATAATTAGAATTTAAAATAGCAAAACAGAAACTGAAAGACAGAAAAGGGGAAAGAAAAAGGGTCTGAAAAGCCCGGAAAACTTCCACTGAAACAGGATCACTTAGCTGAAATCTCCAGCAGCAGAGATGGATGGTGAGTACAACACTGCCATCTCTTGAATACCCTTTGCAATATCTGTTTTTTCACCAATTTATTTTGCTCAGTTAGGGCTGCAGCTCCACTGCATGCATCCCAGCATTCAGGGCACTGTGGCCCAGATCTCAGAGGCTAAATAATGTACTTGAAGTCCAGACACTCTGAGAGAGGAAAACAAACAGTGAAAATGCAGCCAGAAAATAGTGGGAAGCTGACGGTAGTCTGGTTGCACTGTTGTGTGGAAGGTTTGTTTGTCAAGTCCTTTTTCTTAGATTTGAAGTTTGAGATGGTTCAAGGATAAGGAGATCATTAGATCACCTAATTTGGATGCCTGCCTATTGCAGCATATCCAGTTTCTTTTGTACTGGGCCTTGAAGATTGTTATCAACTAAAGAGGAGCTTCTAGAAAGGTGTCAGATATGGAACTGAAAAATGAACAGATTGAGAATCTCTTGGTGGTTTGAGTTACCCTCATTCTTAGAAATGCATGTGTAATCTGCATTTGGAATATGTTCAACTACAATTCACAGCTACTGCCTCCTTATGCCTTTCATTGTTAAAGTCAAAGTACCTGGTATTTTTGTTTCTGTGAAAGTATGTCATGTAATGGACATGCTCTCGATCTGCCTTTTCAAACAGAACATGTGCTTCAGAGGAAAAAGAAAAGAAAGGATACAAATCTACAGTACATTTGCAATCACCTTACCACATAGCTTCTGACATATTTTCACTTCCCTGTTTAAGGCAGATATTCTTCAAAAGACACTTTCTGTCCTTTGTTTTGTGCTCTGATCATACTAAAATAATTAGTATGGTGATACTTAAAATACTGGTAGATGAATTTAACAATCTCTGGAATATGTGCTTCAGTTTGATAGATCAAAGCAACTCCTTATGCTTTCTACAGATTCAGAAAGAGACTTTGAAAATATTCTTTGAATCTTTAACAGCTGGAAACTATGTTTTTAAAATAAAATCAAATAAAGCAAAATTTACAAGCCCATAGACTTTTGCAAATGACTGAGAATCTGGCTGGAACACTTACCCTGGGCTAGTCCCTCACTTTCACACAAGGGAAGAACTCTAGCCTAGGGATATGATGTTCTTGTTAGTGTAAAATTAATATTAACATTTTACTTTTTACTCCAAATGAATGAACTAAATCTTATCAGACTTCTCTAACCTTAATCTGTCCCCACATAAATAGATTAAGGTTGTATGCAAAAGAGAAATCATAAACAATAACAGTCAGTTTGTCTATTTACTTCATTCTGGTTTATATTTTTTAAGAGGCCTGGGGTAAAAAAAAAAACAAACATTTCTCAGTGAATTGAATTGCCACTCTTTAATTCTCAAATTTCTTTTGTCTCCCAAATCTCATAACTCATGATTTTCAGCATCCGAACATCTCAGTTCGTATAGCTTTAAAGCTTGATCTGGTACAGTTTTATTTCTAATCTTTAATTATGAAATGACAATTACTTTCTCCATTGTACAGATTGCAAAGTTGTGCTGAACATTTCCATACCATCATTCAATGAGAAAACAAAACAAAACAAAACAAAACAAAAACTTTAATCCAGATTTTTCCTGTGTTTTTACATTGCTTCTGCTAGTTGGTTCAGAATGCAGAAAAGGGATATTTTTCCCCTTTGCAAATATTTATTTTATACTGTATTCTCACAAGACACCCAGTCCTCCTAGCCAGATAACAAATATGCTGTTACCAATATGTTTGTAAAAAAATAATAAAAAAATCCCCAAACCTCTAAATAGTCAATTTCTTAAGCAGCTATTCAAGACAAACAAACCAAAAATCTTTAAGCAGCACAAAATTCTGTATTATTTCCTTATTCATCTACAGTGCAGCTGAAAGGATGTTGAAGGCATGATAAGGCACAGTTCTATTACTTGGCAAGGGGAATAGTCATTACAGTGTCAAATTGTTCATGTTCTGACATTCAGCCTGAGGAAACGTAGTTCAGCTGAAATTGCTTGTCAGATCTCTTGATACTGTTTGCCAAATTAAGGTTCACTTGGAGCAATGATTCAATTTTGGGGGCACAGTAGAATGTGACTGTACCTACTTCTGTGGGGAGCCTGAGTAAAATTTACAGTTAATCAGAACCTTGATTTACATTGACTTGACGGATATTCTGAGCCCCCCTAGAGGGCTCTGATCTGTCCTCTGTCCTCTCTGGACACTACTCCTACCTCTCTTCACTAACATCAGGGGAAGATCTCCAGGTTCCCCTGAAAGGTATTCGGGTATGCATGGTGTTGCTTGAATAACTAGTTTATTGTTCTTGTCAAGATTGTGTTGATCAGAAACTGGGACATTTGGTAGGTCCTCCCAGTCAGTCTCAGACACTTTGTTTTGCTTTGCCTTTCATTCACTTTTTCCACATCCTAAAAAAATACCACAACCTGTCCTATTTTATTTTTCCCCATTGTCTTACATTCTGCTGAATTTACATCCTTATTTCATTATTTCTCGTCTTTTTTTTTTTTTTTTCCATAGCTCTTTACTCAGAATGAAAAAAAAAAACAACAAACAAAACAGACAAAACAAAACAAAACAAAATAAAAAACAGTTGCTTCTGTACTTATTAGAGGTATTATTCAGACAGGAGAAAATGAGAGTCTCGGATTTCTTTTGTAAGCTGTCAAGCTGATCTTGACTGAAATATCTATTCAGATGACTGGTAAATCAGCTTGACAAGTTGTATGGAACTGAGAATAGTACAGAACAAATACCAGTGAGTTTTTTGGCCTTATCCCCAGACTGTTCTCATTCTGAATTGGCCTTTTGCTTTTTCTCAAGATTCAGCAGATGTTTAGCACAGCAGGACAGATGCCAGTAGTTATTCAGTTAAAAAAAAAAAATTCAGAAAAAAAAAAAAAAAAGCAAGAGGTGCTATATCGTCTCTAATCACGTCTCCTGCCTGATGTGGTATCAAAAGATGGAATGTATATATATATATATATAACTGGCTACAAATTCAACTTTAAGTTCTGTTGAGTATTCTACTTGTTTTCAGTTTAAATACATAAAGGTTATATTAATAAAACACTCTTGCAATTAAGACACATCCAAAGCATTTGAATCCATAAGAACAGACACAGACTAGATCCAAAGGTGAAAAGCTGCATGTTTGTTACCACATCATAGTACACAAAAGCTGTACTGTACCAAAGAGAAAGTGCACATGGGCTACAGATCCCTCAGCTATTCTTTATTACCATACCACAGCTGCCTTTTTCCTGTCCTCTCCAGATATACACCTACTTGATAATAGTCAAGTAATTCTGTGTAGTTCATCCTCATTTGGCAGAATATTTGCTGAATATTTGGCATGTCAAAGAGAATAGAAAAAATATACTCTCCCAAGGTTTCTTTTGGTAGTTTTGCCAAGTGGGGATTCAATGAATGAAGGAAATGTCCATCTTTTGGCCACAGGTCATATCCTGAGGCCTCTCCAGCTTCCTTTATTAAGTTCCTACTCTGGAAACTCTCATTAATTTAAGGAGAGCTTGAGTCAACTGAGTCAACTGAGTCAACTGAGTCAGTTAAAAAAGTATTAAGTTGGTGTCTGATAAGTTCACATTCAAACATTGTATTACATCAGTGGGTGCTTGTAACCTGTTTCTGTCCTTCATACAGATGCTGATTATTTTATATTGCTTCCTACAAAAGTTGTCCTACATTGTGTTGCTCTCTGTTCTCTGGTGCTGATATCCCTGCCTTGTACATGATGAAATATCAAAATGTAGAACTTAATATGGTAGTGTGAAAAAAGCAATTTCACTGCAGGGAAACTGAATTTTTCCTGAACATAGCCTGTGATACTGAAATTTCCAAAGTAACAAAGGAAAGATATTAAATAAATATAGTGTGATGGGTATTTTGTTTAATGAACAACTGAACCATCATTTTAATTAGGTTCAGAAGATTAGTTGACTCATCAAATATCATGAGTGATTCTGGGATGGCTGCAAGAGAGGAGAAGGGTTGGAAACTGTCTGGGTGGAAAAGGTGGTAAAAGCAAGAATTTTTTTATTTTTTTTTTCTCCAAAGCCTCAAACAAGTTGTTGGATACCCTGGTACAAAACTGAAATGAATGATCAGTTGCAATGGGAGTTAATGTGTTTTTCTTGAAAAATCAAACCCCAGTTAAAGAATCCTCACTTTGTACCTCTACATTATGAAACACACTTAAGGTTATCGATGTAACTGAAACTGATAGATAAGGAGGGATTCACCAGGCAAGATCTATGTCTACAGCATCAGTGTCTGCCTCTGAGAGGATCATGGGTGGATGTCTCTGCTCTCAGTAGAGATTCAAAGACATTTGAAGGCATTTCTATAATGAGATTTATTTAATCCTAAAGTAGATATCTCAAAGACATCAATAAATTTTTGCACCAGAAACATGTAATATTTTTCCCACTTAAAGGCAGTCTGGAGGTGACAATCTTGGCTACGGTTATATCATAGTTATGGAAAGCCAGGTCACTGTGTACATGTAAGGTCAATCATTCAGATGATTTCTTGAGAAAGCATAAACAGCAGTAGAAAAGTTGTCATGGAAAGTCCTGTTCCTCCTCATTGAAGAGATTTGTTCTAGTCTAGAATTCATTTTGAGTTGCAAATTTAATTTTCCTTGCCTGTTAGTCTTAGTTGACTTTCTTGGCTCCACAGTGAAAACTCACAAGTGACAAATAGATGGGAAAAATCGATTCCTTTAGCTGGATGGGTATGCTTTTGCTTGTGCAGCCCAGGATGTGATTAACCTCTATCATTGCAAAAGTACACTGTTGATAGATGTTTAATTCATTGTCATGAAGAGTCCATGACTGCGAGTCCGTGGCATTAGTCTTGCTTTCCTTGCTTTACCTTTTGTCACCCCCTTGTCAGTGACATGGACAGTGGGATCAAGTGTACCCTCAGCAATTTTGCCGATGACACTAAGCTGTGTGGTGTGGGAAGGGATGCCACCCAGAGGGACCTGGACAGGCCTGAGAGGTGGGCCTGTGCAAACCTCATGAGGTTCAACAAGGCCAAGTGCAAGGTCCTGCATCTGGGCCAGGACAATCCCAAGCACAAATACAGGCTGGGAGTAGAAGGGATTGAAAGCAGCCCAGAGGAGAAGGACTAGGGGGTGCTGGTAGATGAGAGGCTTGACATGAGCTGGCAATGTTCACTTGCAGCCCAGAAAGCCAACGATATCCTGGGCTGCATCAAAAACAGCTTGGCCAGAAGGGCAAGGGAGGGGATTGTTCCCCTCTTCTCTGCTCTTGTGAGACCCCACCTGGAGCCCTACACTCAGCTCTGGGGCCCCACACATGAGAAAGACCTGTTAGAGTGGGTACAGAGGAGGGCCATAAAGATGATCAGAGGTCTGGAACACCTCTGCTATGAAGACAGGCTGAGGGAGATGGGGTTGTTCAGCCTGGAGAAGAGGGCTCCGGGGAGACCTTACAGTGGCCTTCCAGTACCTAAAGGAGACCTACAAGGAAAGCTCAGGAAGGACTCTTTGTCAGGGGGTGCAGTAGGACAAGGGGGAATGGGTTTAAACTAGAAGAGGGGTGATATAGATTATAAATAAGGAAGAAGATCTTTACTCAGAGGGTTGTGAGGCACTGGAACAGGTTGCCCATAGAAGCTGTGGATGCCCCCATCCCTGGAAGTGTTCAAGGCTGGGTTGGATGGGGCTTTAGGAAACCTGGTCTAGTGGAAGGTATCTGTGCCTATAGCAGAGAGACAGGACTGGCTGATCTTTAAGGTCTCTTCCAACCCAAACCATTCTGCGATTCTGTGTTTTCCACTTTTTCCTCCTCATTGTAATTTATCCCAGTTAACTACTGACTTATTGATGACTTTGCCTTTGAGCCTTCTTCACAGAACAAATTGCAGTTTGTAACAGGTGGTCACTCCAATCTCACCTGTAATACAGTATTCAGGACAAGACACAAAAGATCCCAGTTTTCAGAGAGTCATGTTTCCACATCCAAGTAGGACTTAGGTCAAGCCACAATGGATGCTTTGGAAGTAAAGAAGACAGTTTAACTGAAAGCTGACATATTTGCAAAATAAAAATTCATTTTTTTTTTTAGGATTTTCTCTTTAAAAGAAACACATGTCCACTTCCTACTGAATTTCAAAGATGCTAATTTCCTTGATCTTGCATACCCCTTTATAAATTCCCGGACTCTATCTGCATTTTTTTTTTTTTTTTTTTGTATGTGTGATTTTAAATGTTGTTCCATTACTCTTTTTAGTCTTGACCCAAAAGGGAAATAATAATGCTCATAGAATCACAGAATAATAGAATATCCTGATTTGGAAAGGATCCACAGGGATCCCTGAGTCCAACTCCTGGCTCCACACAGAACCACCCAAAAATCAGACCCTATGTCTGAGAGCGTTGTCCAAATGCTTACTGAACTCTGGTAGGCTTGGAGCCATGACCACTGCCCTGGGAAGCCTGTCCCAGTGTCCAACCACCCTCTCAGTGAAGAACCTTTTCCTAACATCCAACCTGAAACTTCCTTGTCGCAGTTCCATGTTGTTCCCTGTCACCTGAGAGAAGAGATCAGTGTCTGCCCCTCCATGGGCAAAAATAATTTCTGGTTTTTTTTTTTTTTTTATCCTTTTTTTTTTTTTTTTTTTTTTTTTCCAGTTAGCTGAAATGTGTTTCATGTGCTGCATAGGTGAAAACATACAGCTGTTATGACACTTTGAGAATCTCAGACTGTGAAATTTATGTAGTGTACAGTCATTCATCACAATTTGTCTAATATAATGTGGTTTTTGTTTGTTTGCTTGTTGTTTTTTTTTTTTTAATTTTATTCTGAATGAATTATAATATGATGGTAAAATTAACTTCGTTGGCTTACTTGCTCTATGTACATTTTTCAATGTATATTTAATCTTAATCCCATGGATTATACATCCATAATTCTTAAGAAGGGCTCTATGTTTTTAATTAAAAAAAAAATACATTTCATGTAATTTTGGCTGCATTTCCTATTTCTGCATTAGCAATTTACTCCTCAATTTCTAATTTACACGAGGAAAATTTTTTTCATTTGGCCTCCAGAAGACATCTTGTTTGCCTGTGTATAGCAGTTGGATTTGCAGCATATGGAATGACTGAGAATTTAGATATATATGTGCAGTGTGGATCACATTGAAAGTCTGCAGGAAATGAGCTGTAAGCACTCTTTTTCTCAGCCTCACTGCTAGCCCATATTCCCAGCCTTGTCAATCAGCTTGGCTCTCTCCTACACCAGGATGGTATGCAGTGATTTTAATTCTCTCGTTGGGCTTGGACATCTGTCCTTGTAAGGATGCTGTGTCAATCTGATCTTTTCAACAGCCACATTGATTATCTTCTATAAATGCATTTTCTCCAGTTCTTCCAAAACTTAATAGTAAATTAATTACCTTGTAAAAAGTGCTTTATTTTGTTTGAATCCCCTGCACTAAAATACAGTTATATCATGCATTACTGATACTTCTTCTCAGACCCTTTTCAACGCATTACAGAGAAAAGTGCTATGTCTATCAAGACAGCTGGATCCATCTTCACTCCCAGTCTCTCTGGCAACAGTTTTGTTACTAAATAAAACAACACAAGAAGAATCAGAGACCCATTGGTGTTACATCTCTACATCAAAGATCTTATTATACAGGAGGCCATATGCACCTATCTACTGGAAATAGTCTTTGGCTGTGCTAGCTCCTGAGCCATAGCCACATATTATTTAGTACAGGATTAGTTGATGTGGACAGAAACTTGGTAGGGACAATAATTATGATTAAGTGGGATGGATGAATGCTGTTTGAGTTAGTGTTCAGAGCCAAGCCCTGAATCTGCCTAGTTAGACATATATTTAATACTTTTATTTATTTATTTATTTATTTATTTATTTATTTATTTATTCCCTTTCTCTGATGGAATCCCATATTTTTCCTATTCTGTAATGGACCTACGGCACTCTGTCTCTAGGTTCATGCAATACTATACAGCTCTTGGTAAAAGTACAGTGCCAAGCTAAGCTGTCCAAACTGTATCTAGACTTAATCTTAGAACATGAGTCTGGCATTATTCTGTTACGAGTGGATTTTCTAGCTCTGCTCTCCATGAGCTCAGAGATCTCTGTGTTATGCTTTGGTTCAAAGCTGCACAGTGTACTCACTGTTACTCTATGGTATTTTGGGGTTTGGAACCTGCAGTTCTTTCCTTCATGAACCATTTTGTTGAATAACTAAGGCTTAAAGACCCCTCTGAAGACAAAATTCAGTTCAAATTCATCAATTAAAATAGAGCATTCCAGAGAGAAAACAAAACAAACAAATAAATAACCAAAAAACCAAACCAACTAACCAACCAAAAAAAAACCACCATGATTATAGAATCATAGAATGTTTTCGGTTGAAAGTAACCCAAGATTCCCAAGGAACCCAAAGACCAAATAACTCCATCTCCCCCGCCATAGTCAGGGACACCTCAAACCAGTCCAGGTTGCTCAAAGCCCCATCTAACCTGGCCTTGAACACTTCCATTTATGGGGCATCCCCAGCTTCTATGGGCAACTTGTTCCAGTGCCTCACCACCCTCTGAGTTAAGATATTATCTAATATTTAATCTAAATCTATCTTATTTTTAGTTAAAACCATTCCCTCTTGTCCTATCACTACACTCCCTGATAAAGAGTCCCTCCCTGACTTTCCTGTAGGCCCCTTAAGGTACTGGAAGGCCGCTGTAAGGTCTCCCCAGAGCAGTCTATACTGTAGGCTGAACAACCCCAACTCCCTCAGCCTGTCTTTATAACAGAGGTGCTCCAGCCCTCTGATCATCCTTGTGGCCCTCCTCTGGACTCGTTCTAATACTTCAGTGTCGTTCTTGCGCTGGGTCCCCGGAGCTGAATGCAGGACTCCAGGTTGGGTTCCATAAGAGCAGAGCAGAGCAGGAGAATCCCCTCCCTCACTCTGCTGGTCATGTTGCTTTTGATGCATCCCAGGATACGGTTGGCTTTCTGGGCTACAAGCTCACACTGCCAGCTCATATCAAGCTTCTCATCAACCAGCATCCCCTAGTCCTTCTCCTCTGGGCTGCTTTCAATCCCTTCTACTCCCAGCCTGTGTTTGGGATTGTCCTGGCCCAGATGCAGGACCTTGCACTGGGCTTTGTTGAACCTCATGAGGATTGCACAGGCCCACCTCTCAGGCCTGTCCAGGTCTCACTGGATGGCATCCCTTCCCTCCAGCATATTGACCACACCACACAACTTAATGCCATAATGATCTGTGGGCCAAGCAGAGATTTTCTGGACATCTTTAAATGTCCAGGATATCTGCCTGAAATGCTTCTCACTTTTAGTCTAGACATCATTTCTCTTTTATTTTTTTGGCTTTGCTAGTTATGAGACAATTTGGCAAGCTACTTTGAAGGTCAAGTCAATCTCCTCAGAGCTTTTGGTTCTGCAGTTCTGAAACATCTCATGTTCACAGCAGTTCCCCAAGATCATAACTTTATCTTCCAACGTGTTCCCCAGCAGTGTTGATTTAATTGCAAATAGTTAGTAAATAACCCAGTGTTTAATGCAATATAGACACATTGTTAACACCAATAAATGGGAAAAGGTATCTGATAAAACTGCAAAAAGCTACCCTTTTAGATTTGAGACAAATTGCACACAAACCTTCTGGATCTGTGGCACTGAGTTGCTCATTATCCCTTCCCCCCTCATTACAGACTTTCCAGCACCATAAAGAAAATGGGATGTTATGTTCCCAGAACATTGTTGTACATCCTTCATATAGGGAAGTTTTCTCATTCCTACTCAGATTAACAAGAATACTGAAGAAATGTTAATTAAATGCTCCTTCTCAATCCACATGCGTACTAAATATCTGTTAAAACCACGTAACTTAGTGCTTTAACAGCTGAATAATGCTTCCTTTTTTCTATTTTTTTTTTTTTGGATGAGTAAAAAAAGATGGGATATTTCCTATCCCACTGTTAACACAAAGAGGTTAACTCCTTTTTATATAAGAATACACTACTAGAGGTCTGTGCTATGGATATTTACCATGGATTTCTGTATGTTAGCATAAAGAATTTATCATCCTCTTTTCCAACCCCAACTAAAGTAACAGATACAGAGCAAAGTACATCCAGGTATGAGATGCTTTTGAGAGAAGAACTGTATGAAAATTGGTTAATGATTTGGAAACTAACTTGGAAATTATCTTAAATGTTGATGTACAAGCACATTATTGGCCTGGTAAACTTAAATTTTAATTTTCTGGTCATAAAGAAGGTTGTAACAATGCTACAGGTAGCGAAACATTGTGATGTGCAAATGGAGCATGTTTGGCTTTTATCACTGATAGATTTTTTTAAATAAAGTTACTGATATGTAACTCTTATGATTTTCATATTCTCTGCTTGAGTGAAGAATGACAAAAGGAATTCACATGTTTGAAAAGCAGTTTGTATGCTACTGGGGCTGCTTCACTCTGAAAAGGCAACATGTTTGAATCTACCAGAATAGGCATATGTCCTCATGTTGGTAATGAGCCAAAACAGACAGTAATTAGTATTTTTAGATTTTCATTTATACATATACTTACTAAACATTGAATATTCTAAAATACTAATATGATCTGTGATAATGCCAGTTACCTAAATTTCTGCAACCACAAGAGAGAAGTAATTTCAGAAAACTCAGTATAAACACATTGTCACCAGCGGGCAAACAAATTACACATCATTAGCACCATTTAATCTTTTTCTTTCTAGATTTGTACAGTATGCAATCATTTTTTGTTCTTTTTTTTTTTTTCCTCATCTTTTTATTCACAGTCATATTTAAGCACAGTTGCAAGACCAGGGGAAAAATAACTGTGTAAAATGCAAATGTTGAGTTAAATGGGAAAAAGTAGCTGCAAGAAAAGGGAGGCATCTTATTTTTATCCAGTCAGAAAATGCTTTGATGTCAAAACCCTTTAAAGTTTAAATATTTAGTATAGACAACCCTTTGAAACAGGTTTGTCTTCGGTATAAACAAGTTCAGGTTCATGAAAAGCAATAGTCATTGGTGTGTCTACCTAGCACTGATATTGCAACATAGGAATCTGAGGTAAAAAATCTTTTTTTCTTACAGAGTCAGGTTTTTAGAAAAGAAAACTCAAATCCTGTCTAACTTGTATGGCAGGTGTATGGTGTTAGCCTAGAATAGTAGCAATTCTGACTGTGGGGAGAATTCTTTTTCTAGGATGAAACAAAATTATTATGCCAGTCCAATTTATAATTACATAAGAACAGACTTCTGTAAAGACTTCAAGTTGTAATGGATTTATTACTTCCTTCCTAAGCTTGTTGAATTTGCCCTTAGTGTAAAGAGCATACATGTTATTTCCAATTTAAATTTTGGAAATAACGCTGTGAGACATTAGCAACTGCTTGGTATGTGACAGCTAGCATAGTGACAGGCTATGACCGCTAGCATCATGGTTTCTCCTTGGTACATGGTTTCTCCTTGGTCATCTCTTGCTTATAGCTTCTGTATCCCAGTAGAGAAACTTTCCCCTTTTGTAATCTATACAACTTGGACGCTTCAATTAGAATTCTTAAAAATGCCTAGGTTTACAAAACCCTTTTGGTTTTCAGATCTTTCCAATTCTATTTTCAAATGTGATCAAGATGAGAGTTATCTTTTTATGCAAGGAAATTTCCATTGATGAGTTAAGGGAATAAAGATAGTACTAATTGGTTGCATAATATTAAAATATCTGGAATGTACATGAAGGCTTAGGCTGTTAATTAAGATAAATTGTGAAAATAGTCATACAGACTATAATTTCCATGTAGACTTTAAAAGCAAGAAAATTATCTTGAAGGAGAAATATATGTTAATAAATTCATCCAAGAATCTGATTCTACTCTAAGAGTTCCAAATCATCTGTTAGTGGCAAGTACAATTTGGGTTCTCAAGCTTCCTTCCAACTCCAGTATCTTGTCTCTATGTTTTTGTTGCATTAGAGGGTAAGGAAGTTTGGCAGGACCAAAACTCCCTTGCGTTCCACCTTGTCCTCAGATATCAGACAGGCTGGGGGTGGCTGGACTTATATTCTGAGTGATGTCCAGTTTGGCACTAAGTCCAGTCACATTCAGTATATTAAATTATCACAATCATAGATGCACAAATAGCTCAATACATTTTCAGTCTAAAAAATGACTGGTGTAGTTTACTGAAGCAACAGGAGTACAAGTTCTTTTGGATTGCTTGTGATAAATACAGTCTGTAAAACGCATGCAAATACCAAGAATATGACAAACACAACCAACTGACTACACATGTGCTACCTTATAATACAACTCTATAGAGAATGTTTGGTTTCCCGGAGAAGCACCCAGTATAACTGAGAGTTCAAATCTCACCCAAGAGGCATCCCTATGGAGCGGAAAGAGAGGTTCAGCCTCTTGACTGATCCCAGAAGTCAGCAATGTCCGCCTAACTCGTCTGCAATGGTGTTTTCCCCCGACATTTTCCTTCTTTTGATACACTTTTCTACTATTTTCTTACTTTTAGGTGGAGCTTGAGTGACTCTAGTCAAATGTTTCTTTGTTGTGACTGGTATAAATTTTTTCTTGCTTTTGTTTAAAGATATAAGATAGGTATGAGATAAAGGATAATAAGAGGGGTTTCTTTAAGTATGTAAACAGTAAAAGAAAGACTAGAGATAATGTGGGTCCCCTGCTGAATGGGGGGGTTGTCCTGGTAAAGGGGGATGCTGAGAAGGCAGAGATACTGAATACCTTATTTACTTCGGTCTTTGCTTCAAAGACTCCCCAGGACTCCTGGAGTCTGGAGGGAGGAGAAAGAATCTGGGAAGTGATCTCCCCCCTGGTTGACAAGGGAGTGGTTCAGCAGCATCTGAGTGGGCTCAACACACACAAATCCATGGGTCTTGTTGAGATGCATCCACGTGTACTGAGGGAGTTAGTGGAGGTGATTGCCAAACCGCTCTCTATCATGTTTGAAAGGTTCTGGAGAACAGGAGAGGTGTCTGAAGGATAGCCAATGTCACTCCGATCTTCAAGAAGGGCAACAAGGAGGATCCGGGAAACTACAGACCAGTCAATTTCACCTCTGTCCCTGGAAAAGTGTTGGAATATCCTGTTCTGGATGCCATCTCCAAGCAATTGGAAGATAAGAAGGTTATGAGGAGTAGTCATCATGGATTCGCCAAGGGGAAGTCGTGCTCAATCAACCTCGTAGCCTTCTATGATGGCATCACCAGCTGGGTAGATGGGGGGAGAGCAGTGGATGTCATCTACCTTGACTTTAGCAAGACTTTTGATACTGTCTCCCACAATATCCTGCTAGCAAAGCTGAGAAAGTATGGGATAAATGAGTGGACAGTAAAGTGTGTTGAGAACTGGCTGACTGGCTGAGCTCAGAGGGTGGTGATCAGTGGCACAGAGTGTGGCTGGAGACTTGTGTCTAGAGATGTTCCCCAGGAGTCAGTGCTGGGTCCGGTCTTGTTCAACATCTTCATCGGTGTTGTCCACCTTCAGCAAGTACCCAATGATACAAGACTGGGAGGAGTGGCTGACATTCCAGAAGGCTGTGCTGCCATTCAGTGAGACCTGGACAAGCTGGAGAGCTGGGCAGGAGGTAACCAAATGAGGTTTAACAAGAGCAAGTGTAGAGTCCCGCACATGGGAAGGAACAACTGCATATATCAGTACAGGCTGGGGGATGACCTGCTGGTGAGCAGCTCTGTGGAGAAGGACTTGGGGGGTCCTGGTAGATGGCAGGTTGACCGTGAGCCAGCAGTGTGCCCTGGTGGCCAAGAAGGCCAATGGGATCCTGGCATTCATAGAAAGGAGCGTGGCCAGCAGGTCAAGGGAAGTGATACTCGCCCTCTACTTTGCCCTGGTCAGGCCTCACCTGGAGTACTGTGTCCAGTTCTGGGCTCCCCGGTACAAAAAAAAAAAAAAGACAGGGATCTCCTGGAAAGAGTCCAGCAGAGGGCCACAAAGATGATACGGGGCCTGGAGCATCTTCCCTATGAAGACAGGCTGAGAGACCTGGGTCTGTTCAGCCTGGAGAAAAGAAGACTGAGAGGGGATCTCATCAATGTTTATAAATACCTGAAGTGTGGGAGACAGAGGGATTTGGCCAACCTCTTTTCAGTGGTTTCTGGGGACAGGATAAGGAGCAATGTCCACTAAATGGATCACAGGAAGTTCCGCACCAACATGCAAAAGAACTTCACGGTGAGGGTGAGAGAGCACTGGAACGGGCTGCCCAGGGAGGTTGTGGAGTCTCCTCTGGAGATATTCAAGGCCCGTCTGGATGCCTACCTGGGCAACCTGATCTAGGGAACCTGCTTTGGCAGGGGGGTTGGACCCGATGGTCTTTCAAGGTCCCTTCCAACCCCTACAATTCTGTGATTCTGTGATTCTGTATAGGCTCAGAGAACTTCAGAGCACATGCTCAGTGAGGTGTGTTCGCACTTTGGAGGTGGGTAGTCTTTGGGATGGAGGTGTGTTTTTGCATTATAATGAGATTACAGTGAGCAAAGTTCACCCAGAGGACGTGATCTGGTTATCAGTTAGACTCAGGGCTGGCCATGTAATCTATCAGTTCCATAGTACCATCAGGTTCCCCATCCCTGCATTGACAGCACAGAGCCTGGCCGTAGTGTCTTCACTCTGCTCCACCCGCCATGCTAGATCTCTTAGAGTCAGCACACCAAGCTCCCCTGGTGTTACCAATACATAAGGTTGCAGGCTATGTTGCCAAGGGAACTATCACGGAACAGATTCCTTGCATATCTGCCACATCTCACTCTGAAAGTTTCATCAGTGACGAACCTTCTCTTAAAATGTAGACAAACATTTAGCCTCAATAAGTCACTTCTGGCAATTATTCCGTAATTTTCTACACAGAGAGTGATGGGCACTTATAGAGGGCACTTATCATGAATAATAATTATATTAAAACTCTGGATTTCCTTTTAAGAATCTACCACTCTCCCAGTTTATATTTGAAAACCCAAATCACACATATATCACAGAATCACAGAATGATTGAGGTTGGAAGGGACCTCTGAAGATCTAGTCCAAAACCCCTGCCAAGCAGGATCACCTAGAGCACACTGCTGCAGGATGGCATCCAGGCAAATATGGGTCATTTAAATCTCACTTTTACTTGCATCTTACTTATGAGTGAAAGGTACTCAGTTCAGAAATAGAGTTATCAGACTGGTAGCTAGGAACTGTCACTAGTTATTATCATTGTCTTCATGGATTTTATAAACAAGTACTGAAAAATAGATAATCTATGACAAAACAGGATCAGAAAAATCCATGTGTGATTAAGTCTAGTCCCCTGCATTTTTCCTGACTCCCTATTGTTTGCTTTCTTTTAACTGATTTATCTCACTTCAGTTTCTCTAGGAATAGAGCTTTAACTACCTCCTTCGGAAATCTATTCCACTGACAAGTTGTTATCACTAGGAAACACTTGGATGCTTATCCAAGTGCAAAGCCTTCCCTAAGATTCATAGCTCACCAATATGTTGTAATGACTGCTGACAAGATAAAATTGTACAAAGCCCACTGTGATTAGGGAACTGTAGCACAGAATGGTGTTAGGGTAAGAAATGAATCATTCATGCCTAGTTAAGTCTTGCATAGTTTCGTATAGATCTCATACTATTCTAAATGCACTTAAAGAATGCCTACTGGCTGACACATATCCACTCTTCTAACTAGTATGCAGTTACACAGCTATTTAATCTGAAATTCTCCAAGTGGTTCAGAAATTAAGCCTCACTGCATCCTTGTAAGACAGAAAGAAAGGATAATACTCCTAATGCACAGATACAGTAATGTTTCACACTGGTAAGGGTATAAGCAAAAAGAGAAATCAGGTAAGATTGTAAGGTTGTAACCTAAAGGAGATTTCAGGTAAGGATGATTTCATTGGACTAGTGAGGTTCCTGAGATCACAGTCTATGCAATCCTCTCTCACCACTAGAAGATAGTGAGGCTTCCCTTTTGGAGTCAATGGTCCTCTGGTTCAGTTTCAGACATGTATTTTTGTGCTCTATTAGGTCATCTTGTATCTCTGGGCCTATCTTCTCCATGCTGCTGTTCCTTGTCTTCTGAGTGAGGCCAGATCTCTCCAGCCTCCTCCCACACAAACTTTGTGTCTTCAGGGTTGTTCTATCTCTCCCATCTCCAGTATCATACAGCCTTTTCATGTCCAGTATCTCCAGCAAGCCCTTGTACCATCCCAGCACCCTCATTTCTATCACAGCCAGTTCACTCAAGCACTGTATCAGTATCTCAGTCCCCATTTAGCACGTTTCACAGCCTCCACCTCCTTGTATCATCCCATCCTTCTCACCTCTATTACCCACCATCTTTGCTCATTCACCAATCTCCATAGCCCAGTTATTCTCCTACCCATAGATCCCCACAATCTCAATACTATTCCATACAAACAGTCACCAGTGACCGTCTTGGCAACTCCTTATCTCCTTTAACTGCACTCTAAGCTTTATCCAGCCATAGAAACACTCCTGTCATTCAGCTTTTCCATAGGAGTTGCAAGCCAGTCAAATCCAAGTCCTTCCTAATAACTGTATCCACTATTTTTCTTCACCTTCTTCGCTGCTAAAACAAAATTCTCAGTACCATTTCTGTCACTTCATCCAGCTTTTTCCACTCTCAGTAAGGTTCATGGAAACCTTGTTCAATAGTAACTGACACAAAACTCATAATTATTGCCTCTCTGAAATCTAAAGCTCATTGATTATGTGACATAGCAAATGCATCACATTAAAAATGCTTTTATAGTTCTCTGTTTTGAGAGATGAAGGAAATTGCTGATTTTCTCAGCTACAGAATATTCAAAGAGAGACACTAAGAAATTCATTGGTTATTACAGAGAAAAATTAGTCTCTTGGGTTCCAGTTTATGACAGCTGGAAAACATATAGTAGCAAATTAGTGGACTTTTACTATTATTACTATTATTATTATTTTTCTTTTCCAGGAAAACTACATTTTATGTTCAGCTGAAACCTAAGGGAGACTCTCTCTCACCATTATGATGTTTACCACATTTTTAGTACGTTGTTTCTAAACATCATCTTTTGGTTACTGAAGGCAAGATACTACAGAGAATGGATGGATGCTTGGTCTTAATCAGTATATACGAATTACAATATATTTTTAAATGCTCTAAAATATTTCAAAATGAATAGGCATTGCACAACCCCTTGAAATTTTAGATCTTTAGATCTGCGTTTTTAAATTACCAGTTAGATGGTTACTGTCTGTCTATCCACTTGAAAGAAAAGCCAAAAAGAGATGAGAATCTGAATACTGTCTTTTTTTAGATCAGTACATTCCATTTCTCCAAGTAACTACAAGAGAAAATGGACTTTATGAACTAGATTGCTAGGCACTGATTGCAATAAATACTTGACTAAGAAATGAATTGAATTTAGATGAGGGGGTTTTGGTCCATAATCGAGGAGCTGTACAGTGAGCTTGTCTCTTAAAAGGAAAGTGCTTTGTGTGACAGTTTGTGGGTGGTCCACGGTGTACTGATTAAATTTATGCAGAAACCTTAATGGGGAACAGAAAGAAGAAACTGTCGTTGTGTTTTGCCATAAAAGATTGTGTTAATGGAAGAAGCAGAGCTCTCATATGCTGGCAATATAGGCAAATTCTTCAGCCAAACTCCCAGTGAACTTGGTAGCAACTTTGCTAAGTGGCAGCTGAGAAATGCAGCTGCATGCTGACTCGCTGACAAACATGTACTTATGAAATAAGGAAATAATCACTGTGGCAAATTTTGCCTTATCTCCTGAGGGTTCATTTGTGTACAAGGATAAAAATGCCATAAAAATTATGTTTCAATTGATGCATCTGCGCATTCCTATTTTCCCCATCTCTGATCATATGAGAGGAATGAAATGGAGGATCATGGGGCCACAAATCCTTTTTTCTTCAAGACAGCACAAATGCACTATTCACAGCCAGCAGATCCTATGACAAGCTTTAGAGTATACGAGTGCTTATTCCTGTTTTCGTTGAAAACAATGGGCAGCCTTCTTTTGACTTTGGTGATGCAATGATAACCCTGAGTGCTATACATGAGCCTTATCATATGGAAAGCTAGAAACCTAGGGAACAGCAGGGAACAGAATAAGGAAGAAGAGTCATTTGGGGTTCAAAACCTAATCTCTTTTGCTAAGCCCCAATATAATTATTTATGGGATTATTGTATGGGTAAAAAGAATATATTATTTTCTTTGATAGCAGTTTTTGAACCAGTGACACTGCTAATCTGGATGTTACCATGTTACCATAATCATTACTTTTCACTGCCTGATGTGTAGATTTTCTTTCTACTTGAGGTTTTGTATATCTAGAGGCACATACCTGTCAGCTAGTTAACTTTCAGCTGCCTTCCTGCTGGCCATCCTTTCGGCCTGTTCATGATCTCTGTGTGGCGCTGTGGTAAAACAGGAGAATGGGGACACCACACTTTGCAGTGAACTTTTGTGTATGGCTCCCTTTCACTTAAGCTAGCAAGGGTGCCAGATGCAGCTGGCAGCGGCCCTGCGCAGTCAGCGCTTGTGTGACTGAAAGATACTTTGATGTTAGTTTCCCTTCTTGGCTGAAAGTGTGGCTTGGAAGAAAGAGGAGAAAAAGTAATGGGTATTAAATATAGGATTCAAATAAGGTTCTGGTTGCTGTTAAGGGCATGCAATGCACCTTCACAGGGTCACATACATTTCAAGAACTACAAGAGACATGCCACATTAGGATACTGAAAACAAAGTAGGATACTATCTTCTGCTTAACACTGTTTTATGGGAACATATCTGTTAAGCAGAGCCCCAGACACAATAGTGGTCTAATTATTGATCTAATTAAAATATTAACAGTCTTGTGTGTAAGTGTGTGCATGTGTTTGTGTGTTTGTGATGGCAGGGATTTTTTCCCTGGCTTCTCTCCAGAGTTTTGTCTCATCCAGGTTGTTCTAATATGTTTTTAATACAATCTCCCTACTAGCTCTTTCCTCACTGGATTGCAGTTCCACATTGTATCTATCTCTTTACAAGCCCTGAAACTGGTTTTACCTGACCCAGAAGTCTGCACTCCATCTAGGACCCATAATTGCCTACTGTGTTCAATTTTTAATTCTAGGGTCATAGTTCCTTCTACACAGGAAAGCTGGTTGTTTCTGCTATTAATTGACACTGGTGGCCACACCACACAAAGCTAAGCTAAATCTGAAACAAACCCAAACAATTGTCAGCTGACTGCTGCAGGACTGCTATCACAGCTAAGACAAGCTAAAACCAGCTCAAGCCAAGACAAGATCCCACACTGTCAGGCCAATAAACAGATTGTGACTATTGACCTGTAATAATCAATTTATATTTAGAGGGCTGGAACTTCACAGCTACCAAAACAAAACCAAAAACAAACAACAAAAAACCCACTATGTGTCTGTGTTCAGACAGCTAATTCTTATCTAGCTGGGACATTAGCCCACTGACATGATCATGAAAAAGATGTGAATACGCCTCATTCATGATAGACAATCCTGCTTTGCTTTATAGTCCAGAAAACCATGGGGAATACAATAATATGTTAGGGAGAAGAGAGAAATGTTTGGATTAGTGTGTTTTCTTTAAAAAATCTCACACACCCCAGTCTGTCAGTATGATATTACCCAGCTTGGATACATATAGATAGATGAAAAGGACTGGTCAAAATCAGGCATAAATGGTAGAACAACAGCAAGGAATACATAGTATCCTTTTAAACAAATATCTGGGGAGCTGGCTGATCATAATACTGCTGATGATGGTTGAGAAGAGGAAGAGCACTGGCCAAGGGAGTGAGCAGGAAGGCAAAAGTGTCAAATCCTGCCCAGCAGCTGAGGAGCAGTCTACCACTTTTTTATTTTTTATTTTTATTTTTTTTCCCACAAGTCTCAGAAATGAAATTTTGTGGCTGTCAGCCCGTGCTGATTGACACACTTACACTTGACTGATTGACATATGTCTTTTCTTAAGTTAGAATTTTGTTGTAGAGTGGCTGAATTGTGGGAGATTGTGAATAAGGAACAGCAGGCCTGCAGAGAAGCAGTGTCAAGAAAATGCAGACGTAACTAAAGGCTGAAATAAAACCAGGTTGTGAATGTATGGGACTGGGTCTCCTATCATCTCTTTGACTTCCATTCTACAGATACCACCAAGATCTCCACACAATTTAAATCTTTCTTCCCTTTATCTGAGAGACATTTAGCTTATATTCATGTTTAATAAATACTTATTAATATTGAGTATCTATGGCTTGAAAAGTTAAAAATTATAAAGAGAAAAAAACAGCATGGAATTATATAAAGAAACAGGTTTATTTATTCTCTTGCACTACAGAAACTTCCCATTTTGAGACTGCCAGAACTTTTATTCTTTAATTGAAAACAAGCTTAGGAAAACAGACTTGTTTTCAATAGTGCTGCCATATCCTTATGGACTGGTATAACACTTCTTCAAACTTTTTAAATTAAATGATGATAACTATGAAAACTCTTCTGTCTGCATTGGAAAGGAATAACATTGTATGGAGGATTTCAGATGTTTAATTTCTAGGTAACAAGCACTGGAACAATGTTTTGATTTTGGATATAAAAACCTTGACAGTTGATATGTTCAAATATTTTTAATAACTTTGTAATTTAGAAAAAAAAAAAAAAAGGTATCACACCTGAAGATCTCTAATGCTGCTAAAAATAACCGAATCAAAACAACCAAAAAACATCATTGTTCTTCAGGCATAAAATAACTTATTGCTGCTTCAATACAACTCAGCACATAGGTGGCTGACTCAGAAGAATTCAAATATTGGACCTTCCCAATGCCACATGTCTATGCCCTTTTCAGACCCAATAGTTCATCAGTTGTTTAGAAACAGCAAAAGAAATAAGTATGAATAGAAAAAACAATTTATCGGTGATGTTCTGAAAGCTTCATTTAGTCACTCTGAAGGTAAAGCACAGGTTCCTTAGACTTCACATATTTTACAGTGAAAATTGTTTCCTTAGATTCTTACATCATTCTGGAAATTATTTTATCTGAGGACATCATTCCTTGTCTATTCACTGTACTGCTCCATCAGTCTTTGAAAGTTCAAGTTTTGACAGTCAGAAAAAAATGTCATATCTAATTTTCTTGATCCCTGAATGGCATTCCACTTCCTTCAATCAATCACTAATAAACATAAAATCTACTAGTATTTATGACAGTGAAAACAAACAAATGTTCTTAGCAGCCCTATGTACAACCCTACTACATGTCTTGGAATTGTAAAAGATTTAGGAATCTCTGTACCAAGGGGCTATATGATAAAGTAATAGTCTGTGCACCCTTTTCTTCTCCCACAAGTAATCTAAGCCTTTCAGCCCAGCCATTTTAAACCTGCCAGACTCCTCCAAATTATATAAGACTGATCTAACCAATATCCATTTACTTTCTTGTTGGTTTATGAGCCTTTCAGGAACACTTTGGCTATGTTTTCATGTTCTCCTACTCAACCAGTTTAATAACTTTTATGTTTCAAAAGAGACTGTATTTCTCCTTATAAACCATATGAATTCAGGACATGGGACTTTAAGAAGAAGAAAATCGGTTGTGATTTGCACTAAATTCTGAGAATTTTTAGCATTGTAATTCAGACAGACATTTATTTTTACCCTGTTAGCTCCACATCTGTGACAAAGGTAGACTGAGGTACATAAGCTAACCTGCTGTTTTAACTACATTAAGAGAAAACATATTGTTGATATTGGCCTCAATCTGTAGAAGGGAATAGGTTTATGTATGACATTCTGTCAAGACAGTTAAAAATGTGATTAGTATCAGATACTAATAAGAGAGGGGTAGTGTGAAAAAAAAACTTACGTATGCTGCCAAATCTATTTGCACCTATTTAGAAGTGGTGCTGCATTAAGTGACTTACAAACAGGCACAAAATTTAATGCTGAGACTTCATCTTTCCTTGGAAATCAACAAGAAGGTATTTGAAGTGGAAAAGTACCTCCAGAACACAAAGTGGAGAAGAAAAAACCGTAAGTGGCATTCATCCTGTTTTCCCTTATGAGACTTCTTCCTAAAATAAAAGAGATTGTTTCTCTTAGTAGCAGCAAGAGAAATGATCACAAGGCAAATGACTCTAAATATAATGTGCAAATATTGTTTGTACATTTTCATCTTTTTAGAGAAGTTTGGAGTTGTTTAAAAAGTTTTTCTACCAATGATGTATCACAACCCCTCTGTTTAGCTGATCCCAAGAACTGACCTGCCTAAGAATCCCTAACAAATCTTAATATCACATTAAGAAATAGTGAATATGATTCATGTTAGCATTCTGATCAGATTAATTTTGAAGATTGAAATTTTCACAATTAATTTATGAGGAAATTATCAAGCCTGTTTTTTGGAGTGTGCACGTATTAACCAGCCCTCCTTCAGTCTGTATGCTCCTTGAAATAAATTTTATCAAGAATCAAAAGCTGAGTTAAGAGGAAGTGAAGATGCATCCATGGCATTCAGTATTTCCTACAATTACGAGTAGAACTCATAAAATTGGTCACTGCTATGAGATTACTATAGAAATCATACATCATTTCAGCTTCTGTTATTAGTTAGTGAGCAGTATCCTAAGATTTCTATTGAATTGTAATTGGAATAACCAAAAGTTTTTTTGTTTGTTTGTTTGTTTTTGTTTGTTTGTTTGTTTTTGTTTTTGCAGGCTGTAGCCTTCTACTATGTGAAAGACAGAAAGACAAAGTCCAGATATTTTCTTAGGCCTATAAATGGACCATAAGACTTTCTTGTGTCTCTCTCTGTGTAATTCATGTATTTGCAGAGTCATTCAGTACCTATGGAACTTGTTGCAGTTTTCAGTGTTTTCTTCACAATCTTTGTCTTTGTGGAACACTGTACTTCAGTGTAATGAATGATCATGTGGGCTATAAAAGCCTGATTCAGTATTCTTTGAACCTTAGACTGTATGTAGAATTTATAACTAGATGATTACCCTGTTATGACATATTTATCATAAAATGTCCACATTCCTCTCATAGTACTTGGCTATTGTGAGAATGTCTTGTGGCCCATCTTGTGAAACATGCCTGCCCAGAACACTGATGCCTAACAAAACCACATCAGGGAATACAGTTGCAGTTAAATGGCACACACAACAGTAGGGTCATGTTTAAGTTCGTGCCTGTTGTAGTTTAACACTAGGTAAATAAGTATCACATCATCTCTCTCTTACTCCTTTTCCTCAGCATGACAGGATAGAGAATGGAGGAGCAAATGAGAAAAATGAAATCCACAAAAATACAAAAAGCAGGAAAATAAACAAAATCTGATTATTTGGAAAGATATTTTGACAATGATGGTGATCTAGCACCAGCACAGTTTGCACAGAAATATTGTGGAATCTCCATTCTTGAAGATATTTACAGCTTGACCAAACAAGGCCCTGTAGATCCAGCTCTGATTGGAACATTCAACCATGTGATGTTTAGAGGTCTCTTCCATACTCAACTAGGACTGCTACTACGGGTGGAAAAAAAGCTAAGACTTATCCCACCACTCTTTTACTTGATAAAGACATGGGTCGAGACACTTTAGATGTTCCCCAACACCACAGATACAGTGCAGAGGGCTGTGACTGTGGTGACCTTGTAGCAAATGAAACAATCTGCTGCCTTACCCAATAAATTGTAAAACAAGACGGTTTGTGCAATGGGGTCAACTAGCCAGAGTAAATCAGTGTGGAAAAATGTATATGAATAGTTTCTCTTCTAAAAGCTGAGTCACACCATGAAAGTTTTTTATTTTTTTTTTTTTATGACTGTGCAGGATGTTAATTTTTTTGTCGTTATCAAAGCCCTGTGCTTTCTGTATCCTGCTGATGTATGCTGATCTGATCTGCCCTCCAGCGCATCTGCCCTTTGCTGTACTTACATGATATAAGTCTTTTGGTGACATTTGCTTCATTGAATTTGTGGTGCTACACATTGTGGGATGTGTGCAAAACTGCTTTTGAAACTGTGTGCTTATACAAAATGCTACCTCTCATTTGATATGTTATTTTCAGAACTTAATGATGTTTTAATTAAAATAATTTGAGTTCATAATCATGGATTCTGATCCTCAAAAAGGAAGGAAAGTGATGATAGCAATTTAAATGAAGTTATTCAATTTAGTATATATACTGAGTGCATGAACTTTTCTTAATACAAAGACCAGCTATGTTCTGACCAATGAAAAGCAATGTTTATTAAAAACTCTTGTAAGGGAGCTGAAAAAAGAATATTCATATTTTTTGTTTCTTAGTACATGAAAGGAGAGGTTACCATTCTTATGGAGCCCTTGAAGACTAACCAAGTATAGAGTTTGATCTATTTGGTTACTGAAGGTTTAAATAGGCTCATGTTAAGGTGACATTAAACCGATATTGATAACTCACTGTAACCCTCATTCAGGAAAACATTATGCACTTCTCAGTTCCATTATAGATAAAGAAATGCATGTGGTAATTAAGTGTTTTGGAGAATTGGGATCTAATAATATAATTACTGTAAAAGACAATGTCCTGATTCAGCTGAGAGTTTAAGAACAGGATTTTCTTGTTCTTTGTTTATTTGTTTTGTTTTAATTTTTATGTTAGCACATAGTAATAATAATAATAATAATAAAAACTCCTTATTTTGTCTCCTTCTCAGAAGAAAAGAGATGAAAATATGATCAGAGAACATTGTTTCAGCTAGAAAGTGTATTTCTTCCAAATGAAGTTACCATTGCTGGATCTAGAGATTTGAGACCTTGATAGATATTTTAGGATTAAAAGAAGAAAATTTACCATGCAGACTATGATCTCTATTATTAGTATCCTGCTCTCTGACCTAAATCAGGAATTGAGGAGAAAGTTGATTGCCAGCAGACCTGAAAAATTCCTGGCTTAAATGTGCCATGTCATGTGGAATTAAATGTGTTTAATTTGTATAAATACCTGTAAATCAAAATCAATTCAAAAGGTTGTTTGTAAGTAGGTTTCACATATTTTAGAGATAAAAGCTTGACTGTTTTGCTCTTTTTGGTCTTGGATTCTATAATTCTCATTTAATACTTTGCAACATTCCCAAGTATATTAAACAGAAGAAACTTGGTTATGATAAATACATGATGTATTATATACTGAAGCTCCTGGCCCCATACAAAATGAATATGGCCTGTACTTTCCTACATTAAAGTATAACTATCTTATGTCTTTGCTCCTATGGGCAACAGTATTATGAAAAATAAATGGAATTAGAGACTCAAATAATTACTAAAATGATAATGTAAAGAAGAATGACATATAAAAATAACATTTACTGTTTAAATAAGATCCATTCAATGAACAAGGACTTCTGGACTACATTACCCTACTGATAGAAAACTGCTGACAAAAACTTAGAAACTCAGATACATGAAAATGCTGATTTCACCTTTAAGTGGTAACATTGAATTATTTAAACATAATAGCCTATCAGATGATGTGCAGAGTAGGTCTGATTTTTCTGCACAAGTCTGAATATTTTAAGTCATTAATCATATCCCACTCAACCTCACTTGCAGCTGATTCCAATTCTCAAATTTGTGGGGATTTGTGGGATTTGTTGGTCTGTTCTGTATTATATCATGCATACTCACTTCTGCTGTGATGCTTTTAGGATGGTATCCTTTGATAAAGATAGCAGGTGGCTGGATTTGAAGTCCTTTAAGACCTATGTGGCTGTGGGAGTGTACATATCCCTGTGTACATAAAAATTCCCTGTTCCACATTCTCATAAAAAAGGCTTTGCTTGCTTCCATTGTGCTGACTTTAGGCTTTGAGATTTCAGCCTGATTTTATTTATTTATTTATTTATTTATTTATTTATTTATTTATTATCATTATTTTTTTCACAATGGATTCTTTACTCTTCCAAAGATGGTGAAATATGCCTTGGCAATAGTGGCAAGCTAATAGGGCTATTTAACCACTAAACCTCTATGTCTAGAGGAGTGGTCTCTACTTATGAGTACTTTTGAATTAAGACTTCCTGCTCAGGTCAGTCAGATTCTGGAATCCACTAAGGTAATTATATTCAGTGACCAACATTGTGCTAATGGCAAGGTCAGAGGGCTGTTAGAATAATTTCTGGTCTCAGTGACCTCTGAGTTCTCCTTGTTCCATACCTCAGTCTCACACCCATAGGGTGGTGTGGGAGATGTTCGCTGCATCTTCATCTTTGCGAACCATCTGCTTCAAAGGTTACACAAGAGATTTAAAGTCACTGGAGTACTTCCTTTTCTGTTAATTTAGGATTTGGTAGAAACTAGGATTTGTAATACTCCTTGCTTAGGTAAGGTATTCAACCATTAATGTTTTTGCAACCAGGAAGTCTGAATAGGAGTGGATAGTTATTGGTGAGCAGCTATTGTGTTCCTGCAATCATCCAACAGAGACAGAAAATGAATTTCTGTGTAAGCACAGAAAATCCAGTGGAAATGTTATGATTCTGTTTCCATGTTTAGTAGCCCAGAAGAGGTAAAGAGGAAATCTTATCTGAGTAAAATTCAAGTGTAATGATGTTATCTGAGTCCAGCAACAATTCACATAAAATCTTTGTGTGCTTGATAGATTTTCCATTTAATTAGTTTACTAGCAATTTCTTATAAATTAAAATGTAAAGAAAGAACTTGAAATAACGAACATTCAATTTGTCAAGAAAAACATGTAGCTGTAGAGAGAAGTAAAGGATTCCTGTTAGCATCAAACAGTGAGGAAGAAAAAAAAAAAAAAAAAAAAAAAAAGTTTAAGCTTGGATTTTTCAATCTTTTATGAATAGGGTACAGTAAGATTTCATTATACTCCTTTCTACACTCTTAATTTCAGTAAACATATATATCATTGCAACAATCTCAATAAGGAATATGTCCATTCGGGGTTCTGCCCATGTTGAAATAAGAAAGGGATTGTGTGGAGTATTTAAAAAGTTATCTTCATGAAATTACTGCACTGAAGAAATTCTTTGCATGCCTGGGAGCAGAAGAGACTTTACTTGTTAACTCCTTTCCCTGATGATTCACAGGTGAAAGACTGACTGTAGTACTCATTTTCCCTCCAGGAAAACTTATTTAATAATAGATGTTTTAATGTATGTAAGAAGTAAATACACATTTAAAATGTGGTACTAGAAGTCACTGGGAATATATATTAATTGAGAGATATTCTGGTAGATTTCTACTGTGATCCACTACTTACTCTGAAAGAATCCTTTGTTTTCTCATGTGTAAGAAAAGTAGTGACCAAGACTGTTAGCAAGTTTGAAGAATTATAAGAATTATGCTGTTCTCTTCAAATTAGAGAATTCACCATAATATTAAAAGTCACATATGACAATAGTTTTATTATTATTATTATTCCCACCCAAGCCGTTCTATGATTCTATGATTCTATGATTCTATGATTCTGTGATTCTATGATTCTATGATTCTATGATTGATTCTATGATATCTTATATATTCATATGTTATGTTATAGATAATAAGCCAAGTCCAATGCAGTCAGGAGCAGGAAGTATTCCACAAAAATGAGTCACAGGACATAGAGCAGGATTCAGGAGGATCTAGGGACCCTGTGGAAGAACTGTTTTAGCAATCAAGATGCCCAAAGTATCCCCACAGGCTGCTGTGAACAACCCAGCTCCTGTGCTTCATGCTAAGCAGTGAAGCAGACTAGTTTCAGGAAACTGCAGCTTCTCAAGAGACAGTGAAGAGAAATCACTAGTGTCAGGCGAAATATTCATTTTCAAATATTCAGGTACTGTTGCTTTTATACAAAAGGTAGTTCAAACAGCCTATCTACACAGAGGCACACAAGCATTATCATGGAGGAAAAATAACCTGGATAACCTTATTTGGTACATATAGCTAAATTTGTTTTCTAATTTACTGCAAAGCTCTCATGTTCTTTTATTATTATTATTATTAATTTCTTCTGATTTTTATTTGTTGTTGTTTTTTTCCCATACAGTGTTTTGGGTTGGATTTATTTATTTTATTTATTTTATTTTTATTTTTTTTTCTGATATAAGTGACAGCAAAATCCTTTAATTTAAGCCACTTTTTCTTCAGCATTTTACAATGAAGTTTTTTTTTGTTTGTTTGTTTGTTTTAAATAAGATCAAGAAAAAGGAAAAAAAAAAGGAAAATAAAAATAAAAATATGTTTAGCTACTGGATGGAATAGAATAAATTGTTCCTTGAATGATCACAATATTAATTTTATGCACCATCAAAGGGAGAATAAGGAAAAGAGGATATTCAGATATTCAAGAATATTTGTCCTAATATCTCACAGGACACATAGGCAGTGTCATCTTCGAATGGAGGATCACATTTAGTAAGTAAAAAACTGACTGGAGATTAATAAATGATCATTTCCATTTGTGCAAAGAAGAATAACATGTCTACTCACAAAGAAATGCCATGTCATTTGAGAAAAGTTTATCCATCTGGGTTTAGAAATGCAGATTAAAACTGGAATTTGTCAAAATAGGTAAAAATTTGGGGGTGCAAAGAGAGAATTATGGAGGTACTCACAAGCCAGATATGTTTGTATAACTTCTTGATGTTGATAGAAAAAGCTATGCTGTAGAGCTTAATTGATCTACTCTATACAGTCATAATTGGTGTGGATTATATAGTGCCTGACATTTATTTATTTTTTCTTCAGCAAAAGATTATCAGTCAGTTTTTGTTTCATTCTCTCTCTTTTTATTCAATGTTTGTTTTCCTATTATTGATTCTCAGGAAGCAATAAAAGTTCAGTTTATATTCTTGGGTTAAAATTTTATTTATTTTTTTTCTGATGTACTTGTATTTGTGATCCAAACTATCTGTGTCACAAAGATAACATGAATTCATAATTATTTCCAATCACTGTGTATTTGTGATTGACATTATAAATGAAACATTAAAATATTAACTATAATTTACAATGTCTGCACAACCTTTAACTTTTTTGGAAGAGAACAGTAAAGTAAAACTGTAAAAAGCTCATTATGTAAGGCTTGCCTTTAAATGTGATCGTATAGTTTTGTTTGAACCTGTTAAAGCTGCTACTCTGCAGCTAACAATCCACTTCAGGACAAAGGGTAAAGTACTCCTATATACTCATAAGCATTCACAGCTTACAATACTAAGAAGAATAGCAAAAGACACTAAGAAAAAAAAAAAATATTGCCTTTCTGCAGTGACCTGATCACAAACCAAATCAAATTAAATTGGTTTAATTAAAACTTTCATTATCACAAAATATTTTATTTGATTTTGACCTGTCTGTAGTTTTTGTTTTCAGTGATTATAAAAATTATCTTAAAATTACAATTTTTGAAATAAATTTAATTTTCAAGACATTGATGTTTTCCAGTGATGAAATGTTTAATTAGATAATTCACAAACAACTTATTTAGTGCAACTGTTCTGAGGTACTCACTGACCCTTGTACAACCTACAAATCTCTCAGAGTAAGTCCTAGGAAAAATTTAGTATGCAGTTCAAGATGTATTGAAATTCATTTGTAGATGTCACTACAATAATATATATGATTCAGAGCACTGCCTTTTTCTTTCCATCCATTTGCATTTAGTTTTGTTTTCTGTTGATTGTTATGGGAAAATGTGAAGAGAAAGATGTCAGATTGAACAATGGAATTTAGAATCAGCTCAACATTGTTTAATCTTCATTGGCAGTTTTTACACACAATTGAAACATGTTATTCAAATATAATGGAACTAAGCATATAAATGATGGTAAACAACCAGTATTTTCTTTATTGTTTCAAGAGATCTTGAAGGAACGCATACACCTGTTTCATCACTTTCCCAGTTAACATAATCCAATTTTCTTCAACAGCTGCCACAGTCTCTTCTGCTGTTTGAAGAAGGGGACATGCCTTAATTAGTAAGATGCTTCTCTGGGACTTTGTTAAAAGAAAATCTGGATTGCAGATCTTATAGATTAAATGTAAATGGCAAATCCAAGCCCCTGTGAAAATGAGTTGCCAAACATGTCCCAATTATTCCTTTCAAAGCTAAACGTGTGTAAGAATGTAATTAATTTTAATGATTTTTAAGAGGATTTGTCAGAGAGCTAATAACATAATTTATAAATAGTGATGTAGAATATAGAATGGCCTTAGACGTCAAATATGTTTCTGGTGAGATCTAGAAATTCATACACACAAGGCTGTGTTGTACACTAGCCTACTTACTTTTAAAAGACTGTTTAGATAATGAGACTAGGTTGCTACATTTCTTCATACAATGTTCAGGGAAACAAAGGCTTTTCCAAACAGGGTTTGCAGATCAAGAAAAATAGATGCAAACCAGCAAAAGAGAAGGTGTCAGGAAGGAACATTCTGGAAGACCTAGTTTTGTTTCAGGTGTTGTAATCAGCCTTAAATGTGGAATAGGTGATTCTGAAAGCTGTAATTCTGTGTGAAGTCACTCTAGAACTTTGGGCAACATTTCTTTCAGAATGCAGTAGGGTGCAGGTATGTCGCTTTTATTTTCTGTAGGCCCAGTGAAAAGGATGGTCATACAGAATGAGAAATGGTTCAAAGTGGTCTGACCTGAGAGGACTCTAATTTCCCATATAGCAGGAAGCTATCCTAAGCTACAGGCTGCAAAATGCATTGCACTGTCTACTCATCTCATTAAAGCTGAGCTGATGAGCAGCTGGGAAACTGCTCATCTTGAGAATAGCAAAAAGACACTTCATTCTTCAGAATAGCATTTAAGATATTTTCTGTTTCTCATGCAAATTCTCTTTTTCCTCCAACTATTGTATGGTTGGAGTTATTCAGATAGTCCTAACAGCAAGGAAAAGAAATGCACTTTAACCAATAATCAGGAGAAACTAGTAATTTTCATTTTCCTCTGTCCAGCTTAAGGACTGTCATATTCTTGGCTATACGGCAAGCTTGTTTAGACATAAACTAGTTCCTCCTCACATTCAAGCTTTCAGTAACATTTGTCACATCTTCAGAGAAGGTTTAATTTGCACTTTCCACAAAGGGAGAGCCAAAACACATTTTTTTGTATACATTTATTTTTAATACATTATATATATATATTATTATTATTTTTTTTTAGTTTCAGCTAACATCAAGGTCCATAGAGTAGCAGAAACTAATTCAAAAGTCTTTTTACATGCTAGTATTATTTATTTATTTATTTTCAGGTTAATCTTTGTATTCTCTTATGCAATGAGCTGTGTTGTACAGCTATTTGGAGGTGGGATTGTTGTTTGATTTTTCCTAAACAGCACATGTTGAGCCTATTGCCCTCTGGGCTCTGAATACTTGTTCATACTAATAACCAAATACCCCCTGGACCATCTTTTTTTTTTTTTTTTTTTTTTTTCCTCAGAATAATATAATGAAAGGCAGTAGAATTTACTTTTATACATATCATCTTTCCTGTCCTTTAGAATAACTTTTTTTCATTGAAACATAGGCACACCCTGTTTCAATCACATCTTCTCAAATTTAAAATTAATGACTCTTTTGTGTATCCCAGGAAATACAAGTAAGAATTTTAACTTTTGCCTGCACAAAGTGTGCAGAGAAGTTTAAAATAGTGGTTACCCTAAGTTGCTACATTCTAAATAAGGTCATGCCAGAAAACCTTTTATGTCTCTTCCTTTATTTTGGGGATTTAAATATTTAGCCTGTAAAGGAGTTTATTTGTAATTGGGCAATTTTGAACAGGCAGTCTGAAGGATGGACAACCTTCCAATAACCTTTGAGGTGATAGGAATTCACCCAGCAAGTACTCCAAATTTGCTACCAGTAACAATCTAAGATCAGTCACGTCAACAGTCCTCTTGGGCTTCAGTCTCAAAAACTTTATCCCTGGAGTTAAGACTAACAAGTACTTCAGGCATAAAAGAACTCAGATGCCTCCCTTGCTCTCAAATCTGGCACTAGGTTTTGTAACTGCCTTGTCTCCACGTAACTGACCCTTATGTAAGCCCATCCAATCCCTTCTCTAGTTGTAGGACAAAGGATTTTATGACCAATTATTTAACTGGGGAGATTATAGCAGATACTTAATTCTGCTTACATATCCCCTTGCCTTCCAGGACCTGGAAGATGGGAGATGATTTCTCAACTTTAAAAAACTAAAAACATTCTTTGACCCTCATTGTTAATACATCACAAGGTCAATTTTCCTTATGTTTGCTGTCTTCTTTTATTATCACTTTAAAAAAAAATAAAATAAAATAAAGGCTTTGTGAGCATTGTTTACCATTTGCTGAATACTTTATACCACCAATACTCATGCTTATTCCTTGTTACTCACAGATAAATTACTTGAGAACTGGATTAAGCTGACATTTATCGCAAAGACAAAAGAAGTGTTAACTGAAAGAAAAGTTAACAAATTAATTTAGTACCTGCCTCTCTTTCTGCTTAAGTTCATTTCCCTTGTTCTTTGACAAGTGTTCAACTCAACTTGTAACAATTACCATTCACTTTGCAGTTTTGCAAATTAAAACATATAAGGCAAAACCTCTGATCTATTAGCTTGTTTTCAACTTCATGATTCTCCTTTACGTTGAGTCCGCCATCGATTCTCTTAACAGCTACCAACGGTTTGCAAGGTCTGGAACTGTCTAATAACGATGTTTTATCTGATAGATAGTAGTTGTAACCTTGCAGCTGACAGCATCAGCAGTTTATTCTGGGGAAGTAATGTAGGCTGTTTTAGCAAGAAGACATTTAATGTCAGACTCTGTGCTGTATTCAGCTGTCAGCAGCACTGATGTAACAACTAAATGAACTCCATGCTGGTGAAACAGATTATTATGACTGTGGTCACTGGTAACACATCTGCTACACATTTGATAATTTCAATGTTTTTTTTTTTAATTATTATTTATTTATTTATTTATTTAATTTAAATGTTTTAAAGAGCTTAGTTTCATATTTAGCTTGCAAATAACATTAACATTGTTTAGATTTAGCATAGTGAAGTCAGTGTCTTGAAAATCATATTCAGTGTGAAGTGTTTTGATTAGAATAAAATCAAGGGATTTTTTCCCACATGTACAGCTTTGCCATACGCATCAACCCTCCCTGATCCAGGGGCAGCAACAAAACCTCTACTGTGCAAATAATTGGTCTGAGAGGTTTCTCTGAATGCCATCAGGGAGACCTCATGGTTTATGTTTCATCAGTTCCTTTGCTGTCTCACTTATCTTCCATGACTTCCAGAATGATTAGGCTAGATCCATTTAAATTATCTTAATTTTGATTTTTCACTGCTGCCTTTCATCAGAAAATTTATAAGGCAGAATCAAAGCTCAGGAATCCTAATATTCAGCACTTCTGCCCAAATATGTGGCAAACTTGGTGCTTTTCCAAGAACCCATTTATTCAGAGGAGACTTTTCTGCTTCTCCTGGCAATGTTCTGCCTTTTCAGAAGAGAGTGATCTGAACTTCCCTACTGCCCCATCACAAGCAGTGTTGTGAGGTCATATTATGCAGGTCTGTTGCATAAAACATCATTATGCTTTCAAACACAGACCACATTTACCTGCATTAATCAGAACTGATTGATTATTTTAGGCACCTGTTCTGAATGTAATAATATATTTGATTAAAATTTTATTTTTATCAAACCAGTACTTGACTTTCAAATCCCACACTAATATATGAAAACGCATCTTGTTTAGAGTTTTCCCTATGATTTTATTAAGGTCACACTATTATTGTTCAATCCAGGAAAAATGTGAAGACCTCTCACAAAAGTTGAAAAAAAAATCCTGTTAACAGCTGCCATCTGTCATTTAAGTATTTTACTGTTTTTAATTACAGAAATGTTCACTTAAATGACATGAAGTAGCCCAAAATGTATTTGGTTTACTTAAAACCTGCATACTGTGCTCTCTGATGTCCTAAAATCCAGGACTGGTGGTAATGGCAGTGTATGTAATACCAATCTTTATTAGACTCATTGTTATTTCCCAAGTAAAACTCTTAAAACAACCAGCTAAGTTATAATGTATCAAATTAATTCATTTTGGAAATCAAAAAGGGCTATCAGATGTGCTGTAAGGGAACATTCTACAAACCTGATTGCCTTTTATGGATTGAAGTTTTGCTTTCATCATTGAATCTGTTGTAATATGTGTTTGTGATTTTGTATTATCAGATTCACCTGGTGAATTGGCAGATGTGGAGGAAAACAAAACCTTTTCTAAACTTCTAGTTATCTTTGCTTTACTTAGTCTAGTTCTTTTGTTTGTATGTAAATAGCACTTTTTTTTTTTTTTTGAGTTGATCATTTCTTTCAAATACAACCAAGAAACAAATAATGGCTTCATTTAAACTACCTGATACATTAATTTCTATGCACTCACCATTACCATATTTCCATGTAGCTTTCTATCCAAAATAAGGCAAAGACATAGAGCGTTAGCTAACACTGGAATAATCAATTTCAAAAGGATAAATACATGTGTCTTACACAGGGGTTATCAGAGCTTATAGTTAGCATATCACATTCCTATGCCAAAGATTTCAGAAAGAACTGTAATTTCCACAACATATAACTATTCTTGATAGAAATGTTTTTTCAAGAACTTTGATCTGCCTAATCTGTTCTAATTAATCAAAGTATTTCTGGAATTGTCAGCACTGAAGTACTTAGAAATCAGTATTACACTATGGATTTTCTCTGTGCAATTTTAGTGAAATGATTCACACCACCAGACAAGATCTGGGAAAACAGTTTAAAAAGGATAACTCACCAACAGATCTTTCTTATTCTTATAAGGCATTCAAGTAGAAATTGCAATTTCTTCAAGGAGTTTTATTTTTCTATCTCACTGAGTATAATTTCCATGATTCTTTTGTTTATGTCACTGCACAGACTGATTGAAACTATTTGCTCACCGCTGAAAATTGAAGATGTACCACTTAGTTGTGTTTTACTGGGGAAGATGGATTAAAGTACCTTTACCCTCTTCCCTGTCCTATTGAGAGGTGCAGAGTCTGTTCCCAAAGCACATGACACTACCAGAGGTGCTAAAACTTTATTTCTTCTCTCATTCAGGCTGGGACTATCTCCCACAAGAGTTGTAGATTAGTGAAAGGAATGCTACATCAGAAAGGACTATGGTGGTTTAACACTGGTTGGTAGTTAAGCATCACCATGCAGCAGTATAGGCTTGGGGAAGATTGGCTGGTAAAGGATCTGGAGGTGCTGATTGACATCTGGCTGAACATGAGCAGTGTGCCCAGGTTGGCAAGAAGACCAATGGCATCTTGGCTTGTATAGTGTGGCCAGGAAGACTAGAGAGGTGATTGTTCCTCTGTACTTGGCAACAGTGAGACTGCACCTTGAATATTGCATTGAGTTTTGAGCCCCCTCACTACAGGACAGATAATTGAGTTGTTCAAGCTGTGCAGACAAAAACAAATAAGCTGGTGAAGAACAATTTAAAGAATTCTTCATGAAAACATAGAATCAAAGAATAATAAAGGGCTCCCTTTCTTAATCTTGCAGTAAAATTCATTCCTAGTAAGAGTAGTAGCAGAAATAGGCTATTATTTAATTTATCAGCAAGATTCAGTTTATTTTAGTCAGTTTATTTTAGTCAGGCTCTGGTCAGGTAGAAGCAGATGTAATCTGTATAACCATAACAATAGAATGGCTTGGGTTGGAAGGGACATTAAAGATCATATGGTTCCAACACCCCTGCCATGGGCAGGGATGCCACCCCCGATATTACCCTTGTAATCATGTTTGGATTTTGTTTGTTTTGTTTTTTATTTATTTATTTTTTCCAAGTTAACTGAAAACAGTTTTGACAGACTTAGGATGACAATATGATTTTATGGCCATTTTATTCACTTCTTGGTGAGTGCAAAATTAAGTCCTGTACAGAATTGCTGACTTTTTTTCCTTCTAGCTTTCTTCCTTTCTTTTGATTAATTAATTCCTTCAGTTTGATGGACCTACACATTCTATTTCAGGCTATAGGGGCAATATCCAGAAGATCAGAGAGGAGGATTGCTATGATACTGAGTTGAATATAATGCCTCTTGACAATTGTGTTTGTTTGTTTGCTTGTTTCCATTAAAAAAAAAAAAAAGTCAATCTTAAGGCAAAATCCAAATTTTTTTTTTTTTTTTTTCACTTATCTTTATATGTTTTACAGAATTCCAGTGGCATGTCAATAGTAGTAGAGCAAAATGACATGTAATTTCTCTTCAGAATATGGTAAGATGTGTCAAATTCTTCACAACTACTATTTTTACAATATTTCAAGATGTTTTGGTCTTTGTGTATGATGTGAATGTCATTTCAAAATCTAATATGCAATGATGTGTTATTATGTTCTACTACTACTTACACACTGTGAAATAAAATGAAGAAATGACAGCATATATCCATGCCAGAAAAACAGCTTAACCCTCAAATTTCATTCAAAATATCTTTTCAAAGTAACTTATTTTGAAATGTTTTCAAAATTTTCATTTTACAGTAAGTTCTGACTTCTTTTTTTTCCATTTCAGTCTGAAAGTGTTTATTTTTGGCTTTAGTTGGCAGCCTAAATGTTGACCATCTCTGCCTATTACAGTCTTTGGATTTCACAGGTAGTTCCTTTACTGAAGCAATGTTCTGCATTTCCAGATATTTCTTGCTTTGATTTAATACAATACAACCACTCCAGAGTCTGGTCATTTGCCATTGAAATTTTCCAACAAACATTAAAAAGGTCAAGATTCTAATAACATAGTATGAACAGTTTAATAATTGATACTTTGAATTTTCACTATTATTCTTAATTATTTGTATATTTCTGGCAGTGTATGTACATACAAATTCTTGTGAGTTTTGCACAAAATTAAAGGAAGTGTTATAAACCCTACAGAGACTGTTAACAGAGCTTCTGAAAGCAGGAGGGTGATAAGAATCAAATATCTAAAAGATCTATACCATCTGGGACTGACTTTTTCTCTCAGGGTTTGATTTCCTTTGCTGTGCTAAGACAATCACAAGGAAATAGGAGGAAAAAGATACATCAATTTTTCTTTCATAAAAATTCAGAAAGAATGTAACTAAAACTAATGCAAGATGAAGTGTGAAAGTAATAATCTGATTATCTTTGAAGTGAACATTTAGTTCTGTATTTTTAGTGTATGTATTAATTGTTGCAGCTGCAGAAATGCTTAATATAGCTGTAAGCTAGCTTATTTTATTTTATTTTATTTTCCTTTTAAACTAAGTTTTTTTGATGTTCTTGCTTCTGAACTCCTAGCTGGACCATAATTATGTACATTTCACACATTACACTTTTCATCAAAGACAATCTATATAATTACTATTTCCAGGCAGAAAACGAGTAGGGATTGTGTGATGGTTTTGGTCTCTTTTCAGTTTATGGTGTTCTGTATTTTTTGAAATTATTCACTGGAAATAAGAAAACACAGGGAAAGTGTTTACAAATCACTCCACCACAACCATCACTTTTCAGATTCATTCCTTACCACCCACTGGTTTTTGTTCTGAATGTCATTCTGCATATTTTAGGGCAGAGTCTTTTTGGACTAGCCCATCTAGCTTGCTCTTTTTAACAGTCTATGAATTTCTCCTAGTCCCCTCATGTATCATCTAGGCTGTGTTTAATTTTGTGAGTTGAAGACATCCGTATCAGCTGTTCTGGCAGCTTGTTCATCAAGATGATCAGCCTAATTATATAGAAACTCTTACTTCCAGTTCCAAGTTTCTAGCATATTTAGACTTTTAACACATCATGTTTTCCCTCCCTTAAAACATCACGGCCTAGCAACCAGCACATGGGCTTGATCAGGATAGGAATCTGCTCCTATGTGGTCTGCTGTTACATTGACCTACATTATAAATAAAAGTATCTTCACTTCTGTGGACATTTCCTAACATCCCAACATCATAGTAACATCAGCCATGCTGTTACACATCTTAATCAAGTCACCTTGTTCTTCTTTCTGACAAACTAAAGAGATGAAAATTCATTAATCTGGAATACATTGTCAAAGGCCATAGAAAATGTCTTGTCCTGTGGCTTTTTGACCTACTGTTTCACCAGAAAGGAGAATACTGAGATATTTCACCATGTACGAAATGTTGAAGGTCCATCTAACCTCTTAGAATATTGAAGAGAGAGAGTGTATGAATGCTGCGGTTGTTGTTGCTGTAACAGGGAATTTTCCCCTTATTGGTATTTCCCTTTTCTTCCTAAAGGTGATCACACACTACATCTATCCAACATTCTCCAGTTTTTCCTGTACAGTTGCTTTTGAGAAAGTTTTATTTTGCACCTCCTCTGCAACAACTCTTACAATTTTTATTGCCCCAGAAAAACACACTTATCCTGGCAGTTTTGGAAGCTGGGTAACTTCATAGCTGGGGAATAAACCTTAATGTGCTGTGAAGATTAAGTTAAACCTTCAAGTTGTTCACTGGAATGGACTGGAAATGAGCAAAATTAGGCCAGTCACAGTTCAAGGCTTTCAAAATCACCCTGAACACAGATGACACTCTACATATATCTCCAGTTAACTAGGTTCTCTTTCAAGTCACTTGCAAGTCACCTTTAAACCCATGAAGTCAAGAAATTTCCAAATTAAAACTTAAGTTCCATCCTTAAATCATCATTAAAATGTCAACATGTTGTTATTGGTAAAATGGTTATCCTGCTGGTGAAGACATTTGCAGTATTGATGTATAATAAGACCAGGTACGGACAGCACGTCAGCCATAAATCCTCATTTACTTGCTTCTCTGTGTCTGAGTCAAGCCACAGCATGGACATTTATTTCAGTTTGAGTGCCTCATTATCTGCCACAGGCACATAATGTCAGTGCAGATGGGGGAGGATGGGGAGACTCAAAACCAGTATTAAACAGAGCATAAACATTTTGAAGAATGCCCTTTGTTTGATAGTTGGAGAGTCATGAAATTTCTCCCTCTTGAGGGAGCTTGAGAAAATCCTTTCTCTCTTGAACTGAGACACTTTTGCACCACATATTTGTACCACAATTCATGACTGGCTGACACACCTCTACCACCACAATCTTAATCTGAAACCTTGCAGCAAGTGTTCTCTGATCAGCTTCTTTCATCCATATAGAATAGGTGAGAATTTGCCCTCTCAACTAGAGCAAATGAAGTCAGGCAAAGCCTGATGCTGACTCATGTGAGGTAATTTGCTGAGAAGATTTTCTCCACAAGTCAAACACACAACAGAGAGTTGCTGTACATCAAGCATGGCATTGCTAGCTGAGGTCACTGGATTTGTTCAGCCCAGAGCAGAGGAAGCTGAGGGGAGGCCTCATGGCGGCCTGCAGCTTCCTCATGAGGGGAGCGGAGGGCAGGTGCTGAGCTCTGCTCTCTGGGGACAGAGACAGGACCCGAGGGAATGGCATGGAGCTGGTCAGGGGAGGGTCCGGCTGGGGGTTAGAAAATCTTCTTCACCAAGAGGGTAGTCAAGCACTGGGACAAGCTCCCCAGGGCAGTGGTCACAGCAGCAAGCCTGACAGAATTCAAGAAGCATTGGATAATGCTCTCAGACATAGGGTCTGATTTTTGGGTGGTCCTGTGTGGAGCAGGGGTTTGGACTCGATCCTTGTGGGTTCATTCCACCTCAGGATGTTTTATGATTCCATTAAGTTTGTCTGGTTGCATTAACCTTATGATTATGTACCCTCTGTCTGTGTATCCCTCCCAGAATATGTCACCTATGAGTGTGGGATAGAAGAAACCATTTACAGGAATGATATTATAGCTATTTGATTTTTCAGGCTTTTACCTGGAGCAGTCACTGTGTATACAAATGGCAAGCCAAATGCAGAGGTGACATTTTTTTGTGGATGACCTCTTCCAGAAAACTTTCTCTTTCAAGCCAGCCCAACATACTGCTACCAGATAATGACTGTCAATTCCTGCACCTAAAATTTGTGTCTGGCTCCTGAAGAGGAATATACGTTTTCCCTTTGCCATTCATGGGATTAGAATATTCACAAACAAACTAAAAATCTGGACAAAGCAATAATAACTCTGTACAGTAATTATGAGAAAATAAAACTTGAAGACGTCTTATGGTAATTTTATTGACTGAAATTGTTTGAGTCCCTTCCTGCAGCCTTCTCCAGACATTCTTTTTACGCTATCATCCATCAATCTAGATCTCCATGTACACAAAATGTCATTCTAAGAACTCCTATTCAAATATTCATTTAGTTTTAGGACCATTTCATTTGAATACTTTTTCATAACAATAACTTATGTCAGAGTAATGACTATGGAAACAAGAACAAATGTTTTTATGTTTCTGTTAGACCATATTCTGGTCTTAAATGTATCAGAATGACACCATTACAGCACCCAAATGTTTCATGTGGAATGTAAAGTGCTTATTAAAATTCTTCTGACTATTCCTATAAACCCATGTGAAGATTAACAGTCTAAGAGTAGTTAGGCTTTGGAATAGGTTGCCCAGGGAAGTGGTGGCATCACCATCCATAAGGAAAGGTTGGACGTGGTACTTAGGGACACGGTTTAGTGGGTGACATTGGTAGTAGGGTGATGGTTGGACCACATGATCTTGAAGGTCTTTTCCAACCTTAATGATTCTATGATTCTATGTTTATTCAATTGTTCAGTTTGTTATAATTGAAAGACATAAAAATCTCTGTATAATATAGATTTGAATTCTGTATTTAAATTTATATTTAAAAGCACAGTTCACCCTTTTATTAAGGTGACACCTCTGTTAAACAGAATCTACTATAGATGCTTACCTAGTTGATGCTAGACAGGGACTTATGTGAAACTAAAACAGAATTCAGAAATTACTTTAAAAGACTTTTTTTTTTTTTTTTTTTTTTAACAAGGATGCCTTTGTGAGAAACTTAGATAAGGGTATGTACATGGTAGACATTTGAAGTCAAACAAAATAATCCTACTTTGCTTGTCCATTTGAATCTCTTACTCTGTGTAAAGTAATCGGACAGTGAAAAAATCACAGATGTTATTCTTTATTTGGGGGAAGTAAACAGTCTGTTCTCTTCCTCTTTTTTGTTATAAAAGATGTCTTCTAATTATTTTTATGGTTCTTTTCTGAGTGATCATGAATTCATCATTCCTCTTGTTTTATACAAAATCAATCTAACAATAGCAGCTGTATCAAAGCAAAACACAAAGATAAGGTGACTCTTTATTCTGCTTTGATCTACCTTACTTTATACGCAGCCTTTTGAACATACCTATGCCCAACAACCTATGTTCAGTTAATGAATTATTTTAAGATTCAAATCCTTTTCAGGAGTCTTTTACTGTCTGGATATAGATTTCCATTGTGCAAATATAGCCTTCCACTTCTCTTCCTAGATATATAACTTCCCATTTGGCTATATTCAAGCACTTCACTAGTTTATGCCCAACCATCTGAATCATCCAAGATGTTCCATAACTTTGGTCTATTTTTGTTAATATTTTGCAGTTCATCTGTCTTGAGGCTGTTTTTGGAATTGCTTAACACATCTTAATTTTTTTTTCCAGGCCTTTAATAAGAATGTTAAATGCCAGAAGGTCCAGGATGACTCTCTGCAGGATCTGGCTACATTACATTAATTAATTTCCCTTTTACACAATTTAAAATCTATCAGTCAATTCTTAATTTAATGTTTAATTTCTGTAAAATACTTTTTTTCAGGTCTCTTAATTAAAATACTGTGCATTAGTAGGTTGAAATGAATATTATCAACATTATTAACCTTATTAAAACAAAATTATAATTTAATAATTAAAATAATATTGGTTTTATAACACCAATTTTTCATATCCTATTAATTATTTCCCTTTTTAGTTCTTTTTAGTTGGTTAAACTCTATATATTCTTTGGTTAAGATTTAAATCAAACAGATATGTCTATGTTCCCATGCTAATATTGACCCAGACAAGTGATGCTGGTTTAAAAACAGACGAAATAGGAAAGGCTGAAATGTTCCTCTGTTGCAATAGGCAGAGTGAGCTGTCCTTTCCACTTAGAAAATAAAAGATCTGTTACTGAAAACAAAATGAATGTTTATAATATTTTTTTTTCTGCTATTGTTATGATCCTAGGAGTTCTTCCAATTGATTCTATGTAATATCAAGAGTCCTAAAGAATTATTTTTAATCAGAAATTCAATATCTCAAATTTTAATGTTCTCACATTCAGTTTGATTTCATTCATTGTGTACTTTTGTTTATTTTGGGGGCCAAGAAAATTTATAAAACTACATTTTATTTGTCATTTGTTAACCTTGTTTCAAAATAAACTGCACTTCTTTGAAGGATGTTAAGATCTTGGATTTTAAAATTCTTTCTTGTTATCTTGATATTAAAAGGGATTATTTCATGCTTGCTTGAATCGCCCTACTTCTTACTATTTTGCATGTCATGGATGTAATATTTATCAAAAGGTAACCTACTTTAAATACATATCCTAATTGTTCGCTTTCTGTAAGAAACTGAATCACAACACAGAGATATCCCATCCTAACTCAGAGATTCATTGATATATTTCTTGAAGCTCTAAATTTAACATCTTTTATCAGCTTTCGAGCTTTTATCAGTTCTAATTTTAAACATCTTGAAAATATTCAGGTGTCTAAATAATTTCATGCTACACCTCTATATGCCTGAGAAAAGCTGATCATAATATCCTTCATGTGTCTAAGTAAGGGAAAAATTGTAATGTCATAATTGTTCTCAATTCAAAAAAAAAAAAGATAGAAGACTAGCATTTCTAATATTTTCTGAATTGATTTTTATTTATTTATTTACTTGACCTATTTTTGTTTGTTTGCTTGTTTGACATCCCAATGCTCAATTCTTCTCCAGGATAAGAGGAAATTATGAAAGTGGATTACTACCTATGACAGAAATATTTGCTTTTGCTCAGCTCTTACTTTTTATTGGTATATTATAGAGAGACTATGTCATTGCCTACTACAATATACATACTTCCAAGTCATTAATAATTCTCCAAGTTATCAATTTCATTTTTAAGGAAACTTTTAAAATGTTTCATCAGAATGCAAATTGCTGGACTTTAGTGGATTGTGGATATTAGTTAAAATCAAAATCCTGTAGCAGAGTTTAATTCCAGATTAAGACATTGAAATATCACAGAATCATAGAATATCCCGAGTTGGAAGGGGCCCAAAAGGATTGAGTCCAGCTCCTGGTTCCACACAGGTCTACCCAAAAATTCAGACCATATGACTAAGAGCATAGTCCAAACGCTTCTTAAACTCCACCTATATGTCTACATGCATAGTATGTCTACATGCATGGGTTCATGTGAACTGCTGGTCTAAATTCGTATGATAGCCATTAGAGATTTATTCAATGGGGTCTAGAATCTATTCATCTCACCAGAAAGTAGACACTAGGTTTCATAAAATTGTCCTGACAGATCTCCAGGCTCCAGTCCCAAAGGGCATGTATATTCTATATGTCCCAGCTCATATTTGCCAGCCCTATGTCTAAGTCGCAGCATTCCTAGCATGTTACATGCTGCCACTCATGGCAGTATCATCTGTGGTCAACTGAATTAAGCCCCTACACAATGACTGGCTGAAGCATCTGAGCACACCTGTATGCAGCTCAGGCTCTAAGATCACCTCCTTGTCCTTCATGTGCCTTGACATTGCTTCCAGGAGGATCCAGGCACAAAGGTGAGGATGATGTTTCCCTTTTTCCAGTCATTGTGGACTTCACCTGACTTCCATGACTTTTCAAATAAGATGGAGAGAGGCTTTGCAACTCCATCAGCCAGTTTCCTCAGGACCCAGGCATGCATGTCATCAGGCCCCATAGACCTGTACCTGTTCAGCTTCACCAAGTGGTCTTGAACTTGCTCTTTGGTTACAGTGGGAGGGACTTTACTCCCCCCAGCCTCCATCTATGGATTCAGGGAGACAAGAGATGTGGAAAGCCTGACTGACAGTGAAGACTGAAGCAAAGAACTCAGCCTTCTCCATGTCTGTTGTTACTAGTTCACCCTTCTCATTTATCAGAGTGGTACACTCTCCTTGGCCTTTCTTTTCTGTCCAATGTACCCATAGAATCCCTTTGTGTTGCTTTTTGCATCTGTTGCCAAGCTCAGTTCTGTCAGTGCCTTGGATTTCCTGATCCCATCCCTGCATATCCAAACAGCATTCCTGTATTCTTCCCAAGTCAAATGTCTCTGCTTCCATTGCCTGTACACTTCCTTCCTGTGCCTCATTTTGACCAACAGATCCTTGCTCAGACAACCTGGCTTTCTGAACTGCCTGCTTGCTTTCTTACTCGGGGTAATGGAGAGTTCTTGCGCTCTAAGGGAAACATCTTTAAAGAGTCTCCTGCTCTGTTTAAATCCTTTGTTCCTGAGGACAGGGGATCTCATCTACTACATCTTTAAATAGCTGGAAGTTCAGTGTTCTAATTTTGCTCTTTGTGAGGCCTGTATTCCTCTAGATCACAAACTCAACCAGGGGGTGGTCACTGCAGCCCAGACTGCCTCCAGTCTTAACCTTTTTTAATGAGTTCATCTGCATTTGTGAGCACCAGGTCAAGTAAAGCTTCTCCCCGGTAGGTTTATCTAACACCTGGATTAGGAATTTTTCCTCAACACATGCTAGAAGTCTCCTGGATTGCTTACAGCCTGCTGTGTAGCTTTTCCAGCAGACATCCAGGTGGCTGAAGTCTCCCATCAGGATGAGAGCATGAGAGTGTGATGCTTCTCGTAGCTGAAGTAGGAAGACCTCATCAACAGGCTCCTCTTGATCAGGTAGGCTCTTGTAGACACCAACCACAAGGTGTCCTTTATTGGTCTAGTCCATGACTTTTACTGACAGGCTCTCACCTGTCCATGGCTGTTTCTCAGAGGCATCTCTTCACAATCAATACAATACATTCCTTAATATGGAGAGCAACACCCTCTCCCTTCTCTCCTGTCTATTTCTTCTGAAAAGGTTGTAGTCCTCTATTCCAGTGTTCCAGTTATGTGATCTGACCCACCACATTTCTGTGATAGCAATAGGATCATGTTTGTCTAACTGCACCATTGTTTCCAACTCCTCTTACTTGTTTCCTATGCTGCTTGCATTGGAGTATAGGCACTTCAGCCGGGCTATTGGTCGCATCACCTTTAAAGAGGAACCCTTCCTAATTGCTCTGGGACAGAATGTCTTTCTTAAGACATCTGATTGGTGAAGCAGCATCTGACATCAATGTTCCTCCACGTGAGATAAAAAGTCACTTGTAAACAAACTTTGTGATGACATTGGTGATGACATTTGAGAGATGAAATCTGGAAACCTGTCCTGGTGAAACCAAAACAGAATAAATGATTCCCAGTGAGTCAGAAAAGAATTCAGAGCTCTAAAGAAATGAGTCAGAAACTAAATATAATGAGTAGGCTAAAGGCATGAAAAATAACTTTAGCAGCAGAAGAAAGGAACTGCAGGAAACTCAACCTAATTCAGTCAGTAGTTAATGTGATCAAAATCCATGAACCAGTTCATTTGTATTAAATATGGCATGTGATTTTTTTATCACTTTGAGGAAAGTAGAATTGAATAATCTGTTTGCTAGCAGTAGGAGTTAAGATTTTCATGAGAATAGAAAGAATAGCAAGTGAGGGAAGGGGAAGCAAAGAAACAGAATTCTGGATAAGGAATAAATGCTACCAAGAAGTGATAAAAGTTGCAATGCACCCACACCAGACAGAGTTTGCAGCTGCAGCCCTCTGAATGAAGTCATTGGGTAATTTGTTTGGAAGGCTTGGAGAACCATTCCATTGTTTTTGCCATTATGAGCACTGGCCGGTGCTCTGCTTATTATGGTATGCACCCTTTTAATTACATCTGCTGTTCTTGTAAATGTGGCAGTACTAATAAAATTCCTTTTCTCTTTACTGAGCACTTTGACTAGAGTTATATGTTACTCACAGCAATTTGAAAGCTACACAAGAGCATTTAGGGCTACTTCTCCCTGGTTTAGTCATCAGCAGCTATGAAATCTTCACATAAAATGGAAGTTAATTCTAACCAGAAAACATTTTTTTTTTTTTATACTCTTCACTCTGCTCTAAATTCTACTGTCACACTGGGGAGTTTTGCACCCTTAGAACAGAGTCACAGATGAGGCTATATAGGACACCTTACCGAGAATTCCCATCCGACTGCATTCTTTGCCTCTCCTCCTGCTATTATGAGGGTCTACACAGAAATATTATTACAATAAAATATTTACTTATACTGGTTGTGTGAGTGTGGAAATATAGCTTATTCTATTTCCTAGATCTACAATGAGATCTACAAAGGAGCTGTACAAAAAATACAGAGGTTAAAGTCAAAGAAGTAAATAGCGGTGCCTGGCCTGTTGTGGGTACTTTGATTTGTGTGAAGAAGACGCAGGGGAGAGTATGAACTCATCAGCTGAAGTGAGTAATATACCAGATAGTGGAAAATAAGCTATATTTGAGACAGTCAGATGAGCACCATTGCAACTAACATATAAAAGCAGATTTCTGTTGTGTCCAAAGGAGAGGTTCTAAATAATTCAGTGTTATTGTTTCCATTCTTGCCATAGATAGTAGCAATGCATGCAAAAGGAGAAAAAAAACTTTCATTAGACTTTTTGCTAAATCTGTTCTGTGGTTAAAAATAACAGTTAAATTTCTCAAATTTGCATACTGCATTTTTTTTTCTTATTTTTTTCTCTGAGTATAATATCTTCAATTTCCCTCACATCCTTCTATTGCAAAATATTGAAAGGTAGATCAGAACATTCTCAGTGGAAGAAAATTTAAAATTGATGAAGGATGCTTTTCTTCCCTATGTAACATGCTAAGTAGAAAAGATCATCTACCACTTTTTCTTATCCTACAAATTACTCCTACTTGGAAGCAGGGACAGAGTTGTGTCTTGACATAAACAGGAGCACAAGCACTAATAAGAACTGTGTCATTCCTGAGAAAAAAGTTCAGCTTCGTATGCTGTATGTGGAGACAAAAAATGCTCAAATGAATGAGTTTTCAAAATCAATATGCAAATAAACAACATTTATTTGAAACTAGTAAACCAACTTCATGTAATTTATTTATTTTAAATTTTCCAGCTAGCCAGGTGTATTATTAATTATTGTCTAAAACTCATCTCACATATCCAGTTCCTATCCATTGCATTTCCTTATTTGATAGACTTTTGAAACACAGGATATATATTTGTACCCACTGCAAGATACATTTAAAACATGGGGAGAAATAGGTGTTTACACAGGATATTCTTCCACCAGTGATATATGTCTCCTTTAAAATTAGATAGATTTTGCCTTCAAAGTGCTGCTTTTCTTCACTCTGTCATGAAGAGAGTCTAGATGACAGTCTGCATTTGATCACTTGGATTTCATTTGTTGATTTATTTTATCTCATGGAATTTCCTTTCAGCACCACTTTTCTGTTTCTATGTCTTAAGATGACTAACATTCCCAAGATCATGGTGCCAAAAAATATAGAGTGTTCAGCAAGAAGTTTTCAGGGTAAGTGTAAAGCGAGCACGTGAAGAATGATGATCATCCAGTTCAAGAAGCTTCATAGCTTAAAAGTAATTATTTTTTAAGAGATAGTTAAACGAATTAAATTATTAAGATACCTCCTGGGTTTATTGTGCCTTCCATCACTGATTCCTTAGAGCTAACATTAGTGATAATAATAGATAATGGCAATAATATGTAGCAATTAAAGGTGACCTCTTTTCTGAAGATCAAACATAAATTAAGCTTCCCAATCTTCTTATGAAGTCATATATCCATTTATATCGGTAGCCAATATATTTTATGCTCATATTACCATTTTCTACAGTCTTACTTTCCCTACTTTTGAATTATGATCCCTTTTTAATATCTACATTTACATTACGTTGTAAGCTTCTGATAGTGTAATTACCTCTTCCTTTAGATTTTTTCATTGGCAAGTACTGCATTGCAGGACACTGCCATAATATTAATGATCCTGGGGCCTAATCAAACTATCACAAAATTGTCAGCAATGGGGTATGAATGGGCACCAGTTAAGATTTTAGCCAGTCTACCCAGATTTTAAAGGATTTTTCAGGATTTTTTCATATAAACTACAGTTAGATCCTCCTTAATGTAACTGTTCTAGAGTGGGAAGTCATTCTCCATCATCCTTCTGATTTCCTATCAGCATGTGGTGATGGATTGATGTAATGATACATTAGATCACAAAGTACTTTATTGAAATTACATGTTTCTGGAGGGATATTCATTGTTACATAGTTCAAAACCATGATGTTGCATATAACTGCTGAAAATAGATTTGTTCACTGGACAGGGCATTTATTTATTTATTTATTATTATTTTTATTTTTTATTAGATTATTATTAAAATATTAATCTTATCCCAAGATATTTTCTTTCACCCAGATAGACAATACTGCTTTTCCCCTTTGTTCCTCCTCTTGAATGTATTCCAAGTGTTAAGACTTCTGGCATGAATGACAGAAAAGGATGTTGCAATAGGTATTTTAAGAGCCCTGGGAATCTAAACCTTCCTGATTTGTTTTATTTTGATATGAAATGACTATAAGATACTACTATTCTAATTGGGAAGTACATATTATATTAAGGATCAAATAGAAAGAAATACTGCTTATCTACAGCAAATGTGAACTAGATCACCTCCCTGTGTCAATAATAAAATACCATTCCATACTACATGAACCCCACACCTTGACTTGAAATTTTTTATGTTGAAGGATATTTCATAATCAAATTCAAGTTTAAATGGTAAATTATGGTCTTCTGTAATAGCTCCAACCAAAGTTAATTATAGGTGAGTTTTTTGCTTTGTTCTTCTCCAATCTCTTATTTGAATGTGGTTACTGTCTCTTGAACTATCATACCTGTGACTTCAAAACTCTGTACACAGCAATGAAACGGAACCTGCTAAATATGTATTGCTGACCTTTCTGTACTGTTCCATCTGAAAGCTCATCAATGAGGGTGAAAATTTAAGGCTTACAAATACAAAGGTCAGACATCACTTAGGTTTGAAGGGGACTTAGGTCAGGAATTAATAACATATTCATTAACAGGTCCATGTTTCAAGAAACCGCATTTTCACTGAACTAGCTGTCCAAAAGACGCACTATTCATAAATGAAAAGAGATATGAGTAGAAGAAAAGCCTGTATCTCAAACAAGTCAACATCAAAAAAAGACTGAGCACCCAGTGATATATAATGGAGATGTGATATATTTAGTAGATAGTTGCCTTTTCCTCTTCCACCCCTCTAGGTCCTATTTCAAAGTTAACCTAGAATTGTAAAATCATAGAATCACAGAATGATTTAGGTTGGAAGTTCCAACCCCCATGACATGTGCAAGGACACCTGCCACCACACCAGGTTGCTAAAAGCTCCATCCAACCTGTCTTTGAACACTTCCAGGGATGGGGCAACAAGAGCTTCTCTAGACAAGCTGTTCCTGTGCCACAGTAACCTCATAGTAAAGAATTTCTTCCAAATATGTAATATATTTTAGCTTAAAACCGTTACTATTTTTACTCTCTACACTCCCTATAAAGAGTCCCTCCCCAGCTTTCCTGTAAGAGAAAGGTCCTCCCCAGCTTTTCCTCTACCTTTAGCTATTGGAAGGCCACTATAAGGTTTCCCTGGAGCCTTCTCTTCTCCAGACTGAATAACCCCAACTCTCTCAGCCTGTCTTCACAGGAGAGATGCTCCAGCCCTTTCATCATCTTCATGGTCCTCCTTGTACTACTGGTTTTCAGACTTGGCACTACAGTGATTACTAGACTTGTCATGCTGAATGTACAAATAGGGAGGTTTATGAGCTGTGCATCTCAGGAGGAAAATTAAGAAATCAAACTTTGCTACATACTGTCCTCCATTTTCATTCACCAGTCTTCATTTTGGTTAATAATTGTTTGAGATTATTCTGTGTTAGTTTCATCTATTTTCCTATCAGTTTATGTTTACCTAAACAGTTTACCTAAAATATGATTTTGTTGCCTTTATTCTGTGTTGACTCTGATATATTCTTTGCATACACAAATATTACAAATAAAAGAAATTCAGTTCCAAATTATGAACCGCACAGTAATGTTCCCTTTACTCTTGGATATAAACTGTGAGCGGTCAGATGAATTAATAATATTTTGTTCACTGTTGTTATTTGAGAAAGAAAAATCTTTAATTATTCCCAATAACTTAGTTTAATCAAATGAGCTTTACACTTAAATTGTGTATTTTGGATTGTAGCAACTGATATTTTCATATGTTGGCAAAGAATGAGTACACATACATTAAATGGGTAGTTGAATAATGATATGATTCAACTGATACATTGCAGATGGTTGTTTGTGACCTGTGTGAGCTGTGATTATTTGTCTGTTGCAATTGAGTTTTCTGGGTGATTACTGTTTATTAAATATAATACAATGTTGCCTAGCTCTTGCATAGAGATATGGGTTTACTGGTCACATGAAGACATATACTATAAGGTAAATTGGAGTGAGTATCTAACAAGCAATAGAAAAGAAGAAAGAAGAGGATAAGAATGGAAGAATGTAAATCATGTAGCTAAGAGATTATTTTAGATCTCCTGGAAACAGTTTTTAATAAATATTTTTTTATTTAGGATGAGGATATTTATAATATTTATTTATTTAGGATGAGGATAAAAGTTAGGTGATTAGCTGAAGACATTGTAGCAGAAGAGCTCCAACTGTACAAGATAATTAAGTACTTGGGTAGTTCAGTGATGTTAATGAAACTAATAATTCACATTTATAAAAAATCATTTTAAACAATTTTTTTAAAAAAGACATTTTCATTCTAAAAGACAATCAAGTGTTGACTTTTGAATTATTTTCTAAGATACAACTTAAAACTAATTGATTTTAGATTAAAATCATTCAGATTTATATGTTCTATTCTGTGGTAAAATAGTATTCTTTTGCACCTTTACATTTTGGAATGAACTTTGAAATTCCTTTTTTTTTTTTTTTTTTTTTAAAGGAAAAAAAATAGCCAGAATGAATGCTCTGATGCACTTGAGATGTTCCATTTTCAAAAATTTCCAAACATAATCTTGAAATCATCTTTTTCTCATGTGACATTTTCTGCTAAGTCTAATAAAGACTACTGGGTTCTCAGCACTGTGAGTGTGCAACGGCAGGTTTTGAACATTTGATTTCAGGCATGGAAATCATTGTCAATTTTTTTCACCTTTAAGACACAGATTGACAAATATTCACATCTCTGGTGATGACAGGGGAAGTATTCACACAGCTCTCGATCATGCAGTTTCTTCCTCACATGTTCAACTTTCAAATATATTTAGTAGTGGGTTAAATATAACCAGATGGCCTTGAAAAGTCTTGGCCACAAATAGCAGCAGCACCTTGACCAGGGCATAAAAAAAGCCGTAATAGATGAGAAAAATACCTGACTGGTATTCTCACTATGAGTGTGGTCAAATATTTATGGAAAGAACATGGAACGCTCTCTTTCACACGCTTTCTTAGCTTATTGCAAAGGTTAACATAGGAGCATAGGACCTCTTTGGCAGCTATACCCATTTTTTTTTTTTTTGGGGGGGGGGGGCGCGCCGGCGGAATACAATCATTTTCTTCCACTAATTTAGCTGATTTATTTTTTCCATATTGAATTACGTGAATGCTTTTGGATTCTAGAACATCCTCTATTGGAGTTTGTGGTGGTTTTACCGTGCTAGGCAGCTGAACACCACAACTGCTCTCTCACTCCCCCTCCTTAGATGAAGAGGGGAAGAAGTAAAGAAAAGAACAACTCACGGGTTGAGATAAGGATAATTTAATTAAAGAGAAAAAAATATTATTATGGAAATATTATTATTAACTAAACAATTCAACTAAAGGGAAAAAAGGGAAAGGGGAAGAGGGAGGCGGAAAGGGAATAACAAAACGAAACAAGTAAAGGCTATGTGGAAGTGCAGAGGAAAAAAAAATACTCTCTACTTCCCACAAATGAGCAATGCTTGGCCACGTCCTTGAAGCAGGGCCTCAACGCACATAGCTGGTGTTCAGGATGAGGACAGACATTTTCACAACGAGAGCCCACCCCTCCCCTCTTCTTCCTTTTTCCACCTTTTATTGCTGAGTGTGACACCACATGGTATGGAATATCCCTTTGGTTGGTTTAGGTCAGCTGCCTTGGTGATGTTTCTTTCTCACTTTTTTGCCCAGCCCCTAGGAGGGTTAGAGAAAGTCCTGATGCTGTGCCAGCACTGCTCAGCAGCAGACACGACACCAGTGTGATACCACTGCTGTTCTAGCTACAAGTGCAGAGCGCAGTACTGTATGGGCTGCTGCAGGGAAAGTTAACATTCCAGCCAGACCCAGGACAGAGTTCTACTCTCTATCACATTTCTGTTGATAAAAAGAGAGATGTGTTTTCTTAGAGTGTAATATTCAAACACTTGTGCATTTCTCTTTCTTTCATTTTATATAATAGGAAGATGTACACTATATTTACATCATCTACAAAACTGTCTTATATTTGCAGGTGATAATCTCAGGAAATGTAATTGGTGAAATGTGTTTCCAATAAACCTTGTCAAAATCAGAATTGATGTTTACTGAACCCGGAGAAGAACAGCACTGATATTAAATTGTAGAATAATCTTATTTCCACTCAGAGAAGGATATTAAATATTTTAAGATGAGAAGATTCTAAGATCAAATGAAACTATGATACAAAAAACCTCTATTCATTCCTTTCTATCATGATGCATTTGATTGACATAATATGCGTTTAGTAACAGAATATGGTCTATAAATTGCATCTTTAAAGTATTTTTGTATGAAAGTCCATCTTTGAACTCATTATATATTATTGACATGAAAGAAAGGAGACAGTGACTCACTAACAACAAACAACTAACAAGCATGCAAAACAACATCAACAAAACCCATTTTGTTCCAGAAGATGTATGAAGTCCATGTACTCCATTTGATATGTGTTTTTTTATGTTTTACTACAATGCTTCAGTTTCAATATCCCCAAAACAATTATGGGTTCTCAATACAATAGTTCTATTGTCATTTAACCCTAGCAGGCCACAAAACCACATGATCACCCTCCCCAAGTGGGATGGAGGAGAGAATCAGAAAAGTAGAAGTGTGAGAATTCCTTCATTGAGATAAGGCAGTTTAATATGTAAGGCAGAAGGTGCACGTGCAAGCAAGCAAACCAAGGAATTAATTTGCTACTTCCCATCGGCAGGCGGGTCTTCAGCTACCTTCAGGAAAGCAGGGCTCATCACACGTAATTGTTCCTTGGGAAGACAAATGCCATCACTCCAAATGTGTCACCCCGCTCATCTCTTTCCCCCTCTCCCACCCCTTCTTTACCCCAGCTGTTATTGCTGAGCATGACACCATGGGACATCCCTTTGGCCAGTCTGGGTCAGCCATGTCAGCTTCCTAAATAATGAAGAAAGAATCTTCATCTAGACCTGTTGACTCAGTTCATGAAGTGGCTTGTTGCCAAAAGAAAAAGCTTGCTATGGAAGCCAGCCATATTTATTATGCCAAGACTGGATAGATGCATGGCATTTTTCATCAGTAAGCTTAAGATAATTGACACAATGCAGAATGAGACAATAAGAAACGGGAAGTTTTCATGTTAAGCTTGCATTGCCTGCAAAGTTGTTAGACACATTATTTTCCCCATCTGCTTTTTCCCATCCCTCTTTTGTACTGTCTCTATGGTGAAGATGAGAAAGGAAAATAAATAACATTTTTGTTGTTGAAGTGTCACTAGCCCTATAATGCTGGGGAAAGAAAGTGGTGAGAAGGTGTGACTGGGAGCAGTGTGAGAGGGTATGACTGACACTGTCAGGGCCAGCATTGGAGTGGATTGACATAATAATAAAACTGCTGGTTTCTCTCTTTTCTATACTTCAGTTCCTTGCACATAAATTATTTCTTGTCCAAGCGGACCCCTTCTCGGGGGGAGATAATCTGTAAATATCTTTCTAACTTTGTACCAACAAAGCCTTTGAAAAAGTCTTAGGGGAATGATTAAAGAATGTAGATAATAACAGAACCGTGCATTGTGAAACTTGAAAACACACTTAGCCATAAATACAGTTACCAGGTCTTCTGCTATTGAATCAGAATAATCTTTAGAAAAACAGACCTCTATTCTAAGCATGCTATTTATCATAGCATCATGCATACTTATAAAAAAAAAATCTTATAAGGTACATGCTATAGTACATGTTATAGTACATGCTCAATAGCTTCCAGCACCAATTTTAATCTATTAGTATGGTTTCCTCTGTGGAAAATTGCTTAGAGACCAATGACTTGCAATACCTTTAATCTCTCTCTCTCTCTCTCTCTCTTTTTCTGGAGACACATAGGAATTATGGATAATATTTAATCTCATGCTTTCTTATATGCAGATTATAAATTCCACACACACACACACACAAAAAGGTACCTAGGGGATTATTCACACCAGATAAGTATGTAAACTGGATAGAGTGCCTCTTCATTTCACATAAAATCAGTCAGAAAAGCCTGTCACAAAGTCACAAAGAGTCACAAAGATGGAGGAGCCAGTCCTTTTCTACCAACCACTGAGGCAAAAGCTGATGCCTGAAGTCAAGTGTCCAACTTATCATTAGATATTGTATAGTACTTTCAGACTTTGATCTCTGTTCAGGTTTCTATGCACTCTATGTATATCAAACATTTATCAGAAAATTTGACCATTTAGTTACATTAAACACTCCTTTGAGAGAATACTTTTTATTTAAATATTTATATATTCTGTGCATAAAAAATACAAAGCTATAAAGACCGTCAGAAAGCAGTATTCTTTTTTCTTTTTCTTTCTTTCTTCCTTCCTTTTTTTTTTTTTGTAATGGTTCTTAAAAAAGTTACGTTTTACTATTTTAAGGATTTTTAACTGTATCTTACACTTTAAAATATTGTGCATAAAAAAGTCAGTTTAAAAGTTCCAAAACCTTTTACTCAGTAATTAATACACAAAAAAACAAACAAACAATATTTTCTTCTGTTAACAGTGAATCAAAATTTCACCTCTTTAAAGTCTTATGAGCTCAGTGCTGCAGTATTTTTATTTGAAGGAGCTGAGGCAATAAATATCAAATAATGGAGACACTGCAGACCAAAACCAGTCACACTATTTTCTTCTGTATTAGTGGCTGCCATTGCAGCATTTTTTGTTTACTAAGTTGCACAGGGAGAAAAAAATATCTTGGGACAAGCAGTATACTAGCTTATTACATGTATCTATAGAACAGAGATTGCTACAGCTAACTGATGTGTGAATATGCTGGGAAATTTTTAGTACCTAGTAGTCCTTTCTATATGTATATAAATATACATATATGTACTTATATATACATATAAGTACATAGTGCATGTTACCAACTTACTATTGTTTCCTTGGACTTGCTTGTTAGTAATAGGCAATAAAGTTCTCTAATCTCCCTACACTGAATCTGTTTTGCCTGTGACAATAACTGTTGAATGATCTGTCTCCCCTTATCTCAACCTGTGAGCCCTTTTCATTGTATTTTCTCCACCTTTCCCTTTGAGGAGGAGGAGTGAGAGAGAGGTTGTGGTGGAGCTTGGCTGCCCAGCTGAGTAAAACCACCACACCTGATGATAAATGTATGCCAGCGTGGATTTTCTCAGAAAATACTCCAGACTGATGTGTTTGAAATAGAGTTGTTAGTAAGTACAAATTTCTGTCCCATGAGAAAATTTGGGGTAAATATTGGAAAAAAAAAAAAAAAATCTCCTTTCCAGATATATATTTTCACAGGAAATAGATTTAAAGAAATTAAGAACAGATGTAAATTTTGCCTTTCCAGCTCTCAGCATTGCAGGATCTTGTCTGACTTGTTTACTTTGCTGTCGACTGCTAGAAGAAGATGGAAAATATGAGGAAAATGATTTTTTTTAAGTGTGACATTTAAAAATCTCCCTGATAGAAAATGCTACTTAGAAATCTATATTTTTTACAAAGATTAGGTCTACATTATGTCCTGATGAATAAGATAGTGCTTTGGCTTAGTGTATTGGCTCCCTACAGAGAAAATAAAATGTAGATCAGAGGAAACAAAACCAGCTCATTTAATTTCTTCACATTGTTTAAAAAATAATTGGTTATTTAATTGTCAGTGTCTGAAGTGTCTCAAATGAAATCAGGTGACTTTTTATGTTTCATCCAAAGAATCTGTGACCCATCTGTTAATGTGACTGAGATCTGTTGATCCCTTCCCAGTGTTTCACTTCACTCACTGTAGACCTTCCTACACAAATCTTGGCAGATATGATCCAGACAATCCGATTTGATTCTTTACTTTCTGAATTAAGTGAATGAAGTTGGAAGAGTTTTCAAATCAGAAAAAATGAAAAGAATGAATTTCATTTTAAGTAAGAAAATGAGGATATTGAAGTCAGTTCATATCATATGTCCCCAGATTATTCACTGTTGGCAGCCACAGAGACAAGATCATAGTTTTGGGATGTCCACAGAGGCTATTTCTACCTAGAAGTAGCTCCCAGATTTTATTTATTTATTTATTTGTTTGTTTGTTTGTTTTTGGCCAGTACATGTAAAAGAGGAGAAATACATCATACTCCACTTCTGTCATGTAGATACTATACCAGCCTGCATCCAAAGTCCTCTGTGTGGGGCAAGAAGAAATATACATGTGTATTTCCATCCCCTCATCTTAATGTCAACTTTTAGGGTGTTGTTGTTTTTGTTGTTGTTTTAATATGTTGACAACACTATTCATATGCTTATCTATGCTTCTCCAGTTATATATTACTGTTTCCTTTATCTTAGGGACTTCTGAAATGCCTTTGAGTTCTTTTAGATGTCATCCAGCCTATCTCATATATCATTACCATGATGTTCTCTTCCACAATTTTTAACCCAATATAAAGGCTTATATTTCCAGTCAAACCCCATGGCCATCTGTATCTCCTTTCTGACACAGCCATCTGTTTCAGTTTCTGATAAATTACCTTTGCCACTTTGAGGAGTGTATAAATCACATAGCGTCTAAGTTACGTATTTAGTGATCTGAAAACACTCCTACCCCAAATAGACCTCAAAATTCCCTCTGTGGTAAATGGATCTTTAAACTTTCCTTTCATGGAGCTTTAAAACTCTGAATCTCTCAATAAACAGTTTTTGAAACACATATTGTAATATAAAAGTAAACTAAGTAAGAAAGTTATACAAAATACTTGAGCCTTTTCTGTGTTTTTTATCTTTGAATACATATCTGAGAATGCACTTTGCCAGTAGTCAAGAGGTTCAGTTTGTTTGATAACTTACTATGAATCTTAATGGAGGGAAGCTGTATTTAGTTGTGCTTTTTTATGAATTAAAAGCTTAGTAGAGATCCACTTTAAATTTTGAACTCTGATTAACCTTCTTGTCTGTTGGAAAATGTCTATCTTGCTGTAAAGAATATTAAAAACTAATCAAAATGTATTTCTAGAAGTCTTCTTCTTAAGTATTTTTGTAAATATGTGGCCATTTCATGTCAGTTATTTGTGGTATCATATTATTCTTTCCTTTAATGTGTTTTGACATCTGTCATTTCATGCAACTTGTCACATATTCTGAGAAGCTGTATTAATTATATCCCAAATTATATATACCTCTCCACAAAAATAAATAAAGTGCCAGAAACAGATTTTTGTATTATTTTACTTATGTGATTCAGTTAAGATACAAGCCCACATGGTTTGAGCTGAGCTCATAAGTAGAATCAATATAGCACATAATAGGTATCATTATTTATTATTTATTTACAGTTGTTATTTTTTTTTTGTTTAGTATTCTAGAAGCAGTTCTAGAATCTATTCAAGTCTCACCAAACATGTCCTTGTTACCTACCCAGTCAGTTGCCAAGACGTTGGTAACACTTTTTCCCTTTTGGGGAGTATCAGGTAAGTGAGTGTCACAAACCATCATAAGGAGCAGATGAGACAGAGGCTGTGTTGTTAGCAATGATGTTCCAGGAAAGCAGAGGTGTTTTCTTCCATGAATAAATGTTTTTATTTCACAGTAAGAGTATAAAACATGCACATACAAGGAAAATTTGACAAGCAATGCTGTATTCTTGTTGCTCCAGCAATCAAGTAATTATTGAGCTTTGTGTGCATCACAGCATTGAAGAGGTTTAAGAACAATGAAGTGAGTTTGAAGATGTCTATGAAGTACTTCTCCCAGGTGTGACAGAGAGCACAAAATTGCCAACTTAAAAGTGTAACAAGCAGGTGAATGATCTTGACATCACAGGCTGATCAGAAGTGAAACTGATATTTCGGGATACAGTGAGAAATGAGAGTAGGTGAGGAAAAGCTGCTCACAGCCTTGGAAGGGAAAACAGTTGGAACTGAAAAGCAGTTTGGCACACAGCCAGTGGAAAGAGGCACTTAAATATTGTTTAATTATAAAAACAATCCATCTGACTTTACTGAAGTTATCTATAATTAAACATATCCATATATATTTTGTTAATTTGGAGCTACAAGAAGTAGATACCTTGAGTACCCAGGGTTGTTGGGGGAAAAATCATAATAAAATAAAATCATGATGGTACTTGTTATTTTTAAATCAACCTTTATTTGTTAGAATTAGTTACTAAACATCTATTAGTGTTTGGAACATACACTTCTAAATTCTGCAGCAGAATGTGTTCTTTTGCATTTATAAAAGGCCATCTCTCCTTACACAATCTCTCTGCATGTGATATGCAGGAAAGGACTTTTACTGGAAAATGTCAACCCTTCTGAATCTCTGTGATGCCATAGAGAAAAAGATACATTTAGCTACAATAGATACGTGTCTGCATTAATAACCAGCATCTTTGCTGAGGAGACTCCCTTGAGGATGCTATGTCCACATCAATGAAATGCCCTCAGACTAAGAAGTATTATCTTGGCAGCTGTTCTGAAGTGAAACTCACAACATCTGAGATGGTGATGCCTGCCAATATGTATTAACAAATAATAGAATAAAGGGATATGCAATTCTCAAATAGCAGACAAGTTTAATAGACCCACTAATGCTCATTCAATATGAAGGCTGCAAGTCTACCCTAAATTTACTTTTTGATCTATTATTCTAGAGCTTTTGATGCTGAGGAGGCTAGAGATCAGTAAAGACTATGGGGACTGGTTAATCTAGACTTTTTTATTCTAATATTGATTGTCTCTTTCATTAAGTAGTTTTATGTGACCTTGAACAAATTTATTTTTCCTGATCTCCTATGTGTCTGAAACAGTTTTAATCCAGATCTACATTACAGGGTTTTAAAGGCATAGTGAATAGATACATATAATAGATTACAGATATATGTAAACATGCTGTGTGGAAATATTCATGCATTTATAGACAGTATTGAATTGTAGTTATGTCTGAAAAGAAAGAGATTTTGTGATTCCTTTGCTTTTATTTATTTATTTATTTATTTATTTATTTTTTTGGTTGGACTGGACAAGCTGACTGTCTCATGGTATAAAAGAAGTCTCAGGGCACAATCAGTGGATCACTCAACATTAATATACAATGATCTAATAGATACCCCATAGTCACTGTACAACAATGTATCAAATGCTGTTTTAAACAGATTTCCAAAATGAAAAGAATGCAGAGAACATGAAAGATGCATGTGTATCATGAAGTTACCTGCTTTCCTGTATATAATTATATGTGTATACTTATACACATAACTTTTTGCCCAAAGCAGTGTTCAGGCTTTGGACAGAAAATTTCAATTTTACCTTGCATAAGTCTAACAATGATACTTGAAGTGAAACTTGAAAACTTAAGCTTGAATCTTAATTTTGCCTAATATTATTACACAGAAATTCTGATCTCAGTGTCTTGATCTGCAAAGATAGTGCAACTTGAATCACATCATGCAAGACATTAAGCTTGAAACAAAAATGTAAACTGGTAGGAAGGGTGTCAAATGTTGACAATTTAGTCTGAAGTATCTAATGTCAGATTTCTGCAAAATGATGAATTACTTTGGAAGCCCCAAAGCATGCTTAAATGTGACCAGTCCTTTTATGCTTTTCTCCCCATGTTTGTACTTCCCTCCTCCACATCCATCACTGTTTTTCTTTACCCTTTCACTCTTTCCATATAAACAACAAACCCATTATTTTCTTTCCTTTCCTTTCCTTTCCTTTCCTTTCCTTTCCTTTCCTTTCCT
>CM021697.1:191352122-191373078 GCA_011074415.1 Stictonetta naevosa
TCCTTTCCTTTCCTTTCCTTTCCTTTCCTTTCCTTTCCTTTCCTTTCTCCTTTCCTTTCCTTTCCTTTCCTTTCCTTCTCTTTATTTATTTATTGATCCCCTTTTGCTACATCTGTAGCCAAATTTAATACCACTACTGCAGTATCCTCAGCCTTAACTGGTGTTACTGAGGTGGTTCTACCAGTCCCCAGAATTCGTCTCCTGGTGAAGCTTGGCAGTTTCTCATACAAATCCTCCCTTAACCACCTTGAAGCCTGGTCATCCCTCACAGCACTATGCATGACTTTTGTTTGCTTTTCAGATTGTTTTATGTTATGTTTGCCAATTTTTCATGTCATATCTCATGGTCTGTTCAGTTAGATAAACCTCAGGCTAGTCACTGAGCTGCACACCATAACAGAGCAAAAACATGTAGAATGTAAGGGAAACTGAGTATTCTGGTTCCAACTTCTGTTCTTGGTGTATACTGAAACTCTGGTGAATTAAGTGAAGAATAGAGAGTCAAAGGAAATATATAATGAAAAAATGTATCTAGATGACATATTGAAACAATGGCTATTTGAATGACTGCAAATGAATGTATTCCAGGTATGTGATGAACTGTTAGACACTCATCCAAGTGGTATATTAACTGATCACAATTTACCATTTTTCAACATAATTAATGCTTTTGTAATGAAAAAAATAAATAAATAAGGGCATTAAGTAATATAAAAAAATGTCTGTATTTCTCTGTAAGATTGAGTGGCTGTGTTTAAGTTAGGTACCTATGGGCTAATTACATTCTATGATTATTGCAAATACTAAAAATATTTATCAGTCAGGTAAGTAAAGACTTACACTTCCATAAAATTTCTCAGGTTTCTAGATAATTTTTTTATTATTATTTTTTCTTAAAAATAGGATCTGTTCTGAGGGAAAAATTTAAAAGAGGCTAAGGATGGTTGTCCTGTTGTCACTTCACACCTATGACTTGGTCTCTCAAAAATGTTTAGCAAGATTCTTAGCATTAACATGATACAACAGAGGCTTGACTGTTCCAAAGCAACTTTTTGTTTTTGTTGATAATTATGAAAGGAAGGTATATCAGTAGGTTGAGTCTTGTGTGTAAATGAGGCCAAATCTCAGGACAAAAACTAGCATCAAGAGTTCTGTCTACAGGGACACTTTCAAATATTCTTACTGGGCAGGTAATAGTTTACTCATCCTAAAGCAAATATTGAGCTAGACAGGGCATGCTGAAGTGTGTATTTTCAGCACTTCTTGTTAGACTAGCCCTTAAGCTGTTCTTCAGGCATTTTTCCCCATGTTTTACTGCAAAGCTTCTTAGATTCATGTGTTGTATAGTGGATTGATTGATTAATTATTTAAGGCTTATTATAAATTATTATCTGGGAGGGCCCTTGAGCACCAGCTGTGTCTCACCTGAACAACAAGATATGTGATCTGAAACCATAATGTTGTCCTTTGCCTTTCGTGGTGTTGTGTGACTAGAATAACTACATAACCCTACATTTTTACCTAACTACAACTTCTCTGATGTATATCAATGACCAGACCTGTATTTCCAAACAAAGCCATAGGTCTGCACAGTTAGAGAGGAAAGGGTTTCTTGCTTGACCATGAAGAGAAATAACAACGCCTTTTTTATAAAAAATAAAATAAAATAAAAGTCCTTAAATATATTTCTGTTGACAAAGGCCCCTTTGTGCCTCGTGTTTTTGTTACCATAGGTGGCCTTAACTTCTGAATGTAGTCTTTAAGAATATGAATTTTGAGATACCTTGTGTAGTGGTTTCGCACCAGCAGGTAGCCAAGCTCCACAGTACTGCTTTCTCACTCTTCCTCCTCAATAGAACATAAAATGGAAATACAATGAAAAAGGTCTCAAAGGTTGAGACCACCCTCTTCCACCTCCTCCCCCTGAGTGGCTTGGGGGATGGGGAATGAGGGCTTGCAGTCAGTCCAAGACACTTTGTCTCTGCCGCTCCTTCATGATCACTCTCTGCCTCTGCTCCATGTGGGGTCCCTCCCACAGGATGCCGTCCTTCCCGAACTGAGCCTGCAGGGGCTGCCACAGCAACTCTTCAAGAACTGCTTCCAAGTGGCTCCGTACCACAGGGTCCATCTGTCAGGAGCAAACTGCTCCAGTATGGGTCCCCCATGGGCGGCAGCTCCCCCAGACCCACTGCTCCTGTGTGGGCTCCTTTCCATGGGCTGCAGCTCTGGCCTGGGGCCTGATCCTGCGGGGGCTCTCCATGGGCCGCAGCCTCCTCCAGGCCACATCCACCTGCTCCACCGGGGGTTCCTCCACGGGCTGCAGCATGGAGATCTGCTCCACGTGGGACCAATGGGCTGCAGGGGGACAGCAAGCTCCACCAGGGCCCTCTCCATGGGCCTCAGGGGAACTTGTGCTGGAGCACCTCCTGCCCTCCTTCTGCACTGACCTTGCTGGTTGCAGGGTTGCTGCTCTCATAGAATCATTAAGGTTGGAAAAAGCCTTCAAGATCATCTGGTCCAACCATCACCCTACTAACAACGTTACTGACTTAACCATGCTCCTAAGCGCCAGATCCAACCTTTCCTTGAAAACCCCCAGGGACAGTGATGCCACCATTTCGTGCTTACCCCTCTCTTCATGTAGTGCATCATTTTTTTCCCACTTCCTTAACTCTGTTCTCACAGATGCCAAACTGGTGTCACCCATGGCTGAGCTTTGGCCAATGGCAAGTCCCTTTAGGAGCTGGCTGGAACTGTCTCTTCACTAACATGGGACAGCTTCTAGACTCTTCTCAGACAGGCCATCACTGCAGCGGGGCCCCGGGCCGGGGCTTTTTCCCCCCCCAGCCCTCCACTCCCTCCCTCCCCCCCCCCTCAGTTCCAAAACCTTGCCATGTAAACCCAGTACCTTGTTCAAGCGTAATACTTCATACCTGCTAAAAATGCAAAATATCCTGCTGCATTGGCTTTGATCTTGCATTTATGTAGCATGTGTGCGTGATCATTCTTAAAGATTTCTCTCATTTTCAGGAAAACACTAACAGAGAACTAATCAGAGCAAAGATTTGGGAAGCAATGGACTATGACATTTTCTGTACTCTGTCAACATCTTAAAGAAAGAGTTTAGATAATTTATTTCATCATATTGTGTCTCAGGTTCCAAAGCAGTGAGCATGAGGAAAAATTAACATTCATATTTAAATAGCATTTAGAGATTCTTGGGTGACTCATTCAACATAAGTGAAAGTTATTACTACTAATTATTATCAATTTGGGGAAATAGATTTAGTATTGTTTTCTTCATGGTTTAATTAGTTCAGTTCCCTTGTTTCTGGGTGTTATTTTTTTTCCTCTGTCAGTTTGTGTTATTCTTAGTTCAATTAAAAAAATAAAATTAAAAATCTAATTTTATACTGATAATTTTCCTCTGCATTTTAGAGGTCTGTTGGTACTCATAGCAGTATCAGTACGGACTAAAGGTTGTTGAGGAACTTGAAATGGCATTGGACCAAAATCCCATTAGCTTTTCAACCTGAATAAAGATGCAAGTTCTCATGGGACTGCTCGTGTTTATAGTCTACTCAGAATTAAAATCAACTTTTTAATAGCCCACAGAAGTGATAGTCTGGATTGCCTCAACTCCATTCCTCTACATGGAATAAACTCTGGAAGCTGCATTATGTAGTTGGAGAAGTGCTCACCATTGCCAGAGTTAACACAGAAGTGACAAGTGCAGCTTGATGTTCAGATCTAGGAAATGAGGAGAACAAGAGACGTGATGCTTCTAATAGACATGTAAAGCCTTCCTACATAAGGGATGGGGAGAACAAGACACTGTATGCTGTTTTCAGAGGTGGCATTAATCTAACCAAATATTTATAAATTAAATTTCCAAAACTGTAGGAGATGATTCCTATCTCAGAAAGTTACAAAGGTATAGATTTCTGGTATTTCAGGAAAACAGAGAGCCTGGATATCTGAAGGTAATTCTTTTCTCACCCAGCAGCTTAATAAAGTTATTAGCCTCAGGAAACATATTTTGGATGTACTCTTTTCCTTTTATGAAGAGTACTACCCCAACACTGCACTTAGCAAGTAAAAGTTTCAGTATCCACGACCAACTTCTATCACTTTCATTACCTCTCTTCTGTGTGTTTAAGCTCTTGACAGGCAGTGCTCATGTAGAATACAGTAAGTTTAGTGACTTGCTTGATAACCTCAAGTTGTCCATAGCAGTACTGGGAACTAAGCAACAACCTGACACAGTCTATACCCACAGTAAAATCACTTTCTCCCTTGACATCAGAGAAAACATGTTACAAAGTGCTCAGTTATGAGATGGTTATTTTAAAAATTGTGCCGCATCTTTTTTCATCTTGCAGCCGTTCTAGGTGCTTCTGTCTGGGCTGAGCATTAAGTTTCAGTGTAAAACATTGATTTACACTCAGGGACGAGATGCTGGAGAGCAACCCCACAAAAAGGGATCTGGGGGGTTTGATCAACAGCAAGCTGAACATGAGCCAGCAGTGTGCCTTGGCAGCCAGGAGGGCCAACCATACCCTGGGGTGCATCAGGCATGACATTGCTAGCTGGGCGAGGGAAGTGATCGTTCCACTCTGCTCTGCGCTGGTGTGGCCTCACTTTGAGTACTGTGTGCATTTTTGGGTACCACAGTATCGGATATAAAACTGTTAGAGAGTATCCAAAGGAGGGCAACAAAGATGGTAAAGGGTCTAGAGGGGAAAACATACGAGGAGTGGCTGAAATCACTTGGATTGTTCAGCCTGGAGAACAAGAGACTGAGGGGAGACCTCATTGTGATCTACAGCTTCCTCATGAGGGTGAGTGGAGAGGCAGGTGCTGATCTCTTCTCTCTAATGACCAGTGATGGGACACAAGGGAACAATTTGAAGCTGTGATAGGAGGTTCAGGCTGGATATCAGCAGGAGGTTCTTTATCGAGAGGGTGGTTGTGCACTGGAACAGGTTCCCCAGGGAAGAGATCATGGCACCAAGCCTGCCAAAGTTCAAGAAGCATTTGGACAATGCTCTCAGACACGTGATCTGATTTTGTTGTTGTTGTTGTTTTGTTTTGTTTTGGCAGTCCTTTGGGGAGAAAGGAGTTGGACTCAATGATCCTTGAGGGTCCCTTCGAACTCTGATATTCAAAGATTCTATTATATGATTCCTCCATGGTCTGATGGAGTTCTTTTTATAATAAACCAGGAGAGCTGTTTCTTCTTCCAAAGCAAAAGACTTGTTACCACAAAACTTTTCCTCGTGGAGTTGATGGAGAGTTTTGAACTTCCAGGTTTACCTTTTTCTATGGCAGTTATTGTTGGATCACATGAAACAGGAGTTCTCCAGGAAGACTAAGTTTATCACTAACATTAGGTATAAATTGGTGTCCAAAGGCTGCCAGAGGCCCCAAATCTCTCCTTGTCTAGAACCTTCTACTGTTTCTGCTTTAGATACTGATGATTTAATATGGGAATAGTAAGGTATTGGAACAGGTTGCCTTAAGAAGCTGTGGATGCCCCATCCATGGAATTGTCTAAGGCCAGGTTGGATGGGGCTTTGAGCAACCTGATCTAGTGGGAGGTGTCCCTGCCCATGGCAGGGGGGTTGAAACTGGGTAATGTTTAAGGTCCTTTCCAATTCAAACTATTCTATAATTCTATGATTATCCATCTGTGTGCAACAGCTCCACTGGTTCATATTTGCAGATGACCATGAAAACTAAGAGTTAAATCTGAAACCAAGCCAAAAGCAGAACCTTTTAAAGACTGCTGCTATCTGTTGTTTTAGATAATGCCATCATTGCACTTAGCCTGTTTATATCAGAATATCCTTCTTTCAGAGTACAAGTGTGAAAGGAAAACAGGGTAGAAGTAAAAACACATATTACTTTTAAGATTCTTTTATAAGTTTTGACACTTTGGAAGAGGGCAAGATGGTTAAACCAGTGAACCATTCTAACACAGAGATGTTTTCTGTCTCTTTTCATTGAACTTAGCATTTAAAGAAATTTAAAGAAAGGAAATCGTTCCATACTGAGGTCTGTTATGGTTAAATGGGAAAGAAGAATCTGGAATTGTTGGTTTTTCCCAGAATTTCAAAAGAAGGAGCAATCAAAAGTCAGAAATGAACATTGGCTTGCAATAAATAATGAGATATGTAGTCTGGCCTTTTAACCTTAAGATATTTAGGGTTTTAACAGTGCTCTTTCGATAATTCATCAACTTCACAATATTGTAAAAGAACATTATGCCTCAGGCATCATTTCTTGCTTATTTTGAAGAGATTTATTTATCTTCCTTAAAATTCTAGACTGTTCGCTTGTTATTTCCCTACTACTGTTGCTGAGCTTTGCATGGTTGTTTTGAGCAGTAGCTCAGAATATTGAAGATACTTTGCCATCTTCCCACTAGTGGTAGTCCAGATTCTGTGGCTTAGAGGAAGATGAGGATTCAGCATGTCATGTTCAAGCAGTGGTGTATCACCCAGCCTTTCAGTGACATGGCCAACAAGACATTCTAGCAGACACCCTGCAGGTTATTACATGAACAACTGGTTAGAGGCACAATTCTAAAATATAGAACTTGCTAGTAAATTTATATTATTAAAGCTTAGAGAGAAAAAAAAAAAAATAACTCACTGTTATTTTGTTCTCAGAGAGCATTCTGAAGAATTTGCTTTAGCCAAATGCAAGAAATTCTGTGGGAACATAAAATCCATTGATGTTATGAAAGATGACAGCAAGCTGATTACAGAAGGTCCTTTTTTATTTGAAACCTTTCAATGCTGGAAATCATCTTGGAAATTCCATGGGAGAGTTTAAATATATAATCTTTCCAAAAGGAAAGAGGAGGTAGCACGAGTTAGGGCTTTGGTTTTAGAATAGGATGTTGTCACATTATTAGGTGTTGCTGGCAAAATGGGAATAACACAAATATTTAGTGGATACCCAAATAAGTTTATAAAGCATGTACTGCACTGGTGAAAAAGAAAGAACAAAAGTAGAACTGCTTTTTTTTTTCCATTATACACTAGGGGGAAAAATAAAAATAAAAATAAAAGCATAGCTCCATTTTGTTTGCAGAGCTTCTATCAGGATTTATTGCCTTAAACTGCTTATACTGAGAGGAAATCAACATAACACCATTAAGATTCATACAGGAGCCATGCCCCCCCCCCCCCCAAAAAAAGGGGGGGGGGCTATTAATACTGCTATAAATTTCCCTGATAATCTGGTAAATATGCACAAGATTCCTCACACATAAACACACATACAGACACACCAGATAATTTGAAGGCAAGCAGGCATCATTACAGAAGTTTTCCACCTGCAAGCCTCATTAATATTATTCTTACTTATGAACCTAACTTATGCGGTTTATTGCAGCCTTCAGTTAAAATTACCCACATTATTCATATACTTTTCAGAATTACAAATCATTTCACATGCTATGGGGATAGGGATCTATGCAAAGCAGCTCTTTCTATATGTACTGAAAAAGCCCAGTGCAAATCTTCTCAAACGTATTTATTAGAGAATTAAAAGTTTGCTTATAACAAATTGGAAATTTGCAGTGCAGAAATATTATGCATAACCTTGTAAATCAGATTAACTGGTGTTCCTTCTTTCATACAATAAATTCCACTGGGAGCATCTGTTCAAAGCAGTGCCTGACGACCTGGCACCAGATCAGAAAGCTTGCTGTTTTCTGCAGTAATTTTGGAATTTGGTGTAAGTGAGAGCATCATTACTTAAACTCACATCTATTTTACACTGTGATTAACGTGCTGTGATACCTGCTCATTGTGGTCCATTAGTCCTTGTACCATTTGAGTAGTCAGATATGGTGTGTTCAGCAGCCTGGTCTACTCAGTTTGAATTGCTAATACATTTCATAATATCAGCATTCAATATAGTTGTAGTATTTTTTAAGCAAACACACCATTACAGTTAAAGAGGCAATTAGGAAAGCAAAGAGGTCTGGAAAATACAGAGAAGTTTGTTGCAAGCACCCACCTACTTTTTAACTTGCATTTCTTTGAAGTTGACAAGAGAAATTCTTATTTGTTGTGAAGACAATGTAAAAGCTACTGGAGAAATTTCTGTTTAAGACTGAGGATGAATAACTCTACAGGCAAGCTTAAAAAGAAGGCAATAAAGTCTTCATGTCCTCAAATAAGAATGGAAAATGAGCTTTAGATGTAAATGACTCAAGAGAATAATAATGGTGAAATTTTCTTTGGCACTCCAGGTATGGAAGTGTTCTCTTTCTTTGCCCTTATGATGAAGGTTTGTTTAAACTGTGTAACATAATAGTCTAGAATTGGGCTTCTAAAGAGGAGTCAATTGAAGGAAGCAAGTTAGGATCTGGATAAATGGATGTAAAGAGCTCTGAAAGAAACAGGTACCTAAAACATACTGAAATAAGGGAGAAATTTTGAATAATCTACTTAAAAAGAGAAAATACCTAGTTTAGAAGAGTCTTCAGCTTATGATAGTGAAGGATTAGTGAACAGTGAAAGATTTTTACAAGTTTCACATAGCATTCCAGTCGATGAAAATAACCTAAAAGGAAAATTAAGCTGTTGACATGAACTTTTTGGGAAAACCTGATCTGATATACTCCCTAACAAACTTGAGCACAGATAAGCAATATACTTATCAAATAACATGGACTTAAATGATGTCCTGTCTTTGCACTTTGAGTCAGACAATGTGACAATTGACCTAATCTTCGTTTCATTTTTATATCTAAATTAACTCTCAATGTATACCCAAAAAACAGTTTACACTGTGTAAAAAATAACAGTGAAATTTATTGGAGTTGGGCAGGGGGAATGGAGTCTATTTATCTTTTAAATTTTGTTAAATTGTCATTACATTGAAGTAAAAGAGGGAAAAATAAAGTTAGAAAACTCATTATACCTAGATTTTTTTTTTGCAAAGGATTGCAATTCACTAAAAAAAAAATGTTAGAACAAAGTCTGTATACCACTGATTACTCTTAAGATCTGATTAAACAAGTTATCAAAATTTGATAAATAAGGGTTTTGGTTGTAACTTCAATAGTGAAAGTGGTACCAGCTGCTCCATAGTAAATAAATCAAACCTTCAGAGCTGATCCTGGGACATCTGAATGCAGATAACAGAAGTAGTCTATCACCTATGGTTTACAAAATATCCTTAGGAAAGTATATTTTTACTTTCCCTTAACATGCAATCAAGCAGTAGAAGGAAGCAAACTCACAGAAACACAGGAGGATAAGTTTACCAAAATGACCAAAATGAGAAAGGCAAAGGTATTCCCATTTTGGTCAGTGGTTCTGTGCTCAGGGTTCTCAGCTGGCAAGCAGCAGATGTGGGCTTCAGTCCCCTTCTCTCTTCCCAAGGAAATGTGAACCTAACCAACATTACCTAGAACAATTCCTTGATTGCCCTGTGAGAAATTCTGGGTTGTAGAGTACTTAAACTCATCTGCTGATGGTCCTTCATTTTGTGAAGATCATTGCCCTATCTGATTCTGGAGGAATAGCCACAAGCTAAAGACTTATTCCCCTCATGTGTTGAAAAACAGTTTTATAAAAATCAGTTCACACATACTGCATGTTTTTCAGTATCTTTGGATATCTGAAAATAAAGTAACCAACTAAACCAAATTATACACTCTACAACTCTGGGCACCTCATTTAGAAAAAAATAAAATAAAATGATGTGCAAGACAGATAAATTATCTTGTTTCACTGACTAGAGATGGAAGATAAACTGATAAACTGTGCCTAGGAGGATGACAGTTAAGATCCCAGCTAAATGTTTAAGATCTCAACTAACAAGTGTTATAGGGGACAATTTATCTATCTTTACTTGTCTGACACTGCAAGTCCTTTTATTTCTTGTGACTTCATTTCAATTCTCATTCCTTGTCTGCCTTGTCTGATTAGAATTAACTATATTAGAAAAGGAACTCTTAACCTGCCTTTGTATCATGCTTAACCTTCCCTCTATTCAGCTGTATCTGGATTACTGAGCCCAGTACTGGGCCCCCCAATGCAAGAGAAACTGGGATGCAATGGAAACATTCCAATGGAGCTCCAACAAGATGATCAATGGACTGGAACACCCCTCCTATGAGGAGAGGTTGAGAGAGCTGGGACTGTTCAGCCTAGAGAAGAGGAGGCTCAAGGAGGATCTTATCTATGTCTATAAACACCTGAAATGAAGGTGCAAAAAAGACAGAACCATGTTCTTTTCAGTGGTGCCCAGTGCCAGGCAATGGGCAGAAACTGGAATAAAGTAGGTTCCCTCTAAACATCAGGAAACACTTCTTTACCACGTGGGTGACAGAGTAATGGAGCTGTTTGCCCAGAGAGTTGTGGAGTCTCCCTCCTTGCAGATTTTCAAAAGATGCCTGGACATGGTCCTAGGCAACCTGCTGTAGATGGCCTTGCTTGAGCAGAGGAGGTTGAACTAGATCACCTCCAGAGGTCCCTTCCAGCCTCAACCATTCTGTGATTCTGTGATTAACAGAGTGTTGCCAAATCTTAGATGGGGTCTTCCAGCAATATTTAATAGCTGTAGTATTCATAATAATAGTAGTCAAAGGTATACAGATGAAAGATATAAATACTAAACACATTTTTTTTTATCAGTAAAGTAGTAAAAAGTTATCTCCCTACTCAATTATCTTTTTGTCTTTTCTCTGTTACATATCTGTGACATTCTTTTACTTTTCTAAAATTTCCTTTGACTTTCACCTCATAACAACACAGTGCACCATGATCAGACTTTTCAGAAAGTAGATTGCTGCTGTGGTGTGGCTTGATTTGTGTGATCTCCATGCATATGTGAAATTAATACAATGACATATAAACGATGAAAAGGATTTTGCTCTGACATACCCAGTCAGCCCTGAGTCCTATGCCTGATAAAGAGTGCAGGTGACATACTGGAGATGAAGTCCTGAAAAACACTAATTTTTTGTACTCTATATTTAAAAAAAAAAAAAAAAAAGTTCCAGAGATTAAGGTTACTTTTGTTTTGCTTTGCTCTATTATTTGCTGTTTACCCAAGGAAATATTATAAAGGGCATTTCATAATGAAGCACTTCATTACTGACAAACACTTTTACCAAATTCAGTGTCAGTTCCTTAAGCAGGTCTATAAGATTTACAAGAGCATTGTGAGATAGTGGTTCAGAAAGGGTAGAAATGACAATGAATCTCCAAGAGAGCTTTATATATGGATAGAGAATAAATAAATAAATAAATAAAACTTTTCATTGTTCAGTTTGTTTTCTGCTTTTTCTTTCTGTGTGTTCCTGTCTAGGTTTCAGTTGGAATAGAATTACTTTATTTAAAGTTAATTTATATTAGAGTTAATTTATTTAAAGTTAATTTATATTCTATAGTAATGTATAGTCTATAGTCTAAATTAAATTAAATCCAGACAGGTTTAGATTTCAGATTCCCTCATAAAAACATACAATGAAAGTCTCCTGCCACAGACTTTTTAGACCTAATTGTGATGTTTGTGTATATCTCTAAAAGGGAGATAACATTAGATAATTTTATGGCCTTTAAAAAAATATATGTCTGCTCTAGAGTTAAGATAAAAACTAACATTAGAAATGGCCAGGAATCAAAATTTTAATATTCTGAGTTCTTAAAATTCTATCTCAGAAGGAACAAGTACTGACTAGAAAATCCTTCGTGAATAGTTATTTTCTAAATATAAAATAAAACCTACAGATTATTAAAATATTTTCTTTAAAACATCACAGAAATGTTTCATTTTTATGGGGTCATTTCAATTGTTTTGGTTAATTTGTACTTTATTAGAACGTATCTGATTTCAACTGTATGGAAAAGTATTTAGTACTTTATAATACAAAATAAATTTACCTGCAATAAGTGTCATATATTATAGCTCACAATTAACTCCATGTTCTATTATTTTGGTCTAAATAAATAATAGAAATTAATTAGAATAAATAAGCCAAATCAAGACAAGATGACATTTCTGATGTGCTAATATAAACATTTCCTTTGAAAAATGAAGTAAAAGTTAGTACATTCTAAAAGTTTGTCCATTTATCCATTAAACATAATAATAATAATAATAAAATAGGTATTTTAAAGGCAGTTTCCAAATGGTTTTATATAGTGCATACTTTGAATAAATTTTTCCTTCACTTTTCCCATTTTCTTGTTTAAAGTGCTATTAGCAGTGAAGATTTAGGAGTGCTGATTACTACTCCTGCAGTGGAATCTTAGCATGCTAGATGATGCAGAAACATTAAACGAGGTTTAGCCCTTAATGCAGATCTTTTTAAACTATTGCCAAGTATTTTTAGGATTTATTTCAGGTAAGGGAATTTACTTTTTACCTTAAAAATTATGTTTTTCTTGCTAGAAGCCACCACAATTGCTTTCCAAATGAATTGTGTATTTAAAGTATTTATTTGCATTTGTACCTTATTGTTCTAGGAAACAGATGGTAATTTATGTTCTGATTTTTCATTCTTGTACTTAACATGTCAACTCCTATGACAAATGCTGTCATGCTGTTAGTGAACATCTCATGCTCCATAGTTGACAAGAGCCTACATGTGTAAAGATGAAAGTTATATTGACACAATCAGTTCAGAAAATGTTCTGGAGTGATTACTGGATCACAAAATTCAGCATTGCTGATCAAATATGGGGAGAAGCAAAACAAAATATAACTTTTAAAAAATGGGCAACCACAACCAAAAATGTTTAAGAGAACTTCCCATATTGCATTTTGACATGGTAAATAGACCACTTACAGGAAGATTCAGGTTCACACTCTGTTGTCAGAGAGAACTGAAACTGTATTTTCAACACCTTTGTAAGGATTCTACAAGAGAATACAAGAGAATAACTATATATATAGATATTTTTTCCCATTATAAAAACATTCAGAATAACAAAATTTCTTGCAAGCAGTTTAGGATGACAGAAATATATATATATATTTCACAAAGTCTAAGCTAGCAATTAAAAAGCAAGAAAAAAATCAGAAACATGTCTTTTGTATGTTTACTTTTTCATATCTCATTGCAAAATTGCCTTGTTTTCTTTCTGCTTTCTCTGTTTCATTGTTGTTACCATCCTTTCACCCCATACAGAATATTTTTTATCCTAAGTGTTGTAGTTTAATCCAACCAGCAGCTAAGCACCACACAGCTGTTTACTCGTTCTCCCCCCTCCCTCTCTGGGATAGAGGACAGAATCAGAAAAAAATAAAATAAAATAAAAAAATGAAAGTCTATGGGTTGAGATAAAGGCAGTTTATTAGGATGGAAAAGAAAGGAAAATAATAATATTGATGATAAAGGTACTAATAATTGTACTCTGTACCAAACAAGTGATGCACAATGCAATTTCTCACCGCCCGCTGACTGATATCCAGACTATCACCAAGCAGCCCCCCCCCGCGCCCCCCCCCCTTAATTGTTCGGCAAGACATCAGATGGTATGGAATACACCTTTAGCCAGTTGGGGTCAACTGGCCTGATTCTGTCCCTTCGCAGCTCCTGCTGCACCCCCAGCCTGCCCGCTGGCAGGCCAGAGCAAGAAGCTGAAAAGTCCTTGGTTTAGTTTAAGCATTGCTCTGTAACAATTAAAACATCAGCATGGTGTCAACATCGTTTTCATCCTAAATCCCAAACACAGTAACCTACCAGCTACTAGGAAGAAAATTAACTCTATCCTAGCCAAAACCAGGACACTAAGTATGTTGTGGTGTACCTCTTTCTTTTCCCAAATACCTAGCCAAGTATCTTTAGAAACCTTTGCAATATTTCTGTATCCTGACTGGCATCCCCAGTGTTCAATATCATTTAGAACTTTCATTAACATTGTTTACTCCCTTTTCAGATCATTAATGAAGAAGATAAACATGACAGATGACAGTGTTTAACATATCAGATGACACCATGTTGTGGTTTAACCCGGCTGGCAGCTAAACACCACACAGCCGTTCGTTCACCCTCCCCCCTCCCTCTCTGGGATGGAGGAGAGAAACAGGAAAGTGAAGCCTGTGGGTTGAGATAAAGACAGTTTATTAAGATAGATAATAATAATATGTACAAACAAGTGATGCACAATGCAATTGCTCACCACCCGCTGACCGATGCCCAGCCCAACCCCCAGCAGCCGGCCCCCCACCCTGGCTAGCCACCCCTATACATTGTTCAGCATGCCGTCAGATGGTATGGAATACCCCTTTGGCCAGTTTGGGTCAGCTGTCCTGGGTCTGTCCCCTCCCAGCTCTTGCTGCACCCCCAGCCTGCCCGCTGGCAGGACAGAGCGAGAAGCTGAAAAGTCCTTGGCTTAGTGTAAACATTGCTCTGCTGCAATTAAAACATCAGCAATTTATCAGCACTCTTCTCATCCTAATCGAAAACATAGCACCCTACCAGCTACTAGGAGGAAAAATAACTCTGTCTTAACTGAAACCAGGACAGACCATCATTTTCTCTGCATTTGAGCATCTCACAGTCAAAAAAAGTGTCAAGGCCTCTGATCATTTCACCATTTGCTTTTTGGTCAAAAGGCTTCTATTTTGTCTCATTGCAGGAAACCCCAGCATTCCAGAATAACTGCATATATATATATATATTTATATATATAATTTCCATTGGACAAAATTTTCCTGTAAACATTTTGGTAACAGTTTTCCCTCCGGCACCTAAGCAGACAATGGCAGTATGTAACAGTAGTGCCCAAAGAACATTTCCGTTCATGTCAATGACGTCCTGGAAATCATGCCAACTAAAGGGTACTTCATAGGGAAATATAGCCAAATAAGCAGAGACTGATCTTCCTGAATGTTCTGAACATTCATTAGACTGCTATGCCAAGTGCCAATACTGATTCTGCAAATATTAAAACTCGCAATGTAATAGTCAAATAGACTATAGGATCAGTTCCACTTTGCTCCATCACTGACACCACCATAGGCATTCAGGTTAAATAGAATCATAGAATCCTAGAATCACAGAATCATCATAGAATCATAGGATCATAGAGTCATAGAATGGTTTGGGTTGGAAGGGACCTTAAAGGTCATCTATCTAGTTCTAAATCAACCAGCCTTATAAACAGGTATGAGTGTGGGAAGCCAGGAGAACATCTGTGAGTATCAAATGTGCTTGCCACAAATGTAACCAAAAACAGTCTTAGTTTCCATACACATTAAGATTTTATAACAACACAGCTCTAGCTCTTGGCTGAATTGCTAGATATACCTATTAAAACCACTGCTGCAGCTAATCCATAAAGACTAAAAAATAAAACAATATTCATAGATTCATAGGGTGGCTTCAGTTGGAAAGGACCTTAAAGATCACCTAGTTCCAACTTGCCTGCCATGGACAGGGACACTTCCCACTAGACCAGGTTGCTCAAAGCCCCTTCCAACGTGGCCTTGAGCATTTCCAAGGATAGGGCATCCATAGCTTCTCTGGGCAACCTGTTCCACCATTTAACCACCTTCATAGTAAAGAATTTCTTACTCATATCTCATCTAAGTTTACCTTCTGGTAGTTTAAAACCATTACCCCTTGTCCTATCACTATACTTTCACATAAGGAGTACCTTGCCATCTTCCTTGTAGGCCCCCCTTTAAGTACTAGAAGGCCATGATAGCGTCTCCCTGGAGCCTTCCACTTTCCGGGCTGAACAACACTAACTGTCAATCTGTCTTCATCAGAGAGGTGCTCTAGACCTCTGATCATTTTTGTGGCCCTCCTCTTGACCCACTCCACGTCTTTCTTATGTTGGGGGTCCCAGTGCTGTACACAGTACTCCAGACGGGGTCTCAGAAGAGTGGAGTAGAGGAGGAGAATCACCTCCATTGACCTGCTGACTGCATTTATTTTGATGCAGTCAAAATACGTTTGACTATATGGTTTGCTTTCTGGACTGCAAGCACATGTTGATGGCTCATGTCAAGCTTTTTCTTCACTAAAATCCTTCTTTGCAGGGCTGTTTTCTATCCATTTATCATCCAGTCTTTACTGATGTTTGGGATTTCTCCAAAATATGTGCAGGACCTTACACTTGTCCTAGCTGAACTTCATGAAGTTCTCAATTTCTCTCAGGATTGTCAAGGTCACCCTGGATGGCATCCTTTCCCTCCATCATGTCAACAGTACTACTTGGTGGCACTGTTCATGTCACCAATGATGGTATCAGTGTCAGTCCCAATATGGACCCCTAAGAGACATCACTTGTCACTGGATTTGAGTTCTTGACCACAACTCTTTAGATGTGGACATCCAGACAATCCTTATCCACTGAATAGTCCATCCATCAAATCCATATCTTTCCAATTTAGAGACAGAAATGTTGTGTGGGACTGTATCAAAGTTTTTACATAAGTCAAGGTGAAGTCAAGATGGCAGTAGTTGCTCATGTTTTGTCCACCAATACTGTCACTCTCTAGTGGAAGGATACCAAGTTAGTCAGGCATGCTGTGTCATTTTTAAGCCATGTTGTTCTTTATGAATCATTTGTATGCCCCAAGAACCTTCATATTATCCCCTTCAAAATCTTTTGACAAGCACTCCTGGGAAATGCAAGCAGTCACAGATCTGCCTTCCAGTCACCACTGTAAGTATTCATGGATTCCTGATAGACCTGATTGCTCTGAGAGTTTAGACTGGAACAGTCAGTCTGCTCTTGTCCCAAATGAACATGCTGAATATGAATGGTTGCACAAGCAGTTGCAGTGAAATTTAGGTCTTAGGAATAGCTTTGCCAACATTTACAGTTACTGCAGGAAATATTATGCGTTATTATTAAAACAGATGTTATACAAAGTGACTTGCTGTAATAAATATGAAGTAGTTATTGATATAACTAAGCAAATATGAGCTTTTATGAGTGTCCTGGTTTCAGTTCAGATAATTTTCCTAATAATGGTATGATGCTCTGTTTTGGATTTAGGAGAAAAATTATGTTGATAACACACAAATGTTTTAGTGGTTGAAGAACAGTGCTTACACAGAGACAAGGACTTTTCAGCTTCTCATGCTGTCCTGCCTGAGAGGTACCTGGGGGTGCACAAGGAGCCGGGAGGGAACACCGCCAGGAGCTGACCCAGACTAGCCAAAGTGATATCTCGTACCCTGTGGTGTCATGCTGAAAAATAAACTGGGGAGAGTTGGCCTGGGGTACAGTTGCTGCTCCAAGACTGGTTGGGCATTGGTCAGCGTGTGGTGAGCAATTGCATTGTACATAATTTGTTTTGCACATTATTTATTATTAGGAACAATTATTGTTATTACTATATTATAATAAATAATTATTGTTATTAATATTATTGTTATTTTATGTTCCTTTTATTCCATATTAAACTCTTAATCTCAGTCCATGAGTTTTACCTTTTTCTGATTCTCTCCCCCAGCCCAATGAGCAGGGAGTGAGCAAAGGGCTGTGTGGTGTTTTGCTGCCTGTCATGTTAAACCACAACAATGAGAGAAAATCATCAGGATTCATTCAGTCTGTTCAATGTAAATATGTGACACTCATTACTGTAGTTATGTAAATTTCTCTCAGTCTACAATATGATTATTCTCACAGCACCACTGATAAGAATATGTGTTTACCTCCATTGAGAATGAGTATGAGAAAATAGGGCAGAAAAAGGGGCACTTAAACATACAAAAGACATTATTGAAGGTCTTCAAAGTCTATCTAATCCCCAAATTATGCTTCCTTTTGCTGGGTGACTTCTAGTAGTGCTCATCTACTGCAGCAGCAGAATATAGCATTGAATGTATTTCAGAAAAGACCAGTTACAGACCATAGATTAATAACTGATATTAAGTGAAAGTATGCTCCAAGTTGTGAACTTAGGTAACTGGGATGTTGTTCACTTGTAGAAAGGGCCAGGAACATAATAGTTAACTAAGCCTGAACTGAGTATAGGTCCAAATATCAGAATCCCAGCTAGGTGTATTCCTTGAGAATTAACTATGCCCACAATGAAGGATGCAGGATCACACACCAAAGCCCTCCCTCTCCTTTCTGACATAACATTTATCTCCTGAAAGGAACAATGTCCAGTCTAATACCATAGGTCTCTCATGTCTTCATTTCCATCTGAAAACCAAATAAAAAATGAAGAGTAAAATCCTAAAATAATACTGCAAATGAAAGAAAAGACAACATGTCCCTGGAGTCCACTACAAACTGTGCTTTCATTAATGATTTCATTTTGAAATGAAATGATGAAATGATATGGGAAATATCTAAGGGAAGTTAAGGATATTTTGAGGAAATATCTTCCTTTAAGATGTTTTAATGGGCTGTTATCAAGATGAACTTTTTAGAATTTGTTTTGTTTTGTTTTACACATATATACTTAAAATAGAAACTGAAAATCCCATTTAAAAAAATTCCCATAAAAAAAAAAAAAATGGGTCTTTTTTTTTTTTTTTTTCCTTTAACACACGTGAACAACTTCAGAATTTCAGACATTTGATTTGATTTCATTTGGTTTGTACTCTTCACAAATAAATCATGAGCTTCCCATCAAACAATTCAGTTCCTGCTCCTGCAGACATAAGCGTGCCTTTCACCATGCTTGTGGTTGCTCTAGTTGCTCAAGAGATTTGGCATTATTCCTTTATTTTTATATGTGACAAAAGTTTAGAAGGCTCATACATTCACAACAGATAAATGTAGACAATATCTAGTAGATACAAGTAGTAGTAGATAGGTGTTGGTTTTCTGTGATGATTAATTTTATGTATAACAGTCAAAGAGTCTTCTAATATCTCCTTTTGAGAAATACTTCTATCCATTCCTTGACTTGATGGAAGATCATCTTGATAATCAGCCAACACATTGCCTTTCATAAATACCTTCAATTACTCCCACAAATATTTTCAGAATTATACCTACTTAGACTTTTTTTAGGTATTTCTGGCAAAGTTCATCCAGTTGATGCCAATAAAAGCTGGTAAAAAATGAAGCTCTGTATCCTCATATTGCTTGCAAGATATCTACTGAGAATTTTAACTTGACTTGGCTTTTTTTTCTGTGGCTCAGATACAGCATAGAATATTGCTTTGTGTTTTGCTCTTCCCTGTCTATAAAAATAATAGTAGCACTTCCGTTAAAATAAACATGTTCTGAGATAGGTAAGGTTATTACAAGCTAAATTAATGGTATAATGCATTTCTTTAATTTTACTTGAGCCTCCTCTTCTTTTACTTTCTGATTTTATGCTGTGTGCTTCCTGAAGCAATTGTACATCCTAAATATCTCATAAAGGCTGTTTCTCATCCATGTTCACTGAAACTCTCTTATAAGCAAAAATAAATAAATAAATAAAAACATGGAGATGCAACTTCATAAACACTGAAATGGAAATGGGAAATGGAAATTGGTGGGGCAGGAGGAACTGAGGATAAATTGATCATATTTCAGTTCCAGCTTGTGTTTGGGGAATTTCTTTTGCTGAACTGAGACTAGTAGAAGAAAATCAATCCCTCCCTTCTCCCTATTTTTTCGTTAGGAATTTTCATTAAAATTTAGAAGTAGAAACAAAATAGCTACACAGCTAGATTTCCAGGATGTAAGCAGCTTTTGCCACAAAGGACTCATAGAAGATATTATACTGGTTCCAGCACAGGGCTTCTGAATTAATTTTCACTTGGAAGTGAAGCTAAAATATTCTTCTTCTCACAGTACAAATCCTTGCCTTGACCAGCCGTATGTGCAAGCCCCAAAGTCCTTATCTTTCTCTTTGAGTCATAGAAATGTCTGAAGACTGTGAACTGCCCTGTCAGTGGAAATTTGTTCTTCCTGGGCCAATTTTGGCAATGTGACAATTTTCTAGTATGGAAATGCCACAGTTCATGAATAAAATATCTACGAGAAACACAATTCCATACAGAAAGCGTGAAGATGCACTCATGCTGTGAACCTCAAATCTCATCTTCAAAGAAATTAGATAATGCAACTTCCCCAGATTCCCCGTCCCTGTGCTACCTGTATGCCTTCATGCACGTATAGGTTTTCCACAAAAAGATTGCTCAGAGGAAGTTCATCCTAATGTGTGTTGCAAAGAAATTTAACAGAAAAGGAGGATTTTTTCCATCAAGGATTGTTCATTATCCCCACAGTATAGCTCAAATTAAATATACATACCTCATCATATCTCTTGCCCAACAGGGGAATTCACTATGAATAATTAACTAAGTAGAGTTTAATCAGTAATGATCATGACAAGATCTCCACTGGTGTATTTGTACGAGCATCTTTAAGCAAAGCTGCTTTCTGTTTTCATCAACTCTCCCCTGAGCTCATGTTATGCAGACATAGTTTTCCCAGTTGGAGAACCTTGCCACATTCAGATTTAGAATGCCAGGATATTTTTTTCCAGATGTTAACGATGTAAAACTTTGTTAAGTGGCCTTGGTAGTTTAGTACATTTCCTCTCATTTTTGGTGAGGCATTGCTTTCTGCAGTTTCACTAAACCACCGTGTCTTGACACATTATGAGACAACAGCATTTGTGCTGGAGCAACCTTTACTTGATTGGAAAAGAGTTAAAGCATTTTGTGTTCATTGAAAGACCTACTACTTTTTCAGGACTGTAATTAAGCCTGTTCTCAGCTTTATAGTAAACCTCAGGGTAATACTTTTGTGTGTTTATAACACTCTCAAACAAAGAATTCAGTATCTGGAACACTGAAGAGATCTAGTTCTGTAAGTCAATTGGATTTAACCAGGAATTTTCCATTGACAGTTTCTTGACAGAAAAATGAAATCTTCAGAATTTCAATTTCTTTGAGATATACCGTATTTTTTTTTTTTTTCTGTCTCAAACTTCCAAGTTCTATGTTATAACTTGATATTGACTTTTTTCCTTTTTTTTTTTTTTTTTTTTTTTTTTTTTT
>CM021697.1:191373178-191424242 GCA_011074415.1 Stictonetta naevosa
TTTTTTTTTTTTTTTTTCTTTAATTCAGACTGACAAAAAAAAAAAAAGAGACTAACTTTAAGCAAAGAAGTGCATTTCCTGCCATACTGCCTAATTTTACTTTAGATGGCCTCAGGGCCTGCTGGAAGTTTTAGGTGACTGACCCCCATTTTTCCTTCAGACTGACTTCTGGGGCTATAATAAGTCTTTCATTAGGCGCCATGTTTCTAACCTGTAGCTGAACTCCTTCAGCATCTCATGGCAATCACTTGATGATGATCTATCACAGGAAGTGTTTGCCCAATAAGTTTGACACATGGGGAAGCACAGCAACTCCCAGGGAGCACTGCTACAAATAAGTTTAAAACTTCTATCACATTTTGCTCAGGCACAATTTGCATAGTAATGGATTCTTCATCAGACATAGACACAGCAGGGAGAAAAATAAAAGTTGGTGCACATTAGATAAGGAGACCTGCATTCAAGTTGCCGTTCTGGTTGGGGGCACCATTTGGAAATTTCAAATTCTCAGTGATTCATTTCTGATATGAAATTAAGGTAGTGATACTTCCTTTCTTATATCTTGTCTCTTTTGGCTATTCAGATGCTAAGATCTTTAAACTGGAGACTGTGTCTTTCTTGTTCATGTAGAGTCTGGAAGCTAATGCAGCTTGTAAACTCTGGCAGTTGAGAAATAGGGGTGATTTCCTAGGCAGGCCGGGTGAGTGCTTGGTGGGTCCAATGTCCAAAGTCACAAAAACAAATGATGACAGAGACAGCCCAAATCCTGTAGTCTAAGTACTTCACATATTTTTTCACTATCAGTACTCTTATATACTGATAACACAGCTGACAAAGAAATCTTTTTGTCGTTACAGATTTTATTATTTGCAAACCAACAGAAGTGAGTGAAGGATCAACAGTTCCTTGCAAATCTGTTACTTTAACACTCTCAGTCTTACTCATTTATTGACTGTGTTTCTGTGGAATATTACTTGGAAGTTAAGGCAATATTTTGGAGAAGAGAGAGTTCCTTCCCCCAAATCCTTCTGATTTAAATTAGACAAGAAATAGATTTAGAAAGGTAGATGGAGGAACACAAGGAACCAGAAAGACAGTCCTGGTTAATATGATTGTCAGTGGGAACACTGCACCCACTGTTTAATCACTGTGACTATTCTACAATTTCAAATGAAGAAATTTTCTATGGTGAGATAGAATAAAAAACAACAGACATATCTATCTCCTGGTATTTATTACCAGCTTATCCTACAGGAGAACAGCTTGAAAGAAAATATGAAGAATTTTCTGTTGGTTTTGTTGACGTTTAATATATATAGATATATACATTTAGTTCATCTGTAAACCTGTGGACATTAGTCCTCAATTTTGCCTCTCATTCTCCTGAGTCATCAGAAAAACTTTATTCACAGGATAGCTATTACCTTTCAGTGTAATTTAAATATTGTTGCTGTTCAGATTGCACTATAAACAGTCATGATGTTATTAGCGATTTTTTTGTTTTTGTTTATAGTTAAAATATTACACCAAAGAATATATCCTAAAGATTTAAGATTTATTTCCTATTTTGTGTTTTTTCTTTTTTTGTTTGTTTGTTTGTTTGTTTGTTTGTTTGTTTTGTTTTGTTTTGGTTGGTTGTTTGGTTGGTTTTGGTTTTAGTTTTAAGTAAATCTCAGAGCAACTGACCACATTCAGTCAACTTAAGAGAATCAGAAGGCAACATGCAATTTATACAGATTTTGCCATAAACATTTTGGAACAGATTCTTACAGGTATTGAGGTACTTAACAGACTTAGGTTTCAACATAGAAGCAGGCTGCTAAACAGAAGTGAGGTTTCTAGGAAACTTTGTTGATCTTGACTTGAAAAATGGATTAATAAATTAAAGTGTTCTTTTTATTATTATTATTATTATTTTTTTTTTTTTTTAAGATAGTTACCCTGATCTCTGTGCAGATATGTTATGTACTTTTAAAAATATTTGTTGTTTCCAAAGCAAAAAAAAGCCTCTGCAGATTTTAATATATGCATACATGTCTCTGTTTCCATTTAGGAAACTATGGTGAAAGTGGAATGGAAGCTTTCAAAGATATGGCAGCCAAGGAAGGGATCTGCATTGCACATTCCTACAAGATCTATAGCAATGCTGGCGAACAGAGCTTTGACAAGTTGCTGCGAAAGCTCCGGAGCCACCTGCCCAAGGCAAGAGTGGTTGCCTGCTTCTGCGAAGGCATGACTGTGAGAGGGCTTTTAATGGCTATGAGGCGCCTGGGACTCGCTGGAGAATTTTTGCTGCTGGGCAGGTGAGTAATGCTGGGCAATTATAGCCAGTCTTTTCAGAGTAGGGCAAAATAAAAGACAGTCCAGTCAAGCATATGTAAAGCCCGCACTCATGGTCTCTCCTAGAGATGTGTTTATCTAAAAGATAGAAAGTGACATCAGCTATGTCATAGTGGTACATATTGTACAAAGACATATATCATTGTCGTGGCATGTTATGCAAACATAATATTGGCCAGACCTATTAAAAGAATTGATTTGATCAAAACATTTGATTTGTATCATCCATTGCATTCACAGCAGTTTAAAGTGCATAATGTACATATACAGCCTGAAGCTAAGCCTTGTTCATGTAATATCGTGTTAAGAATTGCTGATGTGTCTTCTGGGTAGATGTGAAATAGATGTCTCCAAAATGAAGGTTGTTAACCACCACCTTTTCTTCAGCTGTAGTTATATGTTCCTAGTGTGCTAAAGGCAAAAAATAAGTAATCCTTTTCGTTACATGGGGCTAAATGATAGCAGCTTTTCTTTCCCTAACCACCAAGGGGGAAAGAAAAACTCTCTCAGATATGTTCACCCAACGGAAAAGGTCCCTGGGTTAGTAGGCAGAAAAGTGGAGACATAAATATACACCTTCTGGGACCTTTTTACTTATCACATATTCTGAATCAACTGGTGGAATCAACTGGAAAAATGGCATCTTGACCACAAAATGGAGCATTCCAGGAGTCAGATAATGTGGCCTGCTGCCTTTCTGGTGCATTATTAGAAAGATAACCTGATGTCATCTCAATAATGAACAGTACAGGAACAGGAATAAAACAGTGACAGTGAAACCAGCTGTCTTGGAGAGACACTCAGGGAAACATGTAAGGAGTGTAGCTCTGCCCAACTGCCTTGAAAGCTGGTCTGCTAAGATTGTCCCACAGGTAGGACAGCAGCTTCTATTCACAGACTACCTGTTGCACACAGCTATCCTTCCCTACTATGCAAAGGGGAAAGCAACAACAGGGATTTCTACCTCTGTCCTTCCTTTTTAGCACCAAACTATATATTTTTATTTATTTATTTATTGGTAATTTGAGATGCATTACTTACATATTTCTCTGTCTTATGGTTGTTGTGGCTGCCCTTCCTTTCAAATACATTTTTCCTGTAGTCTCTTCTATGGGGCATCTTGATTCTTTTCTGACATCCAAAGGGACTACTGTCCTTAGGATGATATTAACCTAAACGTATTTATATGACTACAATTTAGACATTTGCATGTGAACTAGTCACCACTTTAGTTAATGCAAGCAAATAAATAAATAAACAAACAAATGAATAAATAAATAATATAAAAAAATAAGACCCTCTTAGGTCCATTGCTTTCAATGTGGACATTTAAAGTAAATCAGAGGAATTACGTTCCAGAAAAGGTCTTGTAATAAGAGTGTCTTGAAGACTGACTTAGGTGGAAACCCTACTTGCTAGTTGCTTAGAGTGAAGTGTAGCAAAAACCACCTGCACTATCTTCATCTGGAACTGGTGTCATATGACCTTTGTTGTCTTCTTTTATCCTAAACAGAAGAAGTTGTCACTCCATTGCCACACCAAAAAAATGAAGTACGTAAGCATTGCTTTCAAAAGCTATGGTGGCCCTTAGCTCCTGCAGATGCCAAAACATACTTAATTTTGTATAGTATTTGCTTATATACAACAGTTCTAAAATTAGCTTTCAGAGATCCTTTTATGTGTAAGGACTTTAGAACTGACAATTGCAAAGTCTTAGCTCTTCAATAAAATAAAGTCTAGAGAGAACTGGCTTTTCGTTTTGTCAGTTTAAGATGTCTGTTTCTAGCTGCAATGGGAACTGAAGACTATTTTGATTTCATCTGTTGGGCTCTTTTGGTCATGAACATGTAACTGTTGGTCCAGAGCTAGGCTCATTTGTTTTCTCTGTGGAGAAAATCTTAAGGCACTAACCTAGAATGGATGTGACACCAGAAAGAATCCACATTTTACAACCAGAATAGCAGAAATTTGAAATGAACAGATATGTCAGACCATTCAAAGGGGAAAATCCTGCATCTGAAATAAAAGAAAGCTCATGCAACTAATGTCTCATGTGAAGCTACACTGGAAAATGGACTGGGATAGCATTTGCACTTTCGTTTGTGCTCTGATCTTGGGTTTGATCTGGGCTACCAAATTAAACTGAGAAGGTTATAAATAGATGCTCTGACTAGAAGAGAGAGTTCCTGTTGCTGAAATGCAATGGGTTCACAAGGAAAGCTTCATCTACTAATGGATACTTATGTTACTCTACCTACACAAATGCATGTTGCTTCTCCCTTCTGTGGAGAGTTACTTGATTTAATTTTTAAGTGCACAAAAAGAATTAAATTCCCAAAGCCACACGGTGGTTCTATGGGAAATCACAAGATATCAAACTTTCCACTTCCTCTTACCTTTTTATTTATTTATTTATTTATTTTTGCAAAATATTTGATTTGGTCTTCCTCCTATCTTTTTTATGCCCAGACAAACAAAAAAACAGAGTGCTCAAGAAACACACATATCAAATAAATCACACTGTAGAACCCGAAGGGGAGTAGAGGGATGCCAAAAGATATCCTTCAATAAACATTCCACTCTTGATGTACCGCACAGCTGTAGAAATTGCATTGCCTATCTGTGACAGAAATGAAAGATGGCAGGTCATTAGTGATTGTAGTGTTCAGGAGATTTGGATTAATGGAAAATATTAAAAGCTCAACCAATATTTACCTCATACCTTGAGGAACTGGACTTAACCTCAAATAAAAAGGTGAACATGATGACTTTCAAGTGTGGGAAAAAGTGCTATTTTAACCTAAACATTATGCAGCTTAATCAAGATACAGACACCAGGCTGCATCTAGGCTGCATCTATTTGTGCTTATTGCTTTGGTCAAGTCATATGCCAGGAGATATACTTACAGATAAAATTCACTAGAGAAGAAATAATACAATCATGTAGCATAATAACTTTGGAACATATTTCAGAAATGAATATGGAGTATTAATAGTGTAGGTAAAAATGATTTGGTTGTATGTAATTTTCATCTGCTCTTCATTTTGTGTAATAGTTTGCCTTAACAACTGAAGTTTTGTTTCAGGTTGTAAGTACACCTTCATCCTGCTCCTCTTAACTATTAGTTTCTGATGTTTGAAGAAAACCTCTGTGACAACTCTCTCCAGTAATAATTTTTATCTAATGCTTTTAATCTACAGGTATTCCAACACATCCCTCATGTCTTTAGTTTTATAACTAAAAGTTATAGTGCCAATTCACATAAGTTTTTATAACATAATAGAAAATACCAACCACAACTGAAATTATGCATATTGCCTATACCTGTGTTAAATAAAATGTAGACAGAGAACAGGCTGTAGTTCTGGATATTAATTAATTATTTGTTTATTTATTCTTGCTGGCATTATTTTAGCCTGTAGCAATTAACATTTCTGGGAGGAGTCTCAGACATGGTGTTGGTGATGGCACTGTCAGGGATGGTTACCAGCAGGCTGTTGGGACACACACACTGTGTTCTGGTCTATAACAGTATTGAGATACATGTATGTAGGGTTTGTATGCCTTTTACTTCCAGACAAGAGAGCAGTCCCTAGTTTGTTTTATTTTATAGGCTAAAAGTAGCTATTGTACAAACCTAGAGAACAAGACAGTAAGTTTTGCAAAACATTTGTGGTTCCAGGTGGATTATAATAGGACTTTTCCTGCCTTAAAGGAGAGGAGAATGGAAAGGAGAACGGAAAGTAGAGGCATACATAGATAAAATGGCTTGCTCAACATCTCCAAATTCCAAATGACATTTCAAATGTGGTAATGATCTAGAAGGAATTACTGAGTCTTCCATATGTTTCATGTTCCAGTACATGTATCATCTCAGTTTTACTCTGTTATTAACTACCTTTTTTATGAGTTAAAATAGGTTAATTAAAATGTTCTGGACTTTGTTCTGTATAAAGTGACAAAATTAAACACACATTGTAAAAAAAATCTAGTGGAGGTGGAAATAAATATGTCCTTAGACTCTAGTACTGGTTCTGATTTTCAGCCATCCAGCTGAAGGTGGGTAAGGGGAAGACATCAATTCTAAGAGTGTCACAAGCAATATTCACAAGCAATTCAAGTAAGGGTCTCCAATAGGGTAGAAGAAGGTCCAGTGGCTCAGGAAAGGCTTGATGATAATTATCATAATTATCATAGTCACAGAAAGGATGAATCAAGTATTAAGAAACTGTACTAGGAATCAGTGTCTGTTCTTCTCAGAACAGCACATGTATGCTTTAACCTTTGCAAATCACCTCTTGAAGCTCATCTCTCTGCTAATAAAAGATACCTGTTTAGCTCCTGTAGAGGTGGATTGGAGGAAATTGTTATTGATTCTGAGGCTCACAGATCTTGCAGCAAAAAGAGCTAAGTATAGGGTTAGTAGTAGAGATGAGGATAAGGAGGGAGAATAAAATGTGGAGGACCATTAGTTCCAGGAAGTCCCAAAAGTCATTTGACTGATAGGAAACTCAGCAATATATGAAGAAAACTTGGTTAGGAACCAAAAAAGGATACTATTGCTGAAGGAAAATTAATGCAAGACAGATGATATGAAGGAAATGAGCTCTTCAATAATTCAAAGAGAGATCTTTCGTGAGACTTGCAAAAGTGTCTCTTGGATGAAGAAAGATATCACTGCAGAGGATGTAATGATTTGCCTTCTGAAAGTGCTCTGGGTGATGTGGGTGAATGCTGTAGTTAACATGTCTTTTTCCGTGTTTGTACAAGTCCAAACTTGAGAAATTAAGTAGTTATTGTAAAATAAATGAAGAAATGAAATTTTGCAGGCCTGAAATATTCTATAAATTCTTTATTTATTTATTTATTTAATTTTTTTTCTGCTGCTTCGGGGAAAAAATAAATCTGCCAAAGTTCTTCTGTCTGGAATAATTCTAACAGTGTTGTCCTTGACAGAAAATAACCCAACATCTTCCAGGAATCTGCTTCTTTTTTTTTTTTTTTTTTTTTTAAAGTCCATGGTGAATGGGAGCCTGCTACAGCCTCACCTGAATACTGTTGCATCTGATGCAACTCCTGCTGCCTGTTCATTTATCTCATTGAGATCTCTCATTCAGGTACCCATGTGTAGTGCAGAAAAGCAGCTTTCACATTATACCTAGTAATCATATGCATTGTAATTAGCAGCATTAAGTCAGAATCTTCATTACCACCCAAAATGAAACAAAGGTTTGCTTTTCTAGAGCTGGGGAAAAAAAAGAAAAGGAAATAAATGAATAAATAAATAAATTGAAAAGCTGTCTTACCTTCTTTATTCAAACTGTGTCCTTACTCAGTGGCAATGCAGACTAGAGGTTAAAGAATGACGTAGCTTTGAAAGAAAGCTTTGTGGTTTTCCTTTACCTGGCAGCCCTGTAGCTCACAGGCCCTCATGATGAACAATAGATGCCTCCAGGTGTGTCTTGCAGCAGATGGAAGTACAGTGGTTGTCCAAGGATGTTTGTGTAATAACTGAAAGGAGGATCATTTTCTTTCTATGTTATGAATCACAAAATATGAAAGTAAGAACTCCATAAGTCAAGGCTTGAGGATTGAATGGAGACAATATATATGTGATCAATAAGCGTAGTTGTATGAGGTCAGATCAAAGGTCCACCAAACCTATCTATTGTTTCTGGAAGTGGTGAATGGGAAATGACTGGTAAAAGTAACAACAATCTAGGATGAATTGCACTTTTTCCAGTGCAATTTTAAATCTTTGACTAATCTGCAGTTTAGGAATCTTCTAAATCAAAAGTGATGTCTCAGTAAGGAAAGCCCTTGTACAATGCAGCGCTGTGAGTAAAACGGAAGTTCAGACAGGGGTATGTCACGAATACGGAGTTTAGACCTCAGAGGCAAAAGTTTTAGTCCTAGCACTGTCACTATCCTTATTGGTGCTTTTGCATGTATCATTGCATTTCTATGTCCTTGGATTTTCTTGGTAACTTTGTCTTTTATGGATTCTTTCAACTTTGAGCAGCTGGGGGTGAAGCCTCTCTTTTACTATGCACCTGTGTTGCCCTTCACACCCTTCACACTACAAGGGCCTAAGTTCTTTTGATTATTCACACATACCATAAAACATCACTACTTCAGTGAGCTCAGTAGGCAGTCTTGCTCAATAGGAAACAAATAATTGGTTGGCATTGGTAGTGAATATGTCCTTATGACATGACAAGTCAAATATTGCATTGCAAGACTGTGTCCAATTAAATTATTTATTTCTGGAAAGATATGATATTTCTTACCTAAGACTGGTGTTTAAAAGCAGGAGAAGATACCTTTTGCAGCTGTACACTTGTGTGGAGTTGTGCCGTGAGACTGTAGGAAATGTCACTGGCTGGGACTTCAGGATGTCATTCCACTTCTGCAGTGCATTATTCCACATGATTCATGCTTGTTCCATCTTTAGATAGATCTGATTACAGTCTTTCAAAGATGAAAATCCCACAGATTCCTCAGGCAATTGTTTCCCATGCTTAGCTGCTCTTTACACTCTTCCTAATCTCTAACTTAATTTTTAAACTGTTTCACACTTTGGGATAACATGAGACTTCTATTGTCTCAATGGAAATGAGACGAGGGGAAACAGAAGAAGAGGCAAAGAATTCTGAAGCAGTATAAAAGCTTTATTCTTATTGCTAAAGGACAAATTCATGAGGTGACATCCTCAGGCTGGAAAAAAAAAAAAAAGAAAAAGAAAAAAAAAAAAAAAAAAGATGATGCTGTGGTCTCAGACAACTCTACATTGCCACTATTACACTCACCTGTTCTTGTGTGAAATCTAGTCACTGGCTTTGTTGGAAAATTGTGTCTATTTGTGGGTGCACCTCCACTCTCTCATAAGAAGCGTATGCTTCTGATTTTATCTATGACTTAAGACACTGCTGTAGCCAAGAGCATATTAAAACTCAGACTGAGAAAAGTCTAAGGGTGGTTCATTTAACACTGTTCTCTTCAAATACGTCTCCTAGGAATGATGGGTAATGCTCACTGCGAGTTTTCTGAGGTGAATAAGTCCATTTTGAGATAAAAATGTCTTCTTCAAGTCTAAGAACTTAAACCTAATCTTGAAACAATGGAAATATTTTATGTTTAAGCTTGAGAAACAATGAGATGCTTTCTTCTCAAAAATAGAAAATAAAGAGATGAAAAGAAATTCAGAACTTAAATTCCAGTATGGTTATTTCAACATTTGGTATAGGTTATCTGATAATAAGTAATTATTTAAAACATTAAAAGTAACACTGAAAATGTGCTCCAGTATATATTCCTGGAAAGATTTAAAGATATTCAGAACATGATGAAAGCTATTATTGTCCTTGAGATTTTCTAATCTTTACAACAGTTATAGATTTTCTGATAATGAAGTTAAGTGAGTCTAAAATGCTCTCCATTAAATGCGTAGTGCATATTTGTTCAAAAAAAAAAAAAAAAAATGTGGTGTTTCTCCTCCTCTAAAATTACCATTGGGAAAAAAAAAAGAAGTTTGCTGAGAGGTATTGATTAGATTTTAAAATTGATTTCCTTTATATTACTTTTCTCTATTTTCTTTAGGTATGTTATTTTTTAAGCTTTCTTTCATTCTTTTGTTCTTTCTTTTCTGATGTATCTACATGAACCCAGGATCTGCAACCAGAAACAGTTATTCATTGCACACACACAAACCATGTGCACATGCCTGGACACAGAGAAGGTGTTTATGAGAGTGGAAGACACAGTGGTTGGTGGCTCCATAGGATCATCTCCTGATGAAGTGCATCTCTTCCAAATAACATGGCCCAGGAACATTCAGTTCTCCCAGCGAATCCACCACCCATTCTGTTCAAGTCTTTGTTTCTGTGTCCCCCAGAAATTCTTTCTGTAGGTAAACAGGAGAAAAGCATAGTAGATAGAAGAACAGAAGTACTGGGTTGACAGAAGTATATTCATTTAATTGTTTCAGCTTCACAGTTATTGTTACGTATGTCCCATTTTTTGGTTAGAAGTGTAAAGCAGGAATCAGAAAAGCAGAGAGAGGCTTTCTCTAACTCTACATTTGAGATGATTTAAGATTACTTAGAACACCCCAAAGACCTGAACATTAAGACGTTATCCATGCAACAGAGTTTTATACAGAGGAATCTATCTTGTTAACACTGATGAATGATTATGGAAGAATCTTACTAGAATTAATGAAAACTGATTTGTAAACTTGTGGTGTAATCCATTTTTCTATCACTCTATTAAAATGACAAAGTATCACACACAGCAATGAATTTCCCACTCACTATGGCTGAAATGATAGTTTTTAGTAAAGCCATTGTGTCTCTGGAGGTTAAGGCTGAAGGCAACTGATAACGTGGATGAAATACCAAAGCTCCCTAAACCTCATTCTGGTAGAATTCAGTTCACTACAGCCTTGAAAAGACTTTTTAAATCTTGGCAGAAGATACTGCTTTCAGGAAGAGCAGATAAAAGAGCCATGTACCGTTTCAAGGAATAAGATCCAAGCTGAACTCCATTGATCTTTTTCTTATTAATTACAAACAATGTAATAACAGAATGGATTTAATGAGCAGTATTTTAACTAGGAAGGCAAAGATAATAAAATAAAATCTATACTTACTCAGGGGATGTATCCTTCAACCTTTATTCATGTTGAGTTGTACCAATGAATGAAGTGGAGACTAACTGAATCATTATGAAAAAGTCATATCTATATTGGAAAATGCAGTTATAAAACAAAGTAATTTAATACATTTTAACTAGTATGTTAAACATTCATTGTCTATAATTTTTGATATGCACAAATCAATGTTAATCTCCAATGTCAACACTTTTTAAACCTGATTGGCTTAGATGATTCTTAATATAGTTCTACCAGTGGAAAAAAAAAATAAAATAAAACTATTTCTTCTATTTCTAATTAAAACAAAACTAAATAATTTTCTTTTTTAATCATATTCCAAACTCTGCATGCGTTCAAACATTTCTGGTTTTGGCTAAATCAATTTGCTTTTCATAGCCAAATATGTGCTTCATTAAAATTTTTCTGGGTAACAAAAAGTGCATGGCTAACCACCTAAAACCTGATTTTAACTGAGCATTTCTAACCTAATGAAAATTATAATTTAATATATTCTTTTCTCATCAATATCTAGAGGAGGATGACTGCCATAATCCACAAGGCTTAATGTTATCTGTACAGATAATAAAGATTTGGGGGGGATTAACAAGAAGAAATATACTAAAAAGTGTTGTTTAATGTCTTGTTCTGGCCACAGATATTTATATAAGCATCTAGAAACTCCTGTATAGAAATGAATGCCCAGAAACAAAAAGGCTAACTGCAGGAAGTTCATCTGTTTTTGTAAGTAGCTAATTACTTGAAATGCCAAGTAGATGGATATTACTGAATGCACCGTGTTTTTTTGTTTGTTTGTTTGTTTTGGGGGGGGGGTAGGAGGTAAAAAATAAAAACAAAAAATCTAAGACAGACCTGCTTCTGAAGCTGTCATCTCTTAGCTGAAAAATTTAGGAAGACTTATCTTTTTTGTTTGTTTGTTTTTGTTTATTTCTTTATTCTATAAGATATATAACTGACATTATGTAGCAATAATAAGAAAATAGCTTAATTACTTATGCAGCATTTGGTCTGTCAGGAATCTAATTACTTCTTGCTCTTCCATAAGTCCTTGTCATGGGGGATATCCTAGTACAAGGTCTTGGGTAAAGGTAATTAGTATTTTCTAATAATCTCCCCCTGTTATTCCACAGTACTTAATGTGCCAGTTTCAGCTACTGGCAGCCAGAAGCTCCATGTCAGTTTTCTATTTCATTCTGGTTGTGCTCTTGTAGCCAGAAGACTAAATGATTTATACTCCACAAAACATTAACTCTTCTTTCCAAATTGAAAACAATAGGGCTAAAGAAGCACCCTGGGAACAACAGCAATAAAAAACAGCAGATAGCACAGATCCTCTGTTATGTTCAGCTACAATAATTCACTTGGGAAGTGCAGAAAGTTGTACCCATGGGAACGCAGTCAAGGTGTTACTGACTCACCAGCGAAAACACCACTTTTCTGTGCTTTCTTCTGAAGTTCTTGGGAATCCTCTCAAGATCAGGAAAATGATCCCAGGCTGGGCAACCGTTGCTTTTGTTCTAAGGCTTTCTTATAGCAGGCTATATTGAACATTAATTGAACATTAATTTTCTCAAAGAGGGAAACATCCTGAGCTCAAGATGTTTCCCAGAGAAAGCTGTTTGACTCTTTCCGTGATGGGAATTTTCTGACCCTTGAGTCATTCATATCAAAGAAAAGGACCTATCTCTGTAATGGTTTTACATCATAATTTCACTCTAATTCAAACAATTTTATATCTGAACATTTTATAGCACTGATTGAGAGGAGCAATATTGATCTCACATATGGTCAGAGCTGAACTGTCCTGAGCCACTTAAATCAATGGAAAGACACAGACATATTAACAGGGTGAATCTGATCTTAGGTAATGTGAATTGTTTTCTTCTGTTGCCAGCAAAGGGGGTTTGGGGTGAATACATCCTGACATATATTATGTGCAGAAAAATAAGGAAGACAACCCTTTACTAGCATTCCCCTTGATCCTGCTACTCTATTAAAAGGCACATGCGCTCCTGGGAAAACAGAGGTGTTATTGATCTTCAGGTGGGTGGACAGAGATGAAGTACATCCTCAGGTACAGGTTTAAAAGACACCTGCTCCTCAAAAATGAGGGGTCTACAAAGGGAGTCTACTCAAGTGTAGGAACTTATTCATGTTCAAGAAAGAGAATTCTTTAATGAACAATTCTCTCAGGGTTTTAGCTTTCCTAGCCAGGGATCAGGTTGGTAAAGCTAAAGCCCAGGTGGAATTGAATCTGGCCAAGGAAATCAAGGGCAACAAGAAGGCCTTCTGCAAGAACCTCAATGACAAAAGGAAGGCCCTCTCCTGAAGGAAATGGGAGAGCTGGTTACCTAAGACAGTTCAATGGCTGCGGTACTGAATACCTTCTTTGCCTCAGTCTTTACCAGAAAGACTGTCCTTCAGGAATGCCAGACACCAGAGGCCAGACAGATTGGCTGGAGTAAGGAAGATATATCCATTCTAGAAGAGGATCAGGTCAGGGAATACTCGAGCAAACAGGACATTCACAAGTCCATGGGCTTTCATGGGATTCACACAAGAGTGCTGAGGAATCTGGCAGATGTGATTGTGAGGCCACTCTCTATAATTGTCCATTCGTGGTGACTAGAAGTGTATGTCACTTGTATCTTCAAAAAGTGTAAGAAGGAAGACCCAGGGAACTACAGGACAGTCAGCCTCACTTCAGTCTCTAGGAAGGTGATGAAACAGCTAATCATAGATCCTGGAAACCATTTCCAGACACATGAAAAAGAATAAAATTATCAGAAGTCAGCATAAATTCACCAAGCAGAATCATGCCTGACAAACTTAAGAAGCCTCTATAGTGAAATCATCAGCCTAATGGAACAGAGGATATTGTCTTCCTAGACTTTGGTAAGGCCATTGCCATTGGATCCATAAGATTCTCATAAAGAAGCTAGTGAAGAATGGAGGAACCTGCTCTAGTGGGAGGTGGAATTAGATCTTTAAGATCCTTTCCAACCCAAACCATTCTATGATCCTGTGGATGAGCAGACAGTGTGGGGGGTCAGTGAAAACTGGCTGAACAGACAGGCCCAGAGAGTAGTGGTCAATGGTGCAAAGTGTAGTTGTAGGCCAGTAAAGAGTGGAGTACTGCAGGTGTCAGTACTGAGTCCAGTCCTGTTTAACATCTTCATTAACAATGGAGTTGAGTGCACCCTCAGTAAATTTGTGAATGACATGAAGCTGGGAGGATTGGCTGACTCGCCAGAGATCTGTGTAGTCATCCAGAGGGACTTTGACAGGCTGTAGAGGTGGGCTGACAAAAAATCTCATAAGGTTCAACAAGGAGAAGTGCAGAGTCCTGCACCTGGGAAGAAACAACTCCAGGTACCAGGGCTACTGCAGGAAAACCAGCTGGAAAGCAGCTCTGCCAAAAAGGACCTAGGAGTCCAAGTTGGACATGAGTCAGCAATGTGCCCTTGATGCTAAGGAGGCTAATGGCATTCTTGGCTGCATGAGGCAAAATATCATCAGCAGGTCAGGAGAGGTGATCTCGCCCCTCTACTCAGCATTGGTGAGGCTGCACATGGAGTACTCTTACCAGTTCTGGGTCCCCCATTACATAACAGACCTGGATATACTAGAAAGAGTCCAAGGGAGGGTCACCAAGATTATGGTTAAGGGACTGGACCACATCTCTCTTGAGGAGAAGCTGAGAAAGTTGAGACTGTTCGGCCTGAAGAAGAGGAGGCTTAGAGAGAATTTATGAATATGTTTAAATACCTGAAGGGAGGGTGCAAAGAGAACAGAGCCAGGCTCTGTTCAGTGGTGCCCAGTGACAGGATAAGAGGCAAATCCTACACCTTCCCTCTGTACTCAGTGGCTGGTTCTGGCTTTGTTTACTGCCTTCTACCTTGAAAAGAAGCTTCCAGTTAAATATCAGTTACTGTTTAGTAGCTTAATAATAACTAAATATAGACCAAATATTTTACCTACCATCTGTAAGGACCTGAGTGCCCCCAAATCCTTCTAGGTTTGGGAAATCCTAGCCAGGACTCACCTGGGGAATATAAATTTCAAAGGGTTGAATCAGTTACCATACGTGCATGTCAGGGGAGAAATTACAAGAAAGAAGTTTGATTTTGTACCTTGATTTCATCCTCATCTTGATTTTGTCAGGGCATGTCACATCCTGGCATTTCTGGTGTGTTAGATGGCTGGAAGTTCTCAGAGAAAGACCAAATATGGATTCATGGAACTACAAAATAGTTTCTAAGGTTGCTTTATTTTGCTCATATGTAGCATCTTTAATGGTGACCTTCTCCCACAGGGCTCTTAAAGCAGAATCCACAGTCCCTGACACATCATATGTTTATAGCAACTGGGTACTCCATATCACAAGCGAGTGACCTTTTAAGATGAAGAGAAGACTCTTCTAGATTACCCACAAGGATATTCTTCAAATGGCTATAACTGGAAATGAACCTTATAAAAGTAATCCAAGTTATCTTATGGCAGTTTTGTTTGTACAATTTGTATCAGTGGTTAAGAACTAGGAAACCTCATTTGGAGTGTTCAAAACAAATCACTTTTTTTGAAAAAAAAAATACTGATTATCATTCACTCATGAAATTGTTACACAAAAATTGTTGAAATTTTATTATCAATTTTCCTTGATAATATGCACTTTAGAAAAAAAATCATTTTTATAGAAATTAACTTTTGTAGAAGTTCACAGTTCTAATAACCTGTGTTCTTTCAAAGTACTTCAAAAATAAATAAATAAATAAATAAATAAATAAATAAATAAATACATAAAATCGCCAGTATTCAAAAACTCCCTAAAATTATACAAATTAGATTATTTTGATATGACAGTTAAAAAACATTCAGCTAGAAAATTTTGTCTTTATATATGTATTGTGTTTTTGTTTTTTTGGTTTTTTTTTACTTCTTTTGTTTTGTTCTATTCTGTGGGCATTACCTTCTTTTCTTGTGATATGATTCATTTCATTATGGTTGTATCACATTAGGGATGTAGTTCTCATCACTGTACTAGTTTAAATGGACTCTTACACAAGACGTAGCAGCTGTAAGCAATATCAATAAACATTTATTTTCTTTGTTAGCTTTTGGTGTTTGTTTATTTTGTTGGCATGGTTGTGTGTAGGTTTTGTGGTTGTGTGGTTGTTTTTTTGTTTGTTTGTTTGTTTGTTTGTTGATTTTTTTTCACCACAGAGAGAAATTCATTTCCTATGGACTGCTAAGCTTTTTCTGTGCCAAACCATGAGGCATAGTAATAAGTAATGTTTATGAATTAAGCTTCTGTCAATGAGTATTTTAGGGAGAGAAGTAATTTCTGCAAAGCACTTTTTTCCATGGTAGTCCATTACAGATGGTACATGCTTCCTACCAACATCCACAAAGTATCTTATTCTCTTTGAAATTTATGGATGTCTTCCTCTCTGGTCCTTCAAAAAATATGGCAAAACTGAATATACTAAGACCATCAACTATCATGTTATATTATTTATTTATATTTCCCTATCTTTAAGTATTTAAATGATGCAGTTTTTTGTTGTTGTTGTTGTTTTCTTTTTTTTTTCTTTTGTGTCTGATTTTATGTCTGAGGATTTTATGTCGTCTGTGTTCTATAGAGGACTTTACATCCCAGACACCTTGTTTGTGTCTGAGAATTCTAAAGTTCTAAAGGAATATTAACAATAGATGCTACTCACTGCTTCTAATAAAGTCCCATCTATTGGTTTCAGGTATTAAATTATTTCAGTCCATTTAATCTCTGTCTCTGTCTGAGACTTTTGCAGGTGAATCCTCCTTTACTTGCTTAAAGAGACATGGAAAATTTGAGCATTCAGGAGCAAACAAATGAATCTGTCACTTAAATGAGAAACTGTTCTCAACCACTCTTCACATAAACAATTGCAAAACTCAGAGCCGCTGTACAAAACACGGTGCAAAATTTGTCTGTTATTTCAGAATTAATATCTTAATTGGCTATCTTGTTATTAGATCTTAGAAAAGATGTTCCAACATTCTTCAGTATTTAATTAAGATATAGTAAATGGTTTTCTAAATTGAATTTTCTATCCTAGTGGACATGGTTATTGAAAAAATCAATTGAATCAAAATAAGTATCTTAATAAAAGCTTTTCTTCTGCATTTGAAGCAAGTTCTGTGCTTTGCTTAACACTAATTAAAGAAATTTCTCTGGAGCTTTGAATTATTTTTATCCAGAACTAAATGTTTTGCAAATAAATACAAACCTTTATTATTTATTTATTTATTTATTTATTTATTTATTTATTTATTTATTTTATATTTGCCTTGCACTTTACCTAAAACCAGTTTTCTGAAATGAAAATTTCCTGTTTATGAAATAGTCACAGATTTTACACCATTCAGCATGTCTTTCTTACATGGCATGCTCTCCAAGTGCAAGGTCAGAGAGATTTACAAATTGCTATGCACTATAGTCCTGTTCCAGCTTATTACTGACTCTGTAAGAAGAAATTGTCATTCATTACTTCACAGTTCAATTCTAATATTCAAAAAAATGTTGAAAACCTAGATGGCTCTGTTAGTGTTGAACATAATTTAAGTTACTATTTTTGAACACACTCACTTTATTCACATTGTTCATTACCAGGCTTTTGTCAACAGGTGGACAGTGTGTTTTTTTTTTCACTGTTTTGTCTCCAGATGGCTTTATGCTCAGAAACACTAACTATACAGAGATTATTGCATATCTTCAGCATTGTACAAGGATGTGCAGATTTGATGCCAATCCCTATTTTTACAGGGTGAAAATTTAATATTTCACAAAGCTAATAAGCAGGCTGGAGATTTTCATGATCTCTTCCATAGTCAAAAGACCTACTACTCTATTTCTGCTGTGAAATTCAGCAAGTGTGTGGATCTGGAATGCATTTAAACTAGAGTGGGAAAAGAAAGGATGGAATAATTATATATGCAAATATAATAGATTCATAAGTGGAACTGAGTCATTAAGTTCTTGTTTGCAGGTGTTGTTTACACACCTTTCTTCATAGCATCAGCATGCTATAGGTACAGTGATACAGTGATCAATGTGAATAGTTTTCAACCTGTGTTTTGGAAACCTAAAAGATTCATGCACTACTTCAAGAAGTTCATAGAAGTTCACTAAAATCAATAAGTTCACATCCTTTTTTATGCAAGGATTCATGTTTCTATTAAAAACATCAATTTTCTGAATATTACTGTAAATCACTCAAAGGAAATTCTGTTTTCTGTCTATAAGAATCTTTCATTTCACTCATTAAAATCATTATAGAAAGACCCATGAGATTTAACAAGATACAGTCAGGAAGTGAAGCAATATTTCTGAATCACAGAATAACAGAATCACAGAATCATCTAGGTTGGAAGAGACCTCCAAGATCACTGAGTCCAACCTCTTACCTAACACCAACAAGTCCTCCACTAAACCGTATCACTAAGCTCTACATCTAGACATCTTTTCAAGACATCCAGGGATGGTGACTCAACCACTTCCCTGGGCAGCCTATTCCAATGCCTAACAACCCTTTCAGGAAATCATACTCCAAAGAATGTATCTGGATCTCCTCATACTCAATCTGTTAAAATGTTTGAAAATCATTTAAAGTATATGAAGTACATTATAATAATAATAATAATAATAATAATAACAACCCAGTCTCCTTTAACAGTCCTAAGTGATTTCCATGAAATGACCTTGGAGAATCACTTTCAGTAACAGATTAGGACCTTTTAGAATGAAAAAAATAAAAAAATAGCATAGGCAAAATCCATTATAGTGAAATTAAAAAGTGATTGTAAGAATGAGTTTTATTTTGTTGGGTTTTGACTTCTTTTTCCTACTTCCAATCTTCTTTAAAAATATTGAAAGATATGTAAAAAGTTTCAGAGTTCCATGTTTAAATTTTCAGGAAGAAACTTGTGTTTGAAATATCTTACCACTACAATCACAGTATATACTTAAAAATAAAAATTAATAAATAATAATAAAAAAATAATTTGAAATAGAATCATAAAATAAGAAATTTCATGCTGCAGCAAAATTTTTGAGGTATTGGAACATGTTGTGGAAATATTCAGCTTGTTTACTCTTTGGGAAGTTGTGATATTTTAAAGTTCATAAGACAAGAGAAAGTTCAGGAGACGAGAAATGCTATATTCAGAAAGGGCTCAGACTGTGGATCCTAGAACAAGGTTGTGGACAAGTTTTATTGGAATAAACAGATCACTTGCTTTAATCACTATAAAAGTGATTTTTTTTTTTTTTTTTTTCCATTTTGTAATCCTCATATCAGTTCTATTCTTGGGTACTTGAGCATATACTTTTCATGTACACTTTTTCTCACTTTTGACATTTTTCCCTTGATATTGTGCTTATGTGCATCATCTTCCTGATGACTCCCCTGTCCTGTATGAACAATAAGTAAAGTAATGGAGAATTATCATGGAAATCTATGTCAGATGATAAATAAGCAATTTACAAATGAATATCTCATGATGACACTAATCTAAAAACAAGCCCTTTAAAATTGTGCATTTTGTTATGGCAGCTGAATTGCTGATATGCCAAGGAACTAACAACACAGAGAAGCTTAAAATAGGCTGAAAAACCCAAAGAAGAGTCACTAGGTTAAAAATACCAGAGTGCTTTATTCAAGCATGATGTATCATTGTAAGGGAAATGAAGTGTGTTTGTTCTGAAATGAAGCACTTGAGTTGGCTGTTTATTTTGCAGAAATACTGAGATGTTAAGAGAGAGAGAAAAGTTGTTGGATTTTAAATACATGGGAGTTTTATCTGCCAGGGTCCCCCATTCCTTGAATCAACAAGCATTTTTCAGATATGCAAGGTGTTATCTTTTCATTTTGGAGACCATCAGAGGTGTTGAGTCTTGGGACTTTGGTAATGGGTTTCAGTCAGGGCAATGACATCTCATCCTCTATGTTTGGGATACAAGTTTATCAACTCTGAAATTACTACAGTACATATATGTTCTTCGCCTTGATAAAATTGAGATTTCCATCTTGCCTTATTGAAAATCCTCTTCTGGGCAAATACAAATAGATAAATACAAAATTGACCTAGGAGTAGAATTTCAAGACTAGTACAAGCCAGCAGGTATATAGGATACAGCAGGTAGCATTTATGCTGTGTATTTAACATTTGGATTGGAAATCTATGGCTCCTGCTATAAATCATCCCCTCCATTGTCTATATGTGGAAACTAGCCAATTAGCTTAATCACCTAATGTTAGACTGAAATTGGATGTTCTGAATAACCTTCAGAGTTTCAAATACTTTTAATAAGGGGAAAATGTATTTTCATGCATTAATTCAAATGCATTGCTGGACTTAATAGCTGGAGATGTTATTGCCTACTTAATAATCGCACTGTTTCAAATGAAGTCATAGGCCATATGTACCACATAGTTAAATTCACCAATTCTGGTTTACATGTAGGTGGGGTCTGAGGAAGGGCGCATTCACTCAAGTTCGGTGTCATCCTAATAACCTGAAACTGGACTGTGTTTGAACAACTTCAAATGCAAAGAGAGAAGCTCACATCTATCTGTAGAACAATTAACCATATCACTTCAAACTCATATGGAAGCCTGCTGTAGTGCTTAAAATCAAGCCTAGACTTTGCATATCCTAAAAGGATATCCGTACATTTTTCTTTACATGCCTCTTCTGTGTCCAAATTCTGCAAGAAAAGGAGCTGTCCTTTATGCCTAAGGATTTCACAGGATCACAGAATGGCTAAGGTTGGAAGGACCTCTGAAGATCATCTAGTCCCAGCACAGAATGGCCAAGCAGGATGACCTAGACCACATTGCACAGGACAGTATCCAGGCGGATTTTGATTATCTCCAGAGAAGGAGACCACAACCACTCTGGGCAGCCTGTTCCAGTGTTCTGTTACCCTCACAGTAAAGAAATGCCCTCCTGTATTCAGCCGGAACCTCCTGTGCTTCAGTTTGTGCCCACTGTCTCTCATCCTCTTGCTGGGTACAACTGAAAAGAGACTGGCTCCATCCTCTTGACACCCTCCTCTCAGATATTTATACATATTGATGAGATCTTCCCTTAGTCTTCTCTTTTCCAGGGTAAACAGGCCCAGTTCTCTCAGCCTGTCCTTGTATAACAGGTGGTCCAGTCCTCTAATCATCTTTGTAACTCTCCTCTGAACTCACTCTAGTAGTTCTATGTCCCTCTTGTACTGGGGAGCCCAGAACTGGACACAATCCTCCAGGTGTGGCCTCACCAGGGCTGAGTAGACGGGGAGGATCACCTCCCTTGACCTTCTAGCAACACTCTTCCAAGTGCACCTCAGGATACCACTGATCTTCTTGGCCACAAGGGCACATTGCTGATTCATGGTGATTTCTCAGAAGATATTTGGGTATTCAAAATCAATAATAAATAAAATAACATGTAAGATTTGTTATGCATGTGACATTTTCTCTATCTAAAAAAATAAACCAAAGGCATTTTCTTTTACTCCCCCCTTGAAAATGTCCAATCAAATGGTTCTGCTTGTCTTTGATTTGAAAGAAATGTCAGGTTTGGGGTTTTGTCCTTCATGCTAGAATTAATTATGACGATCAATAGAGTTACAGTCACTTGCAAGATCTTGTTCATAGTAGCTAGCAAGAAAATAGTATTCCTATTACTTATCTGGATGCTGTGCAAACCTGAAAATGTGAATTCAGCTAATGTGAATAAAGCTAATAAGATATGTATAAATTTATTTCAATAATACACTTTTTTTTTTTTTTTCTCAAGAGCCTTGGAGAAAAATTAAAGTTAAATGTAATGCAGAGATCAGATGTTACATGCCAGCACATGGGTAAATGAAGTTGTTGCTACTCATTCTCTGAATAATGATGGATAATAACTTCCAATATTCAAGGATAGATGCACTATGAAGAAAAATGGATCTAAAGGAGAAAAGCTAGGAAAAGATTTTATATAAAAATAGAGGAAAAAGTATAGTATATTGGAAGACAAGGAAATTTTGATAAAATGAGAAGAATGCAAACAATCATAAACTGGATGGAAAGGAAAAATGAAGCAGAAGGTACAGAAGACAGATGATGTTAAGGAACAAAGACAGTTACTATGAGAACAGACCAGATCATCAGCTGTGTTTTTATTTGGAATACAAGGTTGACTTAGAGGAAAGTAAAAGCTTCCCTTAAATCCCCTGGGCTATTCCAACCATTCCAGTTTCATCAAGGAAATACACTGGGGATTCACAAATAAGGGAAGCTTTTTGTTCCTCTTTAAGTATGATAACACCAAAATTATAATGGTGGTTTGGAGTGCCCTCTGCTAGCCAAGATTGAGTATAAAGACCTTGTTTCATTTGCACTTGCAGTTCTGACTATTCAAATAAACAGCACAAGGTTTTAAAAAATTCATCATCAAAGGCTACCTGGAAATAACATGATACTATTTCATTTTTTATCAGTCCTTTTTCTCCTATAACTTAATGAAAACAAATAATTATTAATGCTTCCAAAAATCTTAATTGTTGGTGAGCAGTAATCCCTATGCCAAGGCAAACATTTTAACTCAAAGGCAAAAGGAGATGTGTTTTGGAATACAGTTTCCACTTGTGCATGCCTGAGATTGTTAATTAGTTGCTGTTAAAATTAACAATTCCCAGAGACCTCTCATCACATGAATTTTGAAGAAATGTGAGTATAAAATCATCCTTAGGACTTGAAACAGATCCAGCCAAAGCTATTAGTTTTAAGATGCATTATTTGTACACGTCAAGACAATACCACATCTCCTTTAATGCCATGTATGTTTTGCAGCTCAATTTGCTATTATTTAAGTACTAAAACAGGGAAATAGAACATTGGTTGTTTTTTTAGCTGCTGTCATTTTATGTAAGATTTCATCAGGGAGCAGCTACAGCTGGAATGACTTATCAATATCTCCTTCATCATATTTCATTATCACTCTGTAGCACACACACACAAAAAAATGGCTTGTTGTATTTTGTGGAAATTTTATATAAAGTAATTGGGATTATGGGTATTAAGATGTCTGTGACCTTGAAGCTGAAGGATTTCAAGGTTTTAAAAGCTTTAGACATCAGCATGCATTGTCTATGAAGTTTTTTTTTTGTTTTTTTTTTTTTTTTTTGTGGTGATTTAGCATGTGTTGTGTTTTAAAATCTAGTGTAGCTTAGAAAAGGTCTGTAAAGGCACTGAGAATGCCTTTGGACTAGACTCATTTTACTGTACTTTAGCCTGCTAAAAGTTTGATATCTGACCCAAGCTGATTAATTAGTTTTGATTAATGGTAAATGGAAAAAGGCATTTCTGGAGGACAATTCATCCCTCCCTAAAATAGAAGTATTGTCTTTCCACCAGTTATAGAAGGAATCTAAGAGATTCTCTGCCTACCCCCCTCCCCATCCCCAAAGAACACATAGATTTGTAAAAATCAGCAAAGCAGTTGAAAAAATTAGTTTTACAACTAAACTATTTGATAGAAGCAGTGTCTGCCTCGTGATCAGAGAAAATCTCAAAGATTTATTTCTTAAGCATTAATTAAGAACAAAGCATAATATAAAGTAAAAAAAAATAATAATAACAATAAAATGCCAATTGTCTGGGGACTGAATCCCAAGCTAGATACTTAATTATTATTAATGACATATGTATTAATTTGCCTAGAGTCCCAGAAAGAGAACAGGTAAATTCTTAAAACAAAGTATATTGCATAAATACTTTTCCACATGGCTGCATATTTGCCAGCAGCTTGAATCCAAAAAGTGTTTTATTTTCCATGAAACAAACAATTTAAAAAATGAGTATATATTTGTCTGTTAGTATAAGAGCTATATGATTTTCATCAGAAATAGATGTGTGTCTACCCGTAGTTTATTTCCTAAAAATTTATTGATTTTACATATGACTATTTGTATATAAAACTTCCTCTGTTTTTGTATTCTTCAGTTTATAGTTCAAGAAGATAGTAAAAATATTCACGCATGTGACAACTTTTTTTTTTTTTTTTGTAAAAATGTAAGTGTTGTAAGAATATGTGTGGGAACATGTTGCCACATGTACTGTTTTGGATACACTCAGTTACTTATTTCTAAACATTTGTATGCTTTAAAATAAATTTTTGACACTTGTCTCTGTTTTTGAAATTTAAACACAGACCTTGAAAAATCTTATGCATATGTCTAATTTTAATTGCAGATAGGGTATGAAGAACATCAAACTTAGTCTGAGGTCTTTTTTCTTTCCTCTTTTTTCTCTTTTTTATCTTTTTAAAAAATTTTGGTTTGTTTGTTTATTTGTTCAAGCAACCATTACTAATATTTTTAGGTGCTTGTGAGGTACCTATCCAAGTGTCTGTCTTCCACCACTGAATATATTTAAGGGAGGTGAATCTCAACATCTGATTCTGCCTGTTCTTTCACATGGGCAGTCCAGACTGGAAGTGTCACAGCTGCAGGATAACAGAGACCTTTGTTTTGTTGAGGCAGGACAGATGGAAGCACAGGGTTCTTTTATGGGAACATATTGTGGTGGCAATCCTTATGTCAGCAAGAAAACAAGAGTTTTACCTGAAGTGCTTTAATGTTTTAAGGTTGCCTCTGTTAGTCAGTTTATTCTTCAAAGTCCTTTAAACTTTTTAGTATTTGAATTTATAAACACCTTAGAGGGCTCATAGTAATTAATGTTAATGTGATAACATGTATTCCAACCACAGCAACTCAGTGCTAAGCACTTGTTATAAAATTTAGTGCAAGATGTATCAAAAAATTATGTGAATGTTTATTGTCTTTTAAGAAAAATCATCACAAAAGCATCAAAGTCCTTGCATGTCATATAATATAGTCCTTCTATGAAGTGCCATGTCTTCATGAGATCTTATTATACATTACTAAAAGAGGTGCATTAAAAGAACAACAAAACAGAACAAACAAAACAAACTAAACAAAACAAACAAAACAAAAAACATCAACTACAAAATAACAACAAACAAAAGAAAGAAAAATAGCACTGCAGGTGGCAACTCTGACAGCTTTCCAAGACATGCCAGTCAGAAAATGTCCATTTGTCCATTCAGTGTCTAATCATGAGATAGCTATGTTCAATACTTTTCTAGTTTCTTAACTACTATTTATTCTTTTCTTTTTTTATTTCCGTATTTTGAATAATGAAATTCTCATTTACTCATTCTGAATAAAATATTTTTGTGAGTGCTAGGGAGTGTTCATATTTGTTTATGGCCCAGATTGGAATTCCTTGTGCAGTTTCTGTGGCCCTCAATTGACTTTCAGCTACATCACATAAAATATTTCTCTTAAATTTGTTTCATTTTTTTTTTAATTATTATTCCTTACAGCCATTTGACTAGTTAAAGTGAAGATTGAGACTTTGTTGTGCTATGTAATATAATGTGTCTTATCCCTAAATATTTCTACTTGCTAAGAAGGATTTTATTAAACAAAGGAAAAAAATATTTCAAGACATCACTTAATTTTCAGTTCATTCTGATTATAATGGACTCTAATCAACGGAAAGTAGAGCGCAGAATTAATGTGAAGTGTTGCTTCTTCTGAGTTTCATTTTTAAAAGGAAGATTTATATGGGTCTTTAAAAGGTTTTGATTAATATGAGGTGATTCTTTAGAACATGCATCATCAAAAAAAAAAAAAAGCTTTTTTTAAAAAATGTTGCTACTTGTTGCAATATGGTAAAACGGGTTGACTTAGGAGCACTTCTGTAAGAAGAGAGCACAAGAACTATAGCTGAGAACCTGTTTTAGCTTCCCTCAGTCATAGTCTCCCAATATCTGCTTATCCAAGTCCACCTGAATATTCAGCTCTAAATCAGATCTATGAATTAAAAACAATTCAGAAAAGAGCAGACAAAAAGCATCACTAGCAAACAGAAAACAGTAGGTATAGCAGCAGAAGTGGAATAATGGTTGTTTTGTGTTCTTGCTCTTTAATGCTTCAATGTTCATTGGCAATTCTGTATTCAGGTGCTGTTGTCAAAGAAGGATGTCACAATCTGTGGGTGACACATGCACACAGGGAAGAAGATGAAACAATAAAAACATGTAGAACACATGTAAATCATTAAGGCCCCAAATGGTAATTTTATTCCTGCTTACACCTTCTTTTGGGAGGCAACATCCAACTCTTGACCTATGATGGTACAATTTACTTCATTCACACATCAGTTGTTTTCTTCTCCTTTTTATACAACTTTCTGTGAGGCAGAGTATGCAGATGTCAGCTATGCAGTGTTCTTGGAGAGTGTGATGCACTTTGTTCAGGACATACTTTAGCCTCATGTAGCCAATGTCATCAATCTCATCAGCAGCAATGGAGAAGTAAGTGCTGTATAACAACCTGAAATACTGCAGACCACATAAGGGTGCAATCAGCAACCAGCTGCACATATTCCAACAAGTATAAGTATTCTTACAGAAACTGAGAGTCTGACCCAATATCTTATTTAATTAATAGTTAATCTTATTTGTCCCATCTTTCTGCATGTTCTTGGATTATTATGTTCCTTCAGGGACCCTTCTAGATTTCCTGATCCTTTTATTTTAGACAACTGCATTTTGATAGATATGTGTATTTTCACACTTCTCAAATCTGTCATTTGAATTTCCATTGTTTCACCACCTCCATGTTACCTGACTACTTGTCCCCCAGCCATAAAAGTCTCTTTCTCTCTTTACTTCTAAGGCTAAGTGCTTCAGACAATCCTGTCTGGACCTCTGGCAATAGCAAGTGTAGCACTGCAGATTGCAAGATGCAGACGCATCCTGATTCCAGTTGTAATGTGCTGTGACTCGCCAGTTCAAGTGGGTACCAGCCCTCTTCCAGTCACATTAGCCCCAGCAGGTGTAGCTTAAGGCAAACATGCCCCCAGAGTGTACATAATTTGTGTACATAATTTGCAATAGCACAGAGTGTGTGTAGAGTGCAGGTGACTTTAAGTCTAATGAACTATGTAATTTCCTCAAAAAAGCTTGTGCTAATTATCTCAGAATATAATAATGTCTTAATAAGTAACAGAAGTTGCTGTTATATCACTTAAATTTAAATAGTGATTAATCTCCACCTACACAAGCTGAAATATAATAAGTCATACACTTACCTACAGAATTTAAAAAGTAGAAGAAACAACTTAGATGTTTAAATACATGGGAAAGGATTAATTTACACTAAGACAAGTGTCCTTTATGTCACAATCAAGGAAGAGTGAATTTTCCTTTAGATTTCTCAGGTTTTATAGGAAATTCTGAAGCCGGGACTTATTTAAAGGAATTATTTAGAAGGTTAAGATTTACTTTTTGTTATGCTTTAGTAACCTTTATATATAAAAGTTACTTCATATATATTTCAGGTTACTCAATATTGTTTCTCACAGTATCCTCCTGGGCAAAATGTTTGGCATACAGCCAGATAAATATATAACACAACAACAATTGTGAACAATTGTCTGATAAGTTGAGCTCAAACATTATAGTAAATGGGTCTACATCAGGCTGGCAGCCAGTCCCTAGTGGCTCCCATGACTTGACAAGGCTCCTTTATAGGCCAGATCTATTCAATATTGTTATAAATGATCTGGACACAGGACTTGAATGCATGCTAAGTAAGCTTGTTACTAAATGATACTGACTGGCGTTGACTCCCTAGAAGGTGGAGAGGACTTGCAGAGAAATCTGGACAAAGTAGAGGTCTGGGCATTCATCAAAGATGTGAAATTTAACAAGAGCAAGTGCCAGATTCTGTATCTGAGTTGAGGCAATCCTGGACTTATGTACAGACTATGGGATGAGAGGCTGGAGTGCAGCCTCACAGAAAGGGATCTGAGGGTTTTGGTCAACAAGTTGAATCTGAGTCAGCAATGTGCCCTGGCAGCCAAAAGAGCCTACCATACCATGTGGTGCACCAATTACAGCATTTCTAGAGTGACTGAGGGAAGTGATTACCCAGTTCTGCTCTGCTCTGTGCTGGTGTGGCCTCACTACAGCCTTCTTCGTACAGACCATTGGTACTTAAGGGCATGGTGATTCAGAATGTAGAAATAAAAAATATTGTCATGGCATCATATCTGAAATCAAAGATATGATAGACTGAATAGAGATGAAAAGGGAGATAGGTCATAAAATAGATTTTTTTTATGTTGAAACAACTTTGAGTGATTAAAGAGATTCTATTAGTTTAGTGTTGGCTATCTATTATACTTGGAATCAAGAAATAAGCACTACCAGAATTGGACTTAGTGAGAACCTTTGACTTGCCAGACACAAAATGAAAAAGATACATACATAGCAATGGTAAGAGCTTACTGTTTCTTAAAGTACTGAGCCAGAAGACTGTTTCTTGGCCAATCAAAGATATATTATTCTAGAATTGTTACCAGTAAACAAAGGGGGCAATAAAGAAGACACAGTTGTAGAAAACAACCTTAGATAAAGTGTCTGACAATTGTATAGTTGTGTCTCAGGATGTGTAGAGAAGGTCTTTGGACACATCAGGACAACCCAACATCTCAAAAAGCAGGGAATTAACAGAGTGAACAAAAAGAAAGAAAAAAAATAAACTAATTTCTTGGCATCTCTAAATACACATATAAAGCAAATTTTCCACAGAAGTATCAGAGGAATTCAAAACAAACAGTGAAAGTGTCTTCCTATGTGAAGCAAAAGAATCCCAAGCAAATAAGATGTGAAGTTGCTATAAAGCTGAAAAGGGCCGGTGCTTAAAGATAATCTAGATATGGTCCAAAAGCTGAATAAATACCTTCCTCTCCCTTTTCATCAAAGGTAATGTTGACAAATATGAGAAAATTGAGACATGTCCGTTTATTATGGAATTGGAATTTAACTACTTGAAGTAGAATTAAACCTGAGGACCTACCTTAATTCTTTGTTAAAGGTTGTCCTTAGGACTATGTCAGTACTGGACTTGCCTGTCTGGACTACACTGAAAGCCTGAAAGTTTGCAGACTCCGAATATAAAATTCAGAGCCAATGAGACTGTATCTGAATATTCTCAATGGATTAACAAACAGCTGGACATGCCAGGAAAAACTTCTTGTTAACATAAGTCAGTCCCATGGACCACCTGAAGGTAAAGTGGAGAAAACTTGTACAGTACACTGTTCACACGCTGTCTATTAGGGCTGTTATTTCAGCTTGATTAAGATAAAACCAATGCATCCAATGAATGCAAACTAGCTGTTTCCATCCCAGAATTTTGGTGAAATTGGCAAATGGAGTTGTGAGAGCAGTAACAAGGCCTCTTAGTAAAAAAAAAAAAAAAAAATACCTTATCTAAAAACAGTGATGTTTTGTAGGCAGATAAAGACCTTTTAGTTTTAAATATATAGAGAGAACCAGAAAAAGGGAATAATAAAAAAAAAAAAAGTAACATCTCACCCAAGGTACTTTTTTCACAGCTACCTGGTAGCTTTTTTTAGTAACATTAATAGTTCTCTGATCAAAATAAATTCATTCCATTCATTACCTGAATTTCTGTAAGGTGGCTGGTATAATGTCAGTAAAAAAAACTGTTAGATAAAATGAAGTGATGAAATGTGAACATTTTGGAAAAAAAAAAAAAAAAAAAAAAGAAAGGTCAAGACTTTATGACTACTAGTTTTGTTGAAAGAGAAAATATTTCAATAGAGGAAATGTAAAGATGTGTCTTGGGGCCAAGTTTATTATTTTCACAAAGGCACATGGCAAAAAAATAAATAAAAAAGCACTAATGAAAGTTGCTGATAAGTCAATATTAAGACAGCCTGCCAAACAGAAAACAATCAACAACCAGAAATTTAGAGGAGAAGACAGAGAAGCCTATAGCAATACAAATAGGATGAAAGTAATGCTACAATGCTCAAAAGTGTGCAACACCACAAAACTTATTTTTTAGATGGTTAGGCTGAGATTTTCACTGTAAACATGCAGTTAATAATAAAAATCATAAAATGTATACATGCACATACTAATTCATCAAAGACTATGTTTTATAGACTGTTCCCTACTCTCCTTAAAATAAGCTGGTGTTAAGGTTCCAGCAGAAATCAGGTAGTACTGCACCCACATATAAAACCACTGTATAAGTACAGCTGAGATGAGATACTTGGACAGATGATACCTTTGGTATCATCCACTGTGATTCTTCTTACGGTCTCATCTGGAAGGCTCTGTGGTGTCCTCTGTGTATGTAAAAAAGTTCAGTGCAACTGGAACATAAATGCAAAAGCACAGTTTGATGAATTTCAAGAAATTCCTCAATAATTTCCTTAATTTTTCTAAAATAGAGATATAAGAGTGAAAACTTGTTCAGTGTGACATAGTGAAGGATGAAAGATGGTGTAGTTCTTCCCAGTAAATACAGTATGTCAGCAAAAATTAAAGAGGGAACAATGTTCTGTAAGAAGAAAAATACATGAATAAAATGTCAATGAAGCATGCATCAACACATGCTGGGGACAAACTGACTGGAAAAAGCCATGAAAAGATGGCTCTTCAGATGCTCGTAGACAATAAGCTGACCTTAAGCCAGCAATAAGCCCTCGAGCAAAGAAGGCCAACAGCCTCCTGGGTGGCATGAGGAAGAGCCTTGCCAGGATTTTGAGGGAGATGGTCCTTCTCCTCTACTCAGCACTAGTGACAGACAACTGGAGTGTTGTGTCACCAGACTGAACATTTTCTTACCATTTTCTTGTACAACAAATTAGTGGTGGCAAAAATCAAGCTTAAAAGATCTTATTATCTTTAAGACAGATAGACAGAAGGGTTTATGAAATGGATTTCATAACATATTACCTATCATCAGGGAACTGACCTTAGTGAGCCAGGAAGTCTCTTCCAGCCCTGTTTTTGTGTGTCCAAATGAAGAAAAATAAACAAATAAATACAGCCAGGTTTCCAGTGAGGCTGATGAACAGCGAATGAGTCACAGGCTTACCATGAACACTACTGTTTCTAAGTCTTCTAAATTGCTTATTTACAGCTCAGTAGGAACAAGACAGATACCACAGTAGAAGCTTACATGAGTACTTTTTTTTTTTTTTTTTTTTTTTTGCAAAGGCGATCAGCTCCGGGGCAGACGTGTTCTGCAGCGGAGCAGGGGACCGAGGCGGGCAGGGCTTTTTGTCCAGCATCGAGGCCACTCGGGGGAGCCGCCGGGACCCGGCAGTCCTCGCGAGGGAAGCTGACGAGGCGTGGGCGGAGCCAGCAGCGCCCCCTCCCAGGCTGTTTAAAAGCTGCCCCTAGGGAGCGCGAGCGACCAGGAGCGCGGCGAACAGGACGGGCAAACAGGGCGTGGCGCGTCGAAGGGCGTGGCGTGGCAGTTCGCGCGGGCAGAGCGAGCGGGGGCCTCATCGTCGCTCTGTTGCAGCTGCCTCTCCCTTCGGTGCTTGCTTGTAACCTGCTTACGTAGAACCTGACCATGGTATCAACCAGGCAGAAAAACGTGGCCTCCGCATCTCGTGCGGCATCTCCAGCCACGGTCACCAGTGTGGCTACTCAGACGGAGGGCTCGGGGAAACACGCAGCCGTCCAGGTCCTGGGCTGCAGAGTGTGCCCCAGCCTTCTGTCGGTCTCCGACAGCAGCGGAGAGTATGCCTGTGGGAGGTGTGCCCAGGTTGAAGAACTGCTCAGCCAGGTAGCGGAGCTCCGGGAGGAGGTGAACAGGCTCAGGATCATAAGGGAATCAGAGATGGAAATTGACTGGTGGAGGTGCACTCTACCCTCTCTGAGGCAGGCTCACGAGCCTGCCACAGCACAGGCGTCTCCTGTTATGCAGAAGACGGAGGTTCCCTCCTCCTGCCAGGCAGCGGGAGGAGACCTAGATCAAGGGGGGAATGGAGGCAGGTGCCCATTCGGGGTGGTAGGCAAGCCCTCACTCGGCCCACCTCACCTTCTCAACTACCCTTAAATAATCGTTATGAAGGACTAGAACAAGACGATCTGAATGACAAAGTAGATAAAAACCCGTCCCGGTTGGAGGGGGCGCCTAAGACAAGGCGACCCAAACATTGCATTGCCACATCATCCTTCAAAAAAGAAAGAAGGGCTATTGTTATGGGGGGCTCCCTTCTGAAAGGGACAGAGGGACCAATATGCCGACCGGACCCAACCCGCAGAGAAGTCTGTTGCCTCCCTGGGGCTCGGGTGAGAGACTTTGCCAAGGAAGTCAAGCGCCTGGTACGGCCCGCTGACTACTACCCGCTACTGGTCTTTCAGGCTGGTAGCGATGAAGTAGCAACGAGAAGTCCGAAGGCGATCAAAAGAGACTTTAGGGATTTGGGGCGACTACTCAGAGGATCAGGGGCGCAGGTTGTGTTTGCCTCTGTCCTTCCGATAGGGGGGATCGAAGCTGAAAGGCGTGCTGTTCACATAAACTCGTGGCTTCGAGACTGGTGTGACCGGCAGAATTTTGGGTTCTTTGATCACGGGAAGGTCTATGCTACACCAGGCCTGATGGCACCGGATGGGACGCGCCTCTCTCGGAGAGGAGTAAGGATCTTTGGTCAGGAGTTGGCAGGGCTGATAGACAGGGCTCTAAACTAGAGTCGAAGGGGGAAGGGGCTAAAACCAGGCACACTGGTGAAGACCTAAGGGATGGTACACTAGAATCAGAGGGGCTGTGTGCCAGTGAGGTCCTTTGGTCAGATCCACAAGGTGCTGAGTGTAAGGAGACGCACCTGAAGTGCTTCTACACGAACGCACGCAGCATGAGGAATAAAATGGATGAGCTAGAAGTCCTGGCCCAGTCCCGAAACTACGACATCATCGGCATAAGCGAAACCTGGTGGGATGAGTCGTGTGACTGGGGTATTGTGATAGATGGTTACAGGCTCTTCAGGAGGGACAGGCAGGGTAGGCGAGGTGGTGGGGTGGCGATGTATGTGAAGCAGGGGCTGGACTGTGTGGAACTTCAGGTCGGCAACGGCAAAGTTGAGAGCCTCTGGGTAAGGATCAAGGGACGAACGAATAAAGAGGATGTCGTTGTGGGAGTCTATTACAGACCGCCTGGCCAGGACGATAGCGCCGATAAATTATTCTTTACAGAACTAAGAGAGGCCTCGAGATTAACTCCTCTTGTCCTTATGGGGGACTTCAACTTGCCAGACGTTAACTGGGAGTGCCACACGGCTGACACGAGCAAGTCCAGGAGGTTCATGAAGCACCTAGATGATAACTTCTTGGTGCAGGTGCTAACGGAGCCAACTAGGAAAGGTGCCCTCCTAGACCTGTTGCTAGAAAACAGAGAGGGTCTGGTGGGAGATGTGCTGATTGGTGGCCGCCTTGGTCATAGCGACCATGAAGTGGTTGAGTTCAAAATTTACGGTGACAGAAGGAAAAGTGCCACCAAAACCTCATCCCTAGATATGGGGAAAGCGGACTTCAGGCTGCTCAGGGAACTAGTCAGCAAGGTCCCCTGGGAAACTGCTCTTGAAGGCCTCGATGTCCACCAGTGCTGGTCATTCTTTAAGCGATGCCTGCTAGAAGCACAAGATCAGGCAATTCCTAAATATCGCAAATCAGGCAAGTGGGGCAGGAGGCCGGCGTGGCTGACCAGGGACATTCTAATGGAGATTAGGCGGAAACAGAGAGTGTTTCGCTACTGGAAAGAGGGCCAGGTGTCATGGAAAGAATACAGGGATGCTGTTCGTGTTTATAGGGAGAAAGTTCGTGGGGCCAAAGCACACCTAGAGTTGAAGCTGGCTGTGTCTGTGAAAGAAAACAAAAAGTTTTTTTTTAGATATGTGAATGGAAAAAGGAGAACTAAAGAATACATAGGGCCGCTCCTTGATAGGGATGGTCTCCTCACAGACAATGACATAGGCAAAGCAGAGACGCTTAATGCCTTCTTTGCTTCTGTCTTCAATGTTGATGATGGGCTTCGGGACCCAGGGTGCCCCGAGCTGGAGGACCGGGACGGTGGGGATGACAAACTCCCAACCGACCCTGAACGTGTGCGGGATTTGCTACTCCACCTGGATCCCTACAAGTCCATGGGTCCGGATGGGATTCATCCCCGGGTGCTGAAAGAGCTGGCGGACGTCATCGCGGAACCTCTCTCAATTATTTTTCAACGATCCTGGGAATCTGGAGAGGTCCCGGTAGACTGGAAGCTGGCAAATGTTGTGCCGATTTTCAAGAAGGGTCAGAAAGAAGACCCAAGCAATTACAGGCCTGTCATCTCACGTCAGTGCCTGGTAAAATCATGGAGAAGATGGTTCTCGAACTTATTGAGGCGCACCTGGGGGACAAAGCAGTCATTGGTCCCAGCCAGCATGGGTTTGTGAAGGGTAGGTCCTGCCTAACTAACCTGATTTCCTTTTATGATAAGATCACCCGTATGGTGGACCAAGGGAAACCAGCTGATGTGATTTTTTTGGACTTCAGCAAGGCTTTTGACACGGTTTCCCATAGGATCCTACTGGACAAAATGTCCACCATACAGCTAAATAAAAACATCATCCGATGGGTGAGCAATTGGCTAACGGGCAGGGCCCAAAGGGTTATGGTAAATGGGGCTGCGTCAGGCTGGCGGGCGGTCACCAGTGGGGTCCCTCAAGGCTCCATTTTAGGGCCGGTACTTTTCAATATTTTTATAAACGATCTGGATGTAGGAATAGAAGGTATTTTGAGCAAGTTTGCTGATGACACCAAACTTGGAGGAGTTGTGGACTCGAATGAGGGTGGAAAGGCCTTGCAGAGGGATCTGGACAGGTTGGAGAGCTGGGCGATCACCAACCGCATGAAGTTCAATAAGAGCAAGTGCCGGGTCCTGCACCTGGGACGAGGAAACCCTGGCTGCACGTACAGACTGGGCGATGAGACGCTGGAGAGCAGCCTAGAAGAGAGGGATCTGGGGGTCGTGGTAGACGGCAAGTTGAACATGAGCCAGCAGTGTGCCCTGGCAGCCAGGAGGGCCAACCGTGTCCTGGGGTGCATCAAGCACGGCATCGCTAGTAGGTCAAGGGAGGTGATTGTCCCGCTCTACTCTGCGCTGGTGCGGCCTCACCTCGAGTACTGTGTGCAGTTCTGGGCACCACAGTATAAAAAGGACATGAAACTGTTGGAGAGTGTCCAGAGGAGGGCTACGAAGATGGTGAAAGGCCTGGAGGGGAAGACGTACGAAGAACGGCTGAGGTCACTGGGCCTGTTCAGCCTGGAGAAGAGGAGACTGAGAGGAGACCTCATCACAGTCTACAACTTCCTCGTAAGGGGGTGTCGAGAGGCAGGAGACCTTTTCTCCATTAACACCAGTGACAGGACCCGCGGGAACGGGGTTAAGCTGAGGCAGGGGAAATTTAGGCTTGACATCAGGAGGAGATTCTTCACAGAGAGGGTGGTTGCACACTGGAACAGGCTCCCCAGGGAAGTGGTCACTGCACCGAGCCTGACTGAATTTAAGAGGAGATTGGACTGTGCACTTAGTCACATGGTTTGAACTTTTGGATGGACCTGTGCGGTGTCAAGAGTTGGACTTGATGATCCTTAAGGGTCCCTTCCAACTCAGGATATTCTATGATTCTATGATTCTATGATTCTATGATTCTACATTTCCAGCACTGTTTTAGAGACATCGATTTCATCAGAACTGGAGGATGGTCATTGGTTTACATCCATCTTAAATATCCTGTGAGAGGCAGCTGAGTGAACTCATGTCTTTCATGGAGACTGGTGATTACCACTTAGAAACATTTTAAGGACAGAAGCCAGTACCCGTATTCTGCTGTTTCTATTGCACTTGCTTGACATGAGAAACTAAAGGCATCCTGTCAAGAAAACAAGGACAAGGGCAGCTATCTGGCTGTCTCGGGAGATCCAGTAGAGAAATAGATTAAAATGTTTAAAGAGAAGAAGGTTCTTTTAAAAGGATGGACCTCAAACAAAATTGGGCAGGCTACACAGTGTATAAGGATAATATGACTCATGAGTTAAATTGCATTGACTAGACCCATAAAAATAACACCATCATATTTTACAGTATCCTTTTGATTTTGACAGGCTTGCCTTTAGCTGGTAGATCCCCTGAAACCATTTAATTTAAATGGCACATAGCTATCTAACTAACATTTGGGTCTTAAAGTTTTGCTCCTGACAGTGCTCAAAATATGACAGTGGATGATAATATTCCCACCAAGCCATGTTTGGCATTGCTGCTGGATATGTCTACCCTTCTCTATGTAAGGATGTCTTGTCATATACCCAGAACCACCATACTCAAGTTCATCTTTGTGTTGGTATGATGTCACACTCAGAAAGTCCTCTGCCCATGTTTTCTGCACAGAACACTACCTAATTATGGGCATGTGGCCCTATCTTAGACAGTCTTCTGATATAGAATGAGACATGATGATTTTGGAAATTAAAGTAACTGAAGAGAAAAATTAATGTAGGGAATAACAAGTTAGATTAAATGACCTCTAAATTCATCAGCAAAAATACAAAAACAACTGAATGTTAGAAGAGAATTGGAAAAGATTTTTGGAATAAATATCTGGTGAAACTTTTCACAGTCATTAAGTTTTTCAGCTGCATGAATTATTTTCCAATCTGAGGTCTAATTGACTGATATGAATAGATAAAGGGGGTTTGAAAAGAATAACTAAAAAGAATATTTTTTCTTTGGATTTCAAGATAGTGCAAATGACTACTAATTCAGTCATTTAAAAATTATAAAGTAAAACTTGTCTGGCTAGGTATCTGTATATATTATTGTTCAGGAACTAATCTATAGTTTAGTTTAGTTTTTCTGTTTGTTTTTTTGTTTTGTTTTGTTTTGTTTTTGTTTTCTGTATGGATTCTCACTAATACAATTTCATGTCAGCATTCAAAAAAAAAAATCTAGATGTAATGAAGGCATGAAATAAAACATCACTTTTATGCCATTAAAAGATAACTGTTTATTTTTAGACATCAACCTCTGCAATATGTAAAACTGCAAATTTAAAATATCTATCTTGACCAGTTAGACCAGTAGTAAAGGACGGAAAAGACAGAATGTTAAATTTAGAAACTCTGGCATTTTTCAAAAGTGTTCTAGTCCAAAATCTTCTCTTGCAGTCATCTAACTAAATCTAATTGTCCAAATTTTTAAATTATCCAAAAGGGAATTAAGAAGTATAAATAAAAGGATTTGTTTTACATTTCAAAAATTATAATTTTAATAAATCTCAAAATCCCTTTCACTGACAATTTTTTCAAAACAGAAAAAAAAATGATGAGTTTCTTGTCTTCTCTTTCAACCTAAAACTTTCTCTCACAATATTCAAAAAACTAGTCACAAAGTTAACTAAGAGTTTCAATTACTATATGAAACCTACCTTTCTTCATAAATCTTATGATAGAATCATAAAATCATGGAATGGCTCAGGTTGGAAGGGACCTTAATGATCTTATCTAGTTCCAACCCCCTTGCCATAGGCAGCGACACCACCCACTAGATCAGGTTGCTCAGGGCCTCATCTAACCTGATCTAGAACACCTCCTGAGTTGGGGCATCCTGTCTTTCACCTTATAGCCAAGTAATTCATATCTTTATGCCAGTGTCATCTCCCTCTATACTTCACCATCCACACTTTACTATTTGCCATGCTGCATTTATTATCTATTGTCATATAGACAGATTCCATCATCAGAATAATCAGTGCAAAAATTCACTTCAGACAGTTACTTGAGGGGTGAACTGCAGACACAAACCTGTGTGGATTTTAAGCTCTGAGATGGAGGATCTTTGGTGTTTTTTTCTTACGAAGTGTAATTCATCTGCAGCTATTCCCTTCCTTCCTCACATGTGTGACTCTCCATTACAAAACAGTTATAAGGTTATGTATATATATAACCACACAGGTTATAAGACCATAGCAAAACTGACATAGCATGATTTTTTCCCATAGTTACAAGTGATAGAAAGTCTTTGTATTTTTGAAAGTCTTCTATTTTTGTACTTGAAAAAAAAAATGAAAGATTTATTCCAGACCATAATAAAATAGTATGAACGTACATCACAATGCAGTTATCCTTTGATACAGATCTAAGAGAAATCATTCCATGATCTGGAATAAGGAGTTCTGTATGCCACTAGAAAACAAGTTGAATACTTAGATTATTTTGTTGTTTTTTCTTGTTGCCATACTAGTACTGCCAATGCCAATAACAATAACAATTTACATTTGTATAGTCACTCTTATTTCAAAACACATGGCAGATCATAGGCCAAATTATGCTTTTGGTTATATGGCTTAGTAAATACACACCTGACTCCATTCCACAGTTGCATTGGAGCCATGAAGAGCAATTTTATCTTTACTCTTCACAAGGAATGAAGAGTGGTAATATGAAACCTCCTTTTCGTTGGAATGAAAAAGTAGCACAGAAACACAAAAGAGATTATTTTATTTTATTTTATTTTATTTTATTTTATTTTATTTATTTTACTTTATTTTAATTTACTTTAATTTTATTTTATTTTTATTTTATTTTATTTTTCCCCAGGATTCAATGAGACTATTTGAAAAGCTTAAACAGAAAATACATCTCAAAAAATGTTTTGGCTCTGAAGAGGTCATACCAAATAGTAAATATTTGTTGTTTGTAACAACTCCTTCATTTATAACATCACAAACTAACCAAGCAATCTTCTCCAACGGCTGAATGTTACAGGCATAGCAAGAACTCCTACAACTAAAAACAACAATTTGATAACAAAATTAGTATTATATGAGCCAACTTCCTGCCAAAATCTTAATGAAGACAACTCCAGAGGCATCCTGAGAGGCATTAAAACCTCACCTTCAGTTATTCAAGTATCTTTCCTTGTGAATCATTCTCAATCAGCACATTTTCTGGACATGCCATCCTATCAAGGCACCAAGCACTTCAACTCTTTTCACTGACTGGCTGAAGACCCATTGGAAGATATGATGTCATTTTACCTCTTCCACAGCTGGCAGAATTTCCATATCTGGGCTCTCAGTCTGAAGTTTGTAAGAGTATGTGGTAAATCTGGCCAGTGTTTTTTTTTTTTTTGTTTTGTTTTTGTTTTTTGTTTTAGTTAGACAGAAGAAAATGCTCTTTTATTTCAGATTGCATCACTTTTTGTTTGTACCCTGAATCCATTTTGCTCCAGGTAAAGAAGAGAGAAACTGACCAAAAGGTAAAGCTTCTTTTTTTTTTATAAGTTTTCAGTTTTCAAATTCTTTTTTTTTTATCTTTTCACAATATGATGATTACCAACTAAATACATTTTCCTGTGAAGAAGGAATGTGTGTTTGACTGAGCATTTCCAGATCAAAACATTGGATTCTTTAAAGTAGGAAAAACTCCAGGCTTGGAAGACCAGTGTTCTCAGATGTTGATTCAGAGCAAATATTTTCTGTTCTTGCTGTTTCTGGAACTTGAAGACCTAAGTCCTCTCTATATTGGAACATTCTGAAAACCACTTTGTAATCACAGAGAATAGCTTTATGCACCATACCATCATAAGAATACTGCCAAAACAAGTATTATTATTATTGTTATTATTTTTCTGGATGTTCTGATCGTTTCTAAAACTAAGACAAAAACTAGAACAGAGAAGTTTGAATCTTAAATTGATTTGAAGACATGAATCTTCACATTTTTACACCAATTAAGTGCTACCATAATTGGAACTCTATAAACAGATATGTAAAATTTAAGTCTATCATGTTTTAGGTATGAAAATACAACAGAATATGACAGGTATGATATCAAATATGTAAGAATTAGTAAAAGAAGAAACTTAGATCATCAGAATCCACAATGATGAGACCCAAGTAAAGCCTACAGAGTTAACTACCTCCCTTTCAAATTCCTACTTTTTAATACACACAACAATGTCTTTAAGCACTATGACATCTGAGCATTTAAGTTTGTGTCTAACTGGCTTGTGAGATCATAATTCTATTGACTTGCTTTCTGTCATTTAATAGTGGTCATGAAGTTGTTATTGATCTGCACCTGAAGCAAAACAACTCTAATTTCTCACAGAAAGTAGATAACCATTACTTGGAATTATCTCATCCAAATGAAGCATTAAAAGATGTGCTTAAATTGGAAGTGCTATTTTTAAGATATCCTGTATAATGGATGGGGACAGACAAGTTCTTCAAAAGTCAAAAGATTTTTTTTATTTTTTCTTTAATTTTTTTAGGACAGCAAAATACGTATCTTTGATAACTAATTTCAGTCATATGCAACTTATATATGTTTATAAGCAGAGCTGTAAAGCTGGATTCATAAAGCATTTTAAGATACATACATCTGTATGTACACTAGTAATTTCTCAGAAATTAGAAACTCTCACTAAGTGCTAGATCGGTTGCATAGAAATAGTTGAGGCTCAAAACATGTAAGTAGTCTTAGTGCCAGCTCCAGAAAGTTCTCAGCATGTACAGATCTATAGGATACATTAATTCTTGCAAAGACCGATGAAACCACAGTGCAGGAGTACATTAACAGAAGGTGAACATCTTGTCCTTTTTCACTGCCTACATTGACACTTCAGGCACCAAGGAACTACCAATTATTTTAATTATCTTCTCTCTTCTAACAACAGTGCTTGACTTCTTAGGTTTTTGAAGATCATTTTCTAGAAGATAGATACTTTGTAAATGGAGCTAGTAATCTGAGACAAATTCTGATGCTTTTACTCACACCAAGTAGGAAATTGCTCTGGAATAGCTGTGGCAATTATTGAAGAGTAAGGTTGCTAGCAGAAGCAGGAGAGATTTTCAGGCCTTTTCTCTGAACCAGCAAGGCAGGAGGTTATCTCTTTGGATAACATTAGAAGCATACAAGCATACAAAAAGTTACTATTTAAATAACGTCTTTCAATGAAGGATGCATTTCAAGAACTTCACCCGTCAGAAAAAGTTGTTTGAGCAAGTTCCATCTATCAGGAACAAGAATGAGGCTTTAAAAGCTGCTCAGGGGTGTGATGAAATAAAAGAAGTAGACTTTAGACTTTCCTGCTGTTGACACAGTAGCACTTAACTAGTATATTTGTGTAGATAAGAAATGGAATGCATGTATCCTGATTCATTCCTTTATTTGGTTTATACATTAGAAAAATAAACTTCTTTAAAAAAAATCTGTGGAGGGCACTGCCTGATGTATAATTGTTGTTGGTCTTGGGAGTGGCTGCATTTTTTTTTCTCTGAGGTGGTTTTTTTTTGTCTTTTTTTTTTTTTTTTTTTTTGGAACTTGGATGAAGCTGTTGTCATCAGTAATAGACTCCATATCATTTCTCTACACAGAGATGAGCTGAAATAATGTCATGGCCTATAAAATTATATCTACAGGCTCTGGCTTCTCTGTCTGGATGAACTAGATGTAAATGACAAAATGTCGAAGGCCACATGCAGCAAAATTATCTTCAAGCAATGTCAACTTTGGGGAATGATATCAAAGATCTCTCATATTACTGTGGTTTGTGATTTCGCACATTGTTAAACCAATAAACCTGGTCTAAGGTAGCTATGGGTATTATGTTCTTTATCTTTTTCAAAGAAGCTGCAAAGTCCAAGCTTCCTCCTACTCAGAGAGAGATGTGTAAAATGTTACTGAAAGGGAAGAAGTTGAGAAGAATTGAAGTCAAAGACTGAAATAAACTCAGGATGGGGAGAAGATAGAGACAAAAAGTCTCTTGGTTGTTGAGATCTGTGATAAAATATATGTCTCACACACATACAAACACACACACACAGGCTGATTGATGTTTTTGATCAGCAACTCCCCACATACAAGGGTTTTAATCTGGAAGCTTAGCACTTTGATTTACTTGCTTGATGAGGCCTTGAATTTGGGAATTTGGTTCAGTTCCTTATGTTTTTGGAATCAATTTTCAAACTACACATCTGGCTTTATATATTGTTTACAATGATCCCTGGAGTACAAAAGGTTTCAGAGCTAATATTTTATATTTTAGTCCATGTTTAGTCCACACATTGATTAAAGACAAAAATCTGTGGCTGTTTGTTGGGGAACGGTGATATCACAATAAGTTGTGGTTTTTGTTTGTTTGTTTGTTTGTTTGTTTGTTTGTTTTTAACATTGAAAATGGAATAGGAACACAAATTCCAGATTCTTTAACAGAGTGGAAAACTGGATGAGGAAAAAGTCATTGTAGTACTTAATAATCCTATTTTGGCATATAATAGAGCATATAGAGCTATAATGGTTTAATTAATTCATCTTGCTTCAGTCTAGTTCACATCATGGCTGGAGTAGGAATTTCAAAGTCTAAAGGTCCAAGTATATACCAATTAGACTAAACTAAGTAGCCAGGGCCAGTAAAGGTATGCTTCCTGTCTGAGCTGGATGCAGAAGGAGGATTAATTTATAAGGAGGTAAACATCACCCTTGCATCAATTGTAAAAAACATCTTTTAATTTCAAAATTTAGGACTGAGTCTGATTGTGTTGGAGAGATTGGAAGGACAAAATAATTGTCATACAGAAACACCCAAAATGATAAATTGGCATATAAATCATCAACACATGAAAATCACAAGTTTAGTGCATGTACAGTTTACTTTGTAATGATATCAATGACTGATGATCCCTCTATAACTACTATAGGCTAAAGGCTTGAAGTTCTAGAAAAAAAACACATTGGTGTAGTCTAATGCACTTATATATCTCCTAAGTGATCAGCAAAAGTTGCCTTCTTTGGCTTTAGAGAAGACCTGAAAAAAAGTCTGCTTTTGGAAGAATCTTCAAGATTTTTTCATGAAGGATGAAAAGACTGTTGAGAGAAAAAAATTGCAATAGCTTCAGTGTTAGTTTGAAAATCTTGACTTTTTTATTATTATTATTATTATTTCTTTCTTTCTTTTACTTTCTCTTATGTGGAAATGTCCTTTTATTTATTTATTTATTTATTTATTTATTTATTTTTCCTAGTAACATGCTTAGCATCCTGAAAAAGAGCTATTGTACTTACAGTTTATCTGGACAAACTGGAGTTGGATCGAAAGACTGGGCAGGACTAGTATTTCAGTAGCTTGTAGGCATTGCAGTGATTTTTCTCACTCCAGATTATCTCCAGTGAGAGTACACTGTAAATAAATTGATTGTCCAGACTCCTTTTATATTCATTAATACAAAAGAGATCTTTCTTAGACATGGCTGACTTTATCCTATAAAAGATAATGGGAAATGACCTTAATAGGCCATAGGTGCTTCCTTCTCTCTATTGACTTCAAGAAAGACTGGATGACTAGTTTAGCTGCAGGCATATTCTTTAGAATGTCCAGAGATAAATGGAATGTATTCCAGAGCTAGTTTCTGTTGCCTATTCATGTTCACCATAGTAACTTTTGGTAGGTGTATCTAGGAAATCTGAGTCCTCCCAGTCGGTCTTTCAGTACTTAAAGGGGTCATATAAAAAGACGAAGAGCAACTTTTTACACAGGCAGACAATGATAGGACAAGAGAGAATGGTTTTAAACTAGAAGAAGGAAGATTTAGATTAGATTTTAGGAGGAAATTCATGCAGAGGGTGGTAAGGTTGCCCAGAGATGTTGTGGATGTTCCATCCCTGGAGATGTTCAAGTCCAGTTTGGATGGGGCTTTGGGCAAGCTGGTGTCCTTGCTAGTGGAAGCTATTGGAAAGTGTCCTTGCCCATGATGATCTATAACGTCCCTTCCAACCCACGCCATTCTAGGATTCTATGATTTGCACTCTGTAATAGCAGCTGGATGCTGGTTGAGATGCATTAGAGAACATCTAATATTGAATCTACCCATGTGGAGACGAATGATTTTCTTGAAGTCTCATCTATGGAACAATCTAGAATTCCTAAACTGAGAAAAGTTTGAACATGTGAGTATGTTCCCATCTATAGACTAACACAAATATGTATTATTTACAATGGCTCTTTCTAAATGCCCTGCAAAGCTATGATTTGTGTACTTAGATTCACCTATTTTTAGATTGAATTCATATCTGTAGTGTATTTACACACCTAAATTGTGTACTTGCACAGTTTCACTATTACAGAAGTTTCAAGAGAGAGCAGCAGCCTTTCGAACAAACAAACCTGTTTCAAGCTGAGATCAATATAACATGTTTAGTGATACCAGGAAATGTGAGGTATAGCTCACTCATCTGGGCTAAGTAGAGCACAGAGTGCAGGTGTATTTTTTAAATTCAGTTCCTTTGGTATCTCCTCCTAAGGTGAACTAGCAATAAATGTCGTTATTGCCATCCTGTTTTTCACTTTGGCCCATACTCATCTGCTCATCATTAAACTCTCACCTGAGGAGAGTAGCTTAAACACAGAGTCACTGTCTGCATAGCCAGTGGAAAATGGATGAGACGTTGTCCTGGTTTCAGTTAGGACAGAATTAATTTTCCTCTTAGTAGCTGGTAGAGTGCTATGTTTTGGATTAGGATGAGAAGAGTGCTGATAACATGCTGATGTTTTAATTATTGCAGAGCAGTGCTTACACCAAGGACTTTTCAGCTCCTTGCTCTGTCCTGACAGCGGGCAAGCTAGGGGTGCAGCAAGAGCTGGGAGGGGACAGATCCAGGACAGCTGACCCAAACTGGCCGAAGGGGTATTCCATACCATCTGACGTCATGCTAAACAATATATAGGGGTGGCTAGCCGTGGTGGGGACTGGCTGCTCGGGGATAGGCTGGGCATAAGTCAGCGGGTGGTGAGCAATTGCATTGTGCATCACTTGTTTCATACACATTATTAGTAGTAGTACTATTATCATTATTATTATTATTTTCCTGTCTTAATAAACTGTCTTTATCTCAACTCACAGGCTTCACTTTCCCATTTCTCTCCCCCATCCCAGAGAGGGAGGGGGGAGTGTGAGCGAACGGCTGTGTGGTGTTTAGCTGCCAGCTGGGTTAAACCACAACAGACATGCAGAAAATATCTAACCTAATAAATTAAAGAGGTTAAGGACCATTCTCTGGTTTTGAGGATTACAGAATTGTTGTAACTTGCATATATACAGCAAAACTATCTTCACTTCCCAAATGGGGTGGTAACAACCAAATTACTTACTAGAATATGCTATAGTATACCATGCCTCCAGACTACCTACCCTAGACAACAGTACTGTTTGGCATGGGCTAAAATATACCAGAGCATGTATGAACATTTAGGCAGTAGGGATGGCTGTTCTTATGTCTCTTACAGACCAGCATATGTAGAGTTATAGAGAATAACTTAATCCTTTGCCTTTTGAGGTACCTCTGTATCCTCTCTTCATGTACAGCACTGATGTATTTCCTGGATTTCTGAAGACCTCTTAGATTTGTTGCTTCTGTCCCTCTGAACAGTTGAAGTTCAATGTCATGGTAGGGAATTGTAGCAAGTCATAAAACCCTAACAGGGAAAAGGAAAAATAAATAAATATCACCTTATGAGCCATCCTGAAGAACCGTTCTTCAATAATCCTCTTATTTCTGTGCCAGGTAATTTTTATATTCATGATGGAGCTATACATAATATGTATATGGTTCCACAATAAACTACATTTCTCATACTCTATTCATTTAAAATATCTTAATTTCAAATATATATATATAATTTTATGTATACTCAATCTTTTATCAGACCTTTAAATCAAAGCAATTAATAAATGTTTGTGTTTTTTTTTAAATGTATTAAATTGATCCATCATGAAGTTTATTACCTGAATGGCTAGCAATAAACCTTCTTTCTCCATTTCAAAGGCAAATTATTATAATTTCCATCTATCTTCAATACTCCTGGTTCTGTAGCCTTTTGCTTTGTCAAAAACAAATTCCTTTTTTTTTTTTTTTTTTTTTTTTAAGAAAACTAATAAACTTTAACATTTAGACAGCACTGCATGAGAGCTAAGGGAAGATTAGAGGCAATTACTCTGATTTCTGAAGGATTACCTAGAGATGTCATAGAATAATAACATATAACACACAGTCTTCCTGGGCAACTGGGTACACCATCAAAAATGTTTAATGCAAAAGACGTATTTGCAACTTAGATTTCCCAGGAAAGCAGTACAGATATGTGAACAAAATGGTGATTTTAAAATGTCATTTGGGGAAAGACAGAAGCATAAATGTCAGCCAGAACTTGGTAAAACTTAGGATAAAAAAATCGCTCATGTGGATTGTCATTTTTCATCATGTATCTACCACTGGGCAAGAACAGTAGGGGTTCTTTTACTGTTGTTTCTGTATTTTGTGTACACAATGCAATATGACTTGATTTACCCTGATTCGCTTTTGGGCAGGCAGTTTGGTTCACTGGTAATGTGTAAAAAGGCAAACTGGCACTCTGCCAGCATGAGCCTCATACTCAGTTCTCATTCACAGTTATGCTACTGTTAGTGCATCTCCCTTGCTGTCACTGTAAGTATACTGTTCCCCATCCATATGCTGCTACATGCTTCTTTATTCCTGTTAGCCCTATCTCTCCCTTCGACATGTGTCTTGCTGTCTCCTGTGTTCTTCTTTTCTTATTCCTCTTTCCTATCTTTGTTTCCTCTTCTTCCTTTTTCTTGCCATCTCTTCCTTGCCACACAGCTTTCAGAAAGGAGAGTAGCTAATACTTACCTGTCCAAAGATAAGGAGAAATGTAGAGGTGATGATCTGTCCTCCCATCTCATGCTCTCAGGAGGTTGAGCTGGATGTGGTTTTGCTCAGCTAAGCCTCACGGGAAGACTTTCCATTGCATCTTGACTTTCATATTCCCTGATTTCCTATTTCCTGCCTTTCTTTATATTATTCTTAATTATTATTGCTGTTATTGTTTTATTATTATTATTCACTGTGGTCACCTCTTCTTTGCAACATTTAGCTTAAAAAACAATTACTCTTAATTTGTTTCATTCTTCTTCACAAGTTCAAAGAAGTCCCTCCTCTACTGTATGTTGGAAGTCCAGTCCCTGCTGGTTTCTCTCCTTTGATGTCATTTCCACCTTCATTAACCTTCATTCCTGAACCATATGTTATTAGAGGTATTAAGACTCTTAGTTTAAAGGACTACGTATTCTACCTCAGAGGGATGTACTAAGTCATTACTCCTTTTATAGGAAGAAGTTGTTTGCTTATCCCTCTGTATAGTGGATGGAAAGCAAATGGTTATTTTTTCCAGGAGCCTGTCTGCACGTAGCTCAGCAGGAGCTCTGAGTACTAAACAGAAGTGTCATGCAGCAAACAGTTTCTCTCTAGTACTCTGCTGTGTATGATAGGAATGTCATTGTTCTGTCTGTGAGATAGGAAAGAAACAAAAATACAGTGGCAAAATGCCCTTTAAAATTACAAATGTTCCATATGGAGACCTGTATCAGCCTCCCCAGTAGCATTAAGAAAAGCTGTTTTTTTTTTTTGTTTGTTTGTTTGTTTTGTTTTGTTTTTTTTCTCCCTGGACTGCTTGGTTTCAAAGAAGCTGCCCTGCACAGTGATGTTAACCTATGAGAACCCTGAGAAGAGATCATTTGGTTCACTAAATCAGCACAAGTTTTCTTTAATTGTTTTCTGTGCTACCAAACTATAATCCTGTTGTTTACCCTTTGATCACCACCAAGCTCCTTGACTGTAAGGGAACACAATGCAACAGAAACAAAAGATGACAATGATTTACACTTATTCAGAGACTCCATAAAGATCTTACTCTTTGGGCCCATGTAGAAAGAATTATAGGTGGATAGGATAGGATATTTTCATCTCCAATGAAAATATGAAATATATAAACTAACACAGATTCCAGTTCTGTCACCTGGTTCTCAAGAATCATGTTTAGATAGCCTAGTGATGCCACCACAAGTTTCAGTTTCTTAGATTCTGACACCAAAGTCATTTCTTGCAGTTGCCAGATGTCCCTATGCTGCTCAACATATCTTCTAAGAATCAAAGAAATGGAAACAAGTGTCTGAATGAAAGATACATAGAGAAAAATTAGTATCATCCAGCAGATTTGTCTATATACTTTCATAAGGAAAGTATTATTCTATACACATAAGCCTGTAAGAATGTTTGCAGAATAAAATGGAAGCACCTTCTGCACTACTAAAATAGAGTAACATCTCCTTTGAAAAATATCTAAACATTTTTTATCATTATTCTGTCTTTTCTTCTTTAATAAGACAATAGCCAACGTAAATAACTTATTTTTGGAACCCTGAAAGAACAGAAGATGATTGGAGTTTATATAAATAATTGTCTAAATGAGCTGTTTCTTAACTTTAGAATAAGAAAATGATGACATCAAACCTAAATCTTCTATCTGAAAAAAAAAAAAAAAAAAGATGTACAGCAATTGTCCCTTACCTTTGATTTACCTAGAAAAATTGAGTCTGGAACTGAGTAATACTTGAAAGACAAAAGGCATAAGAATCTAGTTTTGAAAATGTTGAGTACTGTAATCTGTAGATCTTCACAATGAACCTGAAAATCACCACCGTACAAAAGGTCATAGTTGTTACATTAACTGTGGATAATTTAAAGTGTTAAATCATGGGCTGGTTTACACATCATAAAAAACTAGCACTGTAGATTTTTTGTCACAGAAAAAGAGACACTTATTCTGTGGATAATTTAAAGTAAAATGTTAAATCACGGGCTGGTTTGCACATCATAAAAAACTAACACTGTAGATTTTTTGTCACAGAAAAAAGACACTTATTTTAATGAGTGTGGATTTCGGGCAGAAAGGGGTGGGTTTGGCTCCAGGAGTCGTTGGATAGAGGAGAATTTTCTACAAAGATGGCTGCAAATTAATTTGAAATGCTGTTGCCTCTCTTTTTAAACTGCCGAAGTGCAAGGGACATGGTGGTTTTAAGTTATATTACACCTTGAATTAACACAAAAGCAACAGTCTATTCAAGTGAGATTTGTGGCACAAGTAATAAACCACCGTACCCTTTCTCTGCATCGCTCTCATTCCCATGCAACTGCCAGTGACCTTTAACTAGTATTACCAAGAAAATGTTTGTGAATGATGGAGAGAGGGGAAGTCATCCTGCTTCCATCATCTTTCCTTCCTTCACCATTCTCATACAGTTTCTCCCAGCAACTGAAACACTGGAAGAGAGAGAGTAGAGCAAGCATGCAGCTGGCAGAATCACAAGCTTCAGCTATGAGGGCTACAAGACCAAGTATTTATTTTATGATATACATTACTTCTTAAGTAATATAATGGTAAAGCTCTGGGAATATTGCCAAAGGCTTTACCATAATCTATAACTTTTGTGTTTCTGGAAGACAGGATATACATGGTTATATGTGTAGAAAATTCAAGAGAAATTCAGACACTTTCATCTTTCTAAAATGTTATTACTGTGACTGACAGAACTTCCAAAATTAATCAAGGTCTTAAAAATTCTGTAAGTGGAAGCCATGGTTTGGTTCGTCCCCTCTGCCTTAGAAATGAGATAGTCTCAACTAGTCCCCTTGGACTACATTTTCTATTTTAGTGTAATAATTCTCAGATCTTTTTAGGGTTGTTAGGGTTGGATTTTATTAATTTTTTTCTTTCTGTTTCTGTCTTACAACTATTAGGGGAGTCATTAATCAGACATTGACATCTATTTTGCATTTACTTCTTGCCATGTTAAACTTAACTCACCTTTTCATTGATATGCCTATACTGATGTCCTTGGGAGTACTACTCACATGAACAATGTCTAATAGAGTCAGAAAAAAAATTAGACGCTGGAGACAATATTCACCAAACATAAATCAGCACTATATCAATTACATTGGCAGGACAATATCAAAGCTCCAAACTGCAGTAACATTAGTTCAGGTAATGCAGCAAATATTAAATAAATCATAGGAAAGATTAAGAAAAAAATATTTATCTCTCTCTTGTGTCTACTAAAGCAGATTTCAAATTAAGTCGACAATTTTATGGAATGAATGTTTGTCCAGTTCTAGAGAGAATTAGACCACAAATGCATATTACATAATGTAAGCTCACAAATAGCTGTCACTTAATACTTTTGACCACATCTGTCAATTAGGGTTTTGAAATTCCTGGGCTGATTATGACTTTAGCTATACAGTAAGTCATCCAGACACCAGCCAAGTGTGTGTGTGTGTGTGTATTGAGGATCCAGGACAACCTCACAGAGTTGGATTATACCATACAGGATTTATCAATTCCTAATGAAGCAGCAGCTGGAAGAAGAGCGGGATGCCTTTAGGCATCACAAATGGAAGTAGATGCTTATAATTAGGCAAACAAATCCTGTCTTGTGTATGTAACAGGAAAAATATGAAAGAAAAGCTTAACGGTTTCTGGGAACTGTTTTACCCCTTTGCCTCCTAGACTCTCGGTATGAGCTTCTAGCCTTTCCAGTCATTAACCGATGACCTAGAATTAAAAAGCTTACTTCTATTTCAGATGTTCGTGGTAATCCTGCCTGGCCCCTGGCCTCTCTAGTGCAGGTTTCTCACTACCTCTGTATTGTACCTGCCACTCCTACGTGGACAGATTATAGAAACATATTTTAGATGTTGTGTCTCTAGACATTTATGTCATATCCCTACTTACTACTCTTTTTCTGGCCAGAAATCCTGCAATGCTTAGACAGGGAGCTTAATTCTCATGCCTTGCCTAACACTGGTCAGAAGCATATTTTGTTGCATTATGAGTGCTAAGATTGCACAAAACTTTCCATTTCCATTCAAATAAGAAAATGAGAGAAACACATTTTGCTCTGATTGGCAGTACTGCAAAAACAGCCCTAGGCAAGGGCCTGAATCATGAGTCTACTGACTACCTTTGAAGAGGTACACAGGATAACCAATTTCTCTGGCAAGACTTATTTCTGTTAACAAAGTACTAAATATTGATTGTACATAATACCATCCTCCTACATGAGTACTATGAACACTTGACTATAAAGTCAGAATGACTCAACTTCCCTTTCTGGGGCAATGAATATGTACAGTGTTTTTTTTTTTTTTTTTTTTTTTTTTTTTTTTTT
>CM021697.1:191424342-191455466 GCA_011074415.1 Stictonetta naevosa
GTGTGTGTGTGTGTGTGTGTGTGTGTGTGTGTGTGTGTGTGTGTGTGAAACAACCCCAGCAATAGAAACCTTTAGGCAGACTGCAACATAGGTGCCAGGGCATATAATTTATATTTGATATGAAAAAAAAAAAAAAAAAAAAAAAAAAGCTTGAGTTTCCAATCTAAATCAAGAATAAGGACTTGAACCACAGTGTCTCATATTCAAAGAGCGTCCTCAGTATTGATGACCCTATGGCAAAGAAGCTCTTTTAGTCTCTGACCTGAGTATTGGAAGTCAACCAACCTTTCCTGTTGAAACTGAGACAGGAAAAGACTTCCCAAATAATGCCTGATTCTGATGAATCACTTTTTCCAACTCTATATAATTTTGCTGGAAAATTACCAAGCACCTTATCCTTGTGTATCAAATGAGATGCTTACCTTGGCATGTTTCCTTGTTTCCTGTACTGATATTTTCTGCTCCCTCTGGGAGCAATGACAGGGATAACCAGTGACTAGTCCCTCAGGGGAAAAATAAAAGGGATTATGAAACCTTAAAATAACGATTCAGACTGTCACTGGGAAGTCCTGCTTGCAAAGTATGTTTCTGTCTTTCAGTTGAGGATAGTCATCTGGTTAGCCAAAATTTTATCTGTTTTTCTTGAAGCACTTTCAAAGTGAAATTGGTGCACTGAAAAAGAAAAACTCCAGTTCTATAGCACTTGTTTACCACCAGTGCAAACAGTGATCACAAAATTGCTTTTCTTTATTATTACAAGGTTACGTGACCATTGTGCCATATAATACCTTTTCCTATCAGTATTATAAAATCAATACTTATCAAATAGCCATTATCGATATGGAAAGTAATGCATAAGTTCAAAAATACAGGAAGGCAGAACACTTCAAATAACAGATGGAAGTTGGCAATTTGTTAGAGTACATATAACGTAAATATCTAAAGCTCATGGACAAGAACAGAATGAGATGACTCAGGAAACCTAAGCAAAATTTAGTCATATTTCAGTTACAAAACAGTTTTAGATATATATCTACAATCAGTTGCCCAAGCCAATTATTTTACAGTCGTATTTTCATATTTTATTTAAATGCTGATTTACTTTCTCTTTGCTTTGGAAGCAGCATGTCAGGACAATATTGCCAAATTGTTAGCAATGATGATATCACAAGTAATTATATTTGTAGATCTCAGATGTAAAATTCAATGACATGCAATAGCAAAATCATTTACTTTAAAGTAAAATACTGATTTTACAGGAGAAATAGCAGAGATCAGATGTAAAGCAATGTCAAATGCCCAAATAGTAAATTTTCTGAGAAATATGGTTTACAGTTCTGATAAGCACAGGTGTCTTTATAATAGCAGCCAGTAAAACAATCCAAGACAGAAATGTAATTTAAAATTGATTATCTCCTTTCAACATTACAGCTTAAAACATGAAAGCTGTGTATGCCTGTTCCCACTCTGTTTTGATATGGCATCCAGCTGGGCTAAGCTTTTTCTGAGTGAGCTCTTCTTATAATCCACTCAAATCAGTATAGTCATAAAACAAATGAGGATTAACATCTACTGCAAAATTATGCAGCTTCTGTGGCTTGTATGTTACCTTTTTATTTCAAATAGAAACTCTGGTAGTTAAGCAGTAACTGTGGGAACCTCAATATTTGAAATACAAATATTTAAAGTGTGATGTTATAATCTTAGCACTAAGGAGCTTCTAACCAGAACTGTGCATACTAGTGTGAGGGGAAAGATATTCAATGTGTAGAAGGATATAGAGAAATGATACCAGTGTCTGTGGCTTAAACAAAAGTAACAGATTTTCCCAAGCACAAATGCCATTTCTAGCAGTTTTTGCTCATGCCCCCAAAGTATAACTGAGCTTCATACTCTCCTTCATGAATGAAAAGCCTGTTCAGACCACACTGGTTTGCAATTGAGAAAGCACAGGTGGCAATAGCAGAGGCAAGCTATTTAACTCTCTTGACACCACTGCAGCTTTTCTGTCCATAGTGGGGGAATTGTGAGTATCAGTATTTCACAGACTGGCAAACAGCTTCAGTCCTCTCTGCTGTCTCCTTCAAGGAGGGTGTCTTCCCTGGAGCACTGTGCACAGTGGTAGCAGAGGCAGGTTAATCTCTCACTCCTGATGGCACTGGTACACGAATCCTTGTCTGGTGAACAGTTCCCAGCACACAAGGCTCTAAATTGTAATATTACTGTAATAGGGAGGGAATTCGTACTTAAGTAACTAAAATATATACTTCCTGAGACACAAGCAGCCTTTAAAATAGAGGTGTTCAATTCCAGCAATTGCTGCAAAGAGGTAACTGTCTTCTGCTGCCTTTGCAACTGCTTTATGTACTGGAAGAGACTTTAAACATTAAAATAAGCAACTTCAGCTAGGAAGGACTCCAGAAAAACTGTTATCTCTGCTTTATTTCATAATGCTTCATGGTATTTTAAACTCCCTCTCTTTCTTCATACTTTTTTACATACACTTTATGGCTTAGGATATCTACACAAGAACACATATTGAAAAAAAAATGTTGGAAATTTCAAATAAAATAAAATAGAAAGCTTAAGACCTCGTCTGTGACTGGCTGGTGATTTACTTTTGCAGCTGAATACCTGTCATGGTAACTCATAAAGCAATTGGGTAACAAAGCACTTGTACTAGAAAATTAAACTAACTGAAAAAAAAAAAAAAAAGGAAAAAAAAAAAAAGTTTTTAAAGGTACCCATCTGAATATCAATACGTTTTTCATTTTCTTAAACATATGCTTTAATGTGCTGGCTTAATCTCTCACATCAAACATATGTGTTGCTTTTTCTTTACCTTTCCTTGTTGCTAGAACATGTGCTAAAATGAGCATGATATTCCTGGCAGATGTATTTTAATCTCAGCCCTTCAATAGATGGTGGTCGTCAAGCACCCGGCCTCTTACCAGCTTAGGTTTATAATACATTACCATTAAAAGAGATAGGAATGTAATTATGCTTACGAAAACAAATCCAGAATTCTACCACTTTTCTGACATTATTCTTTCCCTTGTTTGCATTATACAAGGGCAACTGAGCACACTTGCAGACATTTCCATTTCCATTACATTTCCATTTTGCTCAGAGCATTTCTAATTTTGGAAATGCCAATTGACCAGATACTCTCTGTAGCCAGTACGTTCTGTTAGTGATAGCTAGGTATCAATTGTTGGCAAGACATTCAGTACAACCCCAATCTGCTTTTTCTCAAAAGGAATGAGAAAGTAATGAGGTGTGTCATCATAAAAGTGAATTGTATTTCAGAGTTACACAGCTTGCTGTGTCAAGCACTGATCTTGCCCTTGCCCACTGTTAGACCAGCCTGTGTTTTGTGTCCAATCTGGTGATAAACGAACAATAGAGCAACAGTAAGCACTGCACTGTGCTCACTTTTAGGAGAGTTTGTGAACTGCTTGCAGCAGGAGATGACATTAATCCAACAAAAATGAAAGAGCATGCTTCTGATTTCATGAGACTTGATTGCCATGAAATAATTCCTGCTTTCCATTGCTGAAGTTAGTAATCGGTTATGTTGGACTGTTAAGCAAAGGGCTGTAGGGGACTTTGCTATAAGAGAAGCAGAATGAAGAAGAGAATGTTCAGAAAGGGTCTGTGGAAACACCTATCTTAGTTTGTGACTACTCTTTCTTGGACAAAATACCCCACATAGTAATAGGTCACATCCCAGTCAGGGTTGTAGTCAATATTACATGTAAGAATCTTAGAATTATTTAGTTTGGAAAAGACCTCCAAGATCAAGTCCAACTGTTAACATAGCACTGCCAAGTCTACAACTAAACCATGTCCCTAAGCACCACAATGACATGTCTTTCGAATACCTCCAGGGATGGTGACTCAACTAATTCCCTGGGCAGCCTGTTGAATGTTTCACAACCCTTTCAGTATTTCAATTTTTTTTTTTTTTTTTCCAATATAATATAATATCCAACCTAAACCACCCGTGGTGCAACTTGAGGCCATTTTCTCTTGTACTTTTGACTGGGAGAAGAGACTGACACCCCACCTTGCTACAGCTTCCTTTGAGGTAGTTGTAGAGAGCAATAAGGTCATAGAATCATAGAACCATAAAATCATAGAATATCCCGAGTTGGAAGGGACCCATAAGGATCATCAAGTCCAGCTCCTGGCACTGCACAGGTCTACCCAAAAGTTTACACCATGTGACTAAGTGCACAGTCCAATCGCTTCTTAAATTCAGACAGGCTTGGTGCAGTGACTACTTCACTGGGGAGCCTGTTCCAGTGTGCGACCACCCTCTCAGTGAAGAACCACTTCCTGATGTCCAGCCTAAACGTCCCCTGCCTCAGTATAACACCATTCCCGTGGGTCCTGTCACTGGTGATTACAGTCTCCTGAGCCTCCTTCTCTCTTGGCAAAATAGTCCCACTTTCCTCATTCACTCCTAAAAAGATTTGTTTTCTAGACCCTTCACCAGTTTCATTGCCCTTCTTTGGAAAGTGAAAGTAAAAATAGCATTATTGAACTAAAATCCTCCCTGAACACTCAGAAGTGCAATGAAGATTAAATTCCATGCTGAACTGTATTTTTCAAATACCTCTTAACTTCCATATGTTGTATAGAGAAAGCTATTCTTACTTTTTCTAATTTCACATCTGTTTCTGTAGTACAGCAGACCTTTTCACTCATGCAGAGTTTGGTTTAAGTAGATAGGACTGTGTCAGTATAAAGGTCTGTGATAACAGTTCTGAGTGCAAAATTGAGGCATGATTATATACCATATTAGTTTATGCAATACAGAAGAATAGAGAAGATTTGAAGAATGTCTCTGTTGGAAATGAAAGACCAAAAATGCACCACTGAGCTTTTTTTCTTTTTTTCTTTCTTTTTTTTTTTTTTTTTTCTAAAATTGGATAGCGGATATTTGGCACATGAAACAACCTTATAACAAAGCTTCTATAAAACATTTTGGACCTCTGAAGCTAAAAACTCTTTTCTTTTTAATGCTGTTAAGGAGAAACAAAATTCAAAAGCTAACAAGTAGTAATTGCTTTCTGAAAAGAAGGTTGCCTAAAGTGAAGGTTATTTTTGTCCATTTATAGTGTGTACTGCATTTTACAGCTAAATTATAGAAAATTATATGCCATGAATTTCTTGCTGCCTTTAACTACCTTTATACGAATCTCACAGTTCATCTTTGATATTATTTTGATGCATTGTACCAATTGTATTAAGTTTACCAAAAAAAATATTCCCAAACAAACCAGATTTCCAATAATTAGATTTTACAAAAACTATTGACTTTTTTTTTTGAATACGTTATTGTTTTTCACACAAAACTCTTCAATGGACCAACTTTCTACATTTCCTTTGTCTCTCCTACATACAGTATAGAATAAAGTTTGTTATTTGGGACTAATTCTGGGGGAGCAGAGATGTATTTATTATTAAAACCAGCACCATGGAACAAAGAATGAATGTTTCATTCTGCTGCCCTCTCCAAACAAACAAACAAAAAACAGTGGAGATTAAAATATTTTCTCACTCTTGAATAAAATCATATAACTCATAATACACTTTAAAAATACTACATGTTAAAATTGACTTTGATTAGTCTACACTTAATTGTAGAGACAATGTTTTACAAAGTAGTATGGGATCACTCGTACTTAGAAGCAAATTCAAATACAATCATTAGAAAGAGTCTTCATTGTGGGGAAGTGAATGAAATGCTTATATATACACATATTAACCTGGCATCTTTGTCATAAAAAAAAAAGGTGAAAAGTGAAATATAAATAACATCAAAATATTAATGTTCTCTGATATTATTTCAAAAATAAGTAAAACACACCAGTATAACATACTAGTCACTAAAAGGGAAAGTCAGGTAACAGGGCCATAGGGCAGTGAAAGAGGATTGCTGCTTGTGTGGCCATTTGAAACACTGTGTAGGAGTACAGACAGTTATTGCAGAAATTTGTACCTAAAATGGCTCTTAAAAGATCAGAAAAAATAATTTCATCAGTGAATATTAAATGCAGTAGAAACAAATGCATACTAGGTTTCAGGGAGCTGCTAAATTGCCAGTAGCAGGAAACTGGCATAAATTAGCAATGAAGATAACTGTATACTCACATCCACTTCTGGCAAACATCAGAGGTGGAATACTGATACCCATGTCATTTTGACCTACTGTACTAGTTCTTGTGGTTCCAGATATTTACTCTCCACTTTTTTTAAAATATATATATATATATATATATATTTTAAATGAAGTCTGAGTTTTCTTAGAAGTTAGAACAAATTTCTACTTATTGGTATGCAAACAGACACTCCAAAGATACTTTAGAGCCAATGAAAGATATTTGCTATGCTCATTGCTTGCCAACAGCCATAATGCTTTTCCAGCTTGAGTTGAACAATTTTACTGCTATTCCAGGGTCTGTGTGGTGGGAATAAACACAAAGTACAGTGCATTTCCATGTCCTTAAAGTTCTTTGTTTCTGTGTGCTAAGCCAAAACTGTAGAATAGGAGAGCGTTTATTCCTCTCCATAAGGTGATCACATCTATTCATTTCTCTCTTTATGTATGTTTTGATGAGAATGTGTGGCACGGGTTACTATCCCATTCTGTATACATACACATGCACACACAGACATGCTGACAGACTTACAGACTGATGGAGATGAATGGAGCTAGGCTCAAGGCTTATTTTATTCTCACCTGAAACCTTAGCTACCAATACTAGGAGTTGTTCTGCAGACCCAAGGTTTCTATCACATCTTTTGTCAAACCGATCTGCTTTGCCTCTGTTGCTCAATGTTTGTAAGGTTGTTTCAAGAGTTAAGAGGAAAGATAGAGGAAAGATTGAAGTGTCTTTAGCCAGTTCATATCTTCCAGTCTTTTATCACTGTCTCATCTGACTGATAGAATTCATCTGGAATCCTTTCCCAGTATTGTGGCAAGGTTAGAATGAGGACAGCAGTCACCCAGGGAAGTCCAAAGCTGAGAAGACATTAGTGGTTCTAAGGACTTAAGTGAAAGACATGATGACTTACATCTCAGTTTTTGGCTGAAGCTCTTTTGATCTGTGCTCACAGCTTGGGTGTCAGTCTGGCAGCTTCTACACTAATAGGATATGTGAAAATTTATTTATTTATTTATTTGTTTATTTATTTAATATACAGCTTTATATACTGCTGTCTCTTGTGTTCTCTTGTGTCTATTTCTGTTCAACTCAACACTAATTTTAATAAGATTTTCTCAACTCTACACTGAATTATTTCATCTCATCATACACTTCACAAGGATAAGACTTGAAACCATTCAGAAACCTTCAGCCTTTTGTACACTTAACACAGATTCACCCTTGACTCGGCACCCTTATGTCTCCAGTCTGCTTCTCATTCCATCTCCTCCTACTACAGCAGATGCAAGTTAAGAGCTTCAGTTGTGCACACATCTGCTGTGCTCTGACAGCTCCCTCATTCTGTATTCTTACCTCAGGTTCTGCCTTCTTCTTGGGGTCATATAAAAAGAATCACATACATTTTAATGTATTTGACTACATTAATGTTCTTGACTGCATCTTCTTGAGAAGGGATAGAACTTGTTCAAGATAAATCTTGCAGTGTGTGGGATAATCAATGAAACTGCATATCCATGGTCATTCTTTGGTAAATCTTTCTTATGGATCCATTTATGCATGTGTGATTATCTAGACCTTATGTTTACAGCCCTAGCCACTGCATGTTTTTCATCCATGCATTCTGGTCATAAATCACCTCAATGTGTCAACCTTCAAGGCTAATATCAATAAGGCAGAAGTTGTGCCAGGCAATTATGAGAAGTGGACTTGAAAGGAAGAGAAAATTTGATGTTCACATTTTGCCTATCCTTGTTGTTTTCGTTTTAACATTGAAAAGTGACTTAAAAGGGATCTATGACAACTATTAAAGCAGGTGGAGAAGTTTTGAACAGCACTCAGAGATGTATCATATCCTTTTGCAGTGGATTGAAGTCTAGTCACTACCCACATGAGCCTAGAGAGGATTTACCTCTCAGCCGTTAGAAGTCTGCTTATGTTTGCACATATTTATCCAGTGTAATTTGAGATGTCCTATAGTACTCTGGCTTCTGTCTGTAGAAATGCAACGATGTCCTCTAAGTCCATATCTGCCAGTCCATTGATCTCAAAGACCTGTAGATGCTCATGTGTAGGCAACCAAACCGAACCTTAGACAACACAGACTGAGAAATCTAAAGAGCAATGTCACCTTGAAAGAGAAGCCTAGGGCTCAATTCAGTTACCTAAACATTGATAGTTAGATCTATTTGCTCTAGCTAAACTATATGAAATATCTAGATAAGGTTTCAGATTGGCATAGGGCCTTGTGGGAGACTTGTACCCTTTTGGAGTGGCAACAGGGAATCAGACAGGAGCCCTGTGCCTGAAATAATGCCAGATATTTGCCAATAGGCAACTGAATCACTCTTAAATGTTGATACAATACAACATGAGTCAAGATGGCTAAATTACATGTAGACATGTGGAGAAACTTAAACTTCTGTTTTATGCTGGGGCTGGATATCACTGTTACTGTCCTATATGGTGTGTTCATTCCCCAAAATGCAAAGACTATTACAAATAAAGCTTCTTCTTTTGTATATAATAAAAATCATCTCACAGAACTCCCATATAATTAACAGTAAGTGCTGATAGGAAATTTCTAATCAAATTCTTTTTACTTAGTTTATGAAGTCATAGGCCTCCTAAAGTTGCTTTCTTACAGGTTTTGCTAACATGACTGCCATTACTTCTATGACTCAGCCACTGCTGATCATCAGTATTATTTGAGATAAAACAAAGTGTTCAGCTGGAGCTAATGATATACTTTAAGAAAATAAACTGCATTTGTATTGGGGAAAATAAGAATCAATACTTCTGTAATTCATCTTGTGTCATTGGAAGCCTCTAGTATGACGTGCCACGTGAAGCAGGACTTCAACATTGGTAACTCACAGGTGTTAGTTAGTCCAGGAAGTTTTAAGTTTTTGCCTTACTATAACATAGACACTATATTAAAAATAAAATAAAATAAAATAAAATAAAATAAAATAAAATAAAATAAAATAGAACAACCAACCAACCAAACAAAAAACCCTACCTAAAACATTGTTTAGGTTTTATTCCCAATGTGTAAGACAGAAGTATGCAATTTGTTTCCATAAACAGAAAAAAAAAAAAAAAATCTTTCTAAAGAAAGGTATCCACAGAAATTATATTAAAACATCAAAAATATTTTTTCCCATATAATTAAAATCAGGAAAATGAGATTTTATGTACATAACATGAAGATCAATAATTATCCTGGTCTGAGATTACTACTTTTAACAAAAATTACCAATTCAGAAACCAATGTATCATTTTTTATTATTTTCCTATATCTCGTTTTACTGACAGGTAAATTTTCAAGCATTTACAGATAATAATTTTATCCATTTCAGTCTGGGTAACACTTACAAGTGTGATATTCCAGTGACCTATTTGAAATTCATATACTAATCAGTGCCAGAAATCTCATTGATTTACTGAGGAAACTGCCAACAACTTATCATTCAGTACAAGACCTCATGAACACCTTCTGATATTAATTATTATGAGCTTATAGGTGGTGTATTTATATTCCAGATCAAGGTATTATTTTCTTCATGTTCCCTGACTTCATGAATCAGACCTGTTAAATACCCATCAGCACTCCACAGTTTCATTAGGAAGTACCTATGTTTCCCTCATAATTATTATGAAAATTATTTTTAAAAAGAGAACAAGACTGCATGGACTAGGATACTCCATTTTATAGCCAGAGTATTTTGAAGTTATATTAAAAAAAGAAAAAAAGAAAAAAAAAAAAAAGAGAGAGAGAGAGAATTAGATAAACAGGCATGAGAAATTTATAAAGCTTGAAATAGATGCAAATTATCTGTAGTATATCCATATGAGATGGCCGTAGACATAGAATCATAGAACAATATGGCTTGGATGGACCTCTGTAAAGTCAGTTGATCCAACCCTTCCCAACACAAGACTAGTTTTGATCAGGTTGCTCAGGGCTTTGTCCAGTCATATCAGCCAACTTAAAAAAAATAGGGTGGAAGCTTGGAAAAAGAAGGGTTCGCTATCTGCATAGAGAGTAGACAGTGAAGACAATAGATACAATTCCCAGGTGAGTGGGATTAATGACTCCTGTCCATATTAACTACGAGGAAGAACTGATGTGGAAGGAATTGTACCAGACACAAAAATCACTTCCTATGACCCCACAGTGGCACCAAAAGACTAGAACAGGAATGGCTGGTGGCTCAAGAAAAGAAAGCAAAAGGAAAGAAGCAAGAACAGACCACATAAACAAGACTTTTCTCATACTCCAAACAAGTTAAGATAAGATGTTTTACCTTACAGCTGGGTCAGATTGACTGACCCATTGCAACTGGTTAGAGTGGTATGAGAAATACTAGTAATTTCTCAAGGTTACTGGTAAGACTATATAATATTTGAATGTTATAGCTGAAAGGTATAGCTTTTTACCCATAACTTTGCATCTGTCCGAACTTACTGTAGCTGTTTTGCTACAAGTGAAATCACTCTGAGTTCCTGTAGTAAGAGAAGAAAATTACTCTGGTGAGGAGATAAAAACCTGTTTCCCTATGAAGGCTAAAAAAAATTTTAAAGGCCCAGACTTTTTCTTCTTGTTGGAAAAATAGGTTTAAGCTTTGATAAATTCATATATCAAGAAAAAAAAAAGAAAAATATAGTGGGTTATCTGGTGATCAGAAGGGAGATTTACTGTTTCTGGAACTCAGATTTCTTAGCTGAGAATACAAAGCTTTAGTTTACAGTTTTTGTTTTTGTTGTTTTTGTTGTTGTTTGTTTATGTTTGTTTGTTTGTTTTGACTGAGTTTCTTCTCAAAGTACATTAAATTTATCAAGAAATTGAGTTAATAAGGGGAAGTATTTATTTATCTATTTATTAATTTTTAAGTATTCACCATACAAAAAGAATTGAAGATAGCAGTATATGTGCTGCTTTCAATATCTGGCACATACCAGCATGCATAAACTTGCTATTTTAAAGATATATGTTATGTTTACTTTTCAATGAATTTGCTGGCTTAATAAGGGAGGAAAGTGATATATGAATTTTGGGTGTGCAACTCAGCTGACTCTCATCTGAGGGTAGCAGACAAGCATCAGAGAGAAATTCTCACTTGGAATCCATTCAAAATGGAATTGCTGAATCCTTTCATCCAATCCAGAAGAAACTCAATTACAAGGACTGACATTATACAACAGAATAAAAGCAGTGTTAGCTCCAAATCCATGAAGGCTTGTTGACACAGGGAATGAGTCAAACTTACAGGACCATATGGTGAGAAGGAGTGTGTGAACAAGCCTCCTTGTCTTCCATCCAGAAAAGTTTGTGGCAGCATTCTTGACTGCAAATGCATCTTGTACCTTTTAAATCCATGCACACAAATGCCACAGCACCATGCAGACAAGTTGAGTGGTGTTGCGCAATATAAGGTGTTCCATGAAGGGAGGTTCTCACCATAGGTCTGTTACATCTAGGTACAGTCTATGACATAGAGCAGGATATAATGTTTGTGCTACCACAGGGGTCTCACACAATTTGTCTAAAACAACATTAATCATCACAGTCATGAACAGTACTATTCACTTTCCCACAATAGGAATTTAAAACAATTTATTCGGTGATGAAATAAATTGTGTAATAAAGCATTTTAGATTGCCATCAGTTCTAAAACATCCTGAAACAAACATCCTCCTCACAAGGACTAGATAGTATATACTTCTGAAGCCAGTTACAGTCCTTCTAATGACTTTGGTTGGATTAAATATGCTTCAAAGCCAGTTGCCTAAAATCCATGATTTTCCTCCAATCAGGTGTAGTACTTCCAGCAGAGAGAAGGAAATGCTGATGTACAAAGCCTTGGGTAGGAACAGTTCATATTCTGCTACTCACCTGGTTTTACAAAGATCTATTGAAATTGGAGTTGGAGAAGCTTATTATGTAAATAACTAAGATCCTGTATTATAGAAAGGCCAGATAAAGTCACTTTATTAAGATGATAGATTATGAGAGGGTTGAATTGCTCCCTTTGAAAGGCTGAGGCCTAAGGTTGTGTGGGAGAGATAGAAAATAAGAAAAATAGCAATTATAAGGAAGGAAAATAAAAACTTACAAAAAAAAAATGAATTTATCAGTTTGCTATGTGCAAAGAACAGTTAGACATTAGAATAATTTTTCTGATGATAAAACTGCTGAGGCTTTGGAACAGCCTTCCAGAGAAAAATAATTAATTAAGTGATTCAAAGATGGAGCTTGCGTCTATCTGTCACCCGTGGAAAAAAAAAAAAAAAAAAAGAGAATTGAATGTGATAACTCAGGAGGTCCTTTCATTGGTGCTTGTACTAGCTAAGAAAACAGTTCAGACACTAGCACTAATCCATCATTGTCCAGAACCTCATGTGATTAGCACATTCTTGGGCATGATTTTGGCCTGAACCAAGCATCACTTTCCTGTACAAGAATTAATTTAGGAAATTGCATGATAGAAATTTTTCTGAATGGGCAGTATAATTGGGACCACCTTGTCACAGGGAAAGAGAGAAAGAAAAATGGACAAATTTCACAGTGCCATTTGTCATCAGTACCAGGAAATAGTCCCAGAATATTTTAGAGGTAGAAATTTTTGTTTTATATTCCTAGTAACTTAACAAGGCATTGTGCCTAGGCTATAGGTTTTCAAGTACGGGGACTAGACTTTGGAGGCTGTATACAAAGAGTTACCATCGTTGTACTGCAAAGGGATTTCCAATCTTTAGCAGCAGTGCCCAAAAGCTATCTTCTATTTCTGGTGCTAAACTAATCTCCATAATAACATGTTTGCAATTATTTATTAATGTTTTGTTGTTGGTGGTGGTGGTTTTTGTTGTTGTTTTTTTTTTATTTTTTATTTTTTTTCCTTATAAAAACCCTAATTCAGTACTTGTCTTATTCCCAGGGATCTTGCCAGTAAGCCAAACTTTTTGTTCTTTGACTCCTAGATACAGGTTATCTAGCATGAGTTAGAAGCATTTTGGTACTCTTCCAGGCCCCATTTAAATAAATTGGTAAATCTTTTATTCAGGACAACTCTTGTTAGCCCTATATTTATATGCACAAACTCTCCAGATGGCCTTCAATGCACATAATAATAACTGAAGAGTTTACAGCGGTGTAAATCCAATTAGCTGTTTTACAAGTGTGGTGTCTAGTTACTTTTTACAGACAAATAAATCTTTTCATGTAATTAGTTTTGTTTGTTGTTGTTGTTGTTTTTGTTTGTTTTTCCTTTACAGAGCAAAATTTTAAACTGAAGCAGTTTTATCTTGGGGGATAAAGCATAAGTTTGTTGATAACTACTAAATTTGTATAACTTGCAGTGTTTCCTATTTTACAACTCAGATTAAAATGCTACCTTCTCATAGGCTGGAATGACTTAAATGACTTCATCAAACACCAGATAACTAAAACAGGAATGAAGTTCATTTAAATGCAAATCATTCTGGAACATAAATTCCTTGATACTCACCCAGTTAAACTGTCATGTACATGCTTCAGATGGGGATATCCTTTATATGTTTATGATTTTGTAAATAATTTATCAGGATTTTATTTTTAAGTAAAATATTTGGGTTCAAAATTTGAGGAAAACTTGATATATTGCATCAGGAAACTAATGAAAAAAAAAATATTGTCTCTTTGGTTGCTCTCCTTATCTTATTCTGTACTAAAGCAAAGAAAATTAAGCAACTGGTTACCTTCTAATTTATTACAGCTACCTGCACCTCTAATTACTCTGTTATCCTCTTAGATAATTTAATATTACCTTAACAGATCCATACTTTAAGTATATCAGGTCTCATTCTTAATAGAAATAAGGAAGACCATCTAACTGACGTGGTGAGTCAAAGTGAAATCAAAATTACAACTCCCAAGTGTAAGTGGGTCATTTTGCAAAACACAGTATTGCCTGCTCTTTGATCTTTTAATGCTCTGCATTGCACCAGAATGACCACTGGCGTATAGCTGAGATACATAAAGCATTTTTTCCAAACCCATCTGCATTCATCCATCTTTATAATTTCTAATTCTCTACACAGACTTGCTGTTCTTTCTACAGGGCCTCTTGGCAGCCTCTTTGAAATTGTCATTAAGTTGGGTACCTGAAACACCCGTATCTGGGAAGTGATTTCCCCTCCCAGTGGCAATCTTGCATTGCTACACTTTTTGACCCATCATGTCAAAGAGCCTCTGGAACCAATTGCATTTTTATTATTATTATTTTTTTTTTTTTTCCTGTGATTCTTAGTAGGAACCCTCTTCACCTTTCCCTGTATTTTGTCCAAAATGTGAGTGATGTCTCCTTATCTCAGTGTACTCCTTATATTCACTGCATGGTTAGTTAAATTTGGGAGGGATGTCTTGTCTATGCCTTGCAGTTTCTGCTTTCTGTTTTTATATCTTGTTGCTTGTTTGCAGAGGGAGTTTAAATGGACTTATTTTGGAAGGGGCTATTCTGGAACCATGTGATACAATTTTTGGAAAAAAGAGCTTTGCTCTTTTCTCATTCTGATTATCTTCTGTGACACCATCCTTATCCTAGTAACGCATGCTGCCACCACTCATTTTTGAGTGTCTGGCCAGACATTGTAGTCAGTCAGTCAAATTAAATGGGATATTCATTGAAAGCACTGTTTACTTTTGTCCTGGTTTCAGTTAGGACAGAGTTTATTTTCCTCTTAGTAGCTGCTAGGGTGCTATGTTTTGGATTAAGATGAGAAGAGTGCTGATAAAATGCTGATGTTTTAATTGTTGCAGGGCAATGCTTACACTAAGCCCAGGACTTTTCAGTTCCTTGCTCTGTCCTGATAGTGGGCAGGCTGAGGGTGCAGCAAGAGCTGGGAGGGGACAGACCCAGGACAGCTGAGCCAAACTGGCCAAAGGGGTATTCCATACCATCTGACGGCATGCTGAACAATATATAGGGGTGGGTAGCCAGCTGTTTGGGGATAGGCTGGGCATTGGTCAGCGGGTGGTGAGCAATTGCATTGTGCTTGTTTTGTACACATTATTAGTAGTAGTACTATTATCATTAGTAGTAGTAGTAGTAGTAGTAGTACTATTATTACTTTCCTGTCTTGATAAACTGTCTTTATCTCAACTCACAGGCTTCACTTTCCCTCTCCCCCATCCCAGAGATGGAGGGGGGAGGGTGAGTGAATGGCTCTGTGGTGTTTAGTTGCCGACCAGGTTAAACCACAACTTTACAACCCTAACACGTTGCTTCCAAGCTGAGACTACAGGTCCAATAATTAAATCAGAGTGGGGTCTTCAGTTGCTACACCATGTCACCGTACACTGAGAACTAAGGGAATCTCAGTATAGATCACAGATTTAATATTTTTATTATCATTTTTATTATTATTTTATTCTAAGTTATTTTGCTTATCTTACAACAGGTGTTTACCTGTCACTGTATTTTGCAGGTCTGGTGAATGTCACAGACTCATTTAGATGAAGTATCTGGTAGTAAAATTAATTAAATTCATGCTATGCTGCACAGAGATGTAAACAGTTGGGTTTGGCATGCTTCTCCACCTTTTTCTAAAATGCAGTCTGCTTGTATGCTGAATGCAGTCTGCTTGTATGCTGCTTTTCTCTTTCCAGTAAATATTGTTTTATTTTAATTTTATTTAGGAACTACAGAGGTACTATAAGGTTTTCTCATGTTTCATGAGGAAAATTTGTTGATTTAAACTCTAGTAATGATGAGTATGCTTCATACTGCAGTTTTCAGAAACGTCAGGTGAAGTGAAGCTGAGCTGACTACAAGGACTTTAGATCACACTAGCTGTTTAAATTTTCCAGACACACATCCTATCTTAGCAGCGTTTTTATCTCTGTTCTTGCTCCCCAGGCATAACTTCTTACTTAATAATGTATTTGTTTTTCTGCAACAGTTGACCTTATTCTTTCTTTTCTATTGCACACTATATTCCTCCATGTGGCCGTGATGGAGGACAATACAGAGTTGGTGTGATGGTTTTATGTTGATTACAGACTGCTTTTCACAGGAGGAATCCTACCATAGTTGATTAAATCAGTTCATTAAACTGTGTATGAAAGGCCTCTAAGTACCAGTAGAGTAGCATGGAGAAACCCATTATAAGAGTGAATCAGAGCCTTAAGTTATGATTGTCCTTATCTACATACAGATAGCAAGCAGGTCTGAAGCAATACTCTCTTCATTACCTCCATTCTGGTTTTGTCCACAGGCTCCTTAGACTTCAAACTGACAGAAGCTGGTCAGGTCTCAGGGGTTTGCAGATAGTGTTAGACACTTCACTGCTCACCTTGAAGTCATGCACACTCTGCCTGACTGTTGACCTGGGAAGTGGGAGGCCCTTATTTGTGCCAGCAGGCTTCTGAAGGGCATATTGCTTTGCTTCCACAGACCTGAACATGATCACTATATCCCATGCCCAAATATAGTGGGCTTACGTGGCAAGGGTTTGGTAGCCAGAGGACCTGAGGGGTGGCCACTGGGACCAGAGCCCATCCAGCAGCTGCCCCATGTCAGATCAGAGCCTGCTCCAGATGGCTCCAAAAGGGACCCAACACTGACCAGAGTTCGGCCAACAGGAGATGTTCTTTGCGCCTCTGTGAGAGCACATGTAAGAAAACAAAACAAAACAAAACAAACAAACAAAAAAAAAACCCTGCTGTGCTACAGCAGCTGGGAGAGCAGGGAGTGAGAAACAGCCCTGCAGCCAGCAAGGTAAGTTCAGGAGGGCAGGAGCAGAAGTTCCCAGGCACAGAGATTAAATTCCTCCCCTTTGGCCTGTGGAGAGGCCTCTGGTGGAACAGGCTATCCCCCTGCAGCCCATGGGTCCCACATGGAGCAGATCTCCACGCTGCAGCCCGTGGAGGAGCCCCCGGTGGAGCAGGTGGATGTGGCCTGGAGGAGGCTGAGGCCCATGGAGAGTCTCCCCAGGACCAGGCCCCTGGCCAGAGCTGCAGCCCATGGAGAGGAGCCCACCCAGGAGCAGGGGGTCTGGGGGGAGTTGCTGCCTGTGGGGGACCCGTGCTGGAGCAGTTTGCTCCTGGGGGATGGACCCCGTGGTTCAGAACCATGTGGGAGCAATTCTTGAAGAGCTGCAGCCTGTGGGCAGCCCCTGCAGGCGCAGCTGGGGAAGGACGGCATCCCGTGGGAGGAACCCCACGTGGAGCAGGGTGTTGTGGTTTAACCTGGCCGGCAGCTAAACACCACACAGCCGTTTGCTCACCCTCCCCCCTCCCTCTCTGGGATGGGGGAGAGAAACGAGAAAAACTGAAGCCTGTGGGTTGAGATAGAGACAGTTTATTAGGGACAGAAAATAAAATAATAATAATAATATGTACAAAACAAGTGATGCACAATGCAATTGCTCACCACCCGCTGACCGATGCCCAGCCCATCACCGAGCAGCCGCCCCCCCACCCCGGCTAGCCACCCCTATATATTGTTGAGCATGATGTCAGATGGTATGGAATACCCCTTTGGCCAGTTTGGGTCAGCTGTCCTGGGTCTGTCCCCTCCCAGCTCCTGCTGCACCCCCAGCCTGCCCGCTGGCAGGACAGAGCGAGAAGCTGAAAAGTCCTTGGCTTGGTGTAAGCACTGCTCTGCAGCAATTAAAACATCAGCATGTTATCAGCACTCTTCTCATCCTAATCCAAAACATAGCATCCTACCAGCTCCTGGGAGGAAAATTAACTCTATCCTAACCGAAACCAGGACACAGGGGCAGAGAGGGACCGTGACGGAGTGGTGGAGATTAAGCATCAGTGACTGACCGCAGCCCCCATTCACGTGTACCACCACTCAGGGGGAGGAGGTGGAAGAGGGTGGATGGGGGGGAAGATTTTTTTTAGTTTGCTTTTAGCTTCTCAGTCTTCAAATCTGCTAGTGATAAGCAATAAATTATATCAATCTTCCTGTGTTGAATTTGATTTTGATGGGTTATCTCCCTGTCCTTATCTCAGTCCTTGAGCCCCTTTCATCATATTTTCTCCTTTTTTTTCCTTTGAGGAGGGGGAGTGAGATAGTATCTGTGGTGGAATTCAGCTGTCCAGCAGGTGCAAACATCCTTAGCAGGGATTTGCAAGACAAACATTCATGTTTCTGAATCATTTCACATGTTTAATTAGGGAATTTCCCCGGAGATGTTGTGGTGTTTTGCCCCTTGGAGATCTTCAAAAGCTGCCTGGATATGGTCCTGGCCCACCTGCTGTAGGAATCCCTTCTTGAGCAGAAGGGTTTGTCCCGGTGACCTCCAGAGATCCCTTCCAGTCTAAACTACCCTGTAATGTGCCACTGCAAAACAGTCACAGTATTAACCACCCAAAAACCAGTCACTGTTACCACTTTTGCAGAGGCACATAGTCAGAGACAATACTTACTTTTCATGAATCTATAGCACTTGACCAGGAGGAAAGAAGCTTGCTTTCTAGGCTTTCTTCTGTCCAAGGGACAGCAGACTTACACTTATAAAACACCCTAAACCCGGATTTGGTAAAAAAAAAATAATAATAATAATAAAATAAAAATAAAAGGTGTTTTCATATACCTCCCTAATCCAGTACAGTGTACATCATGAGAAACAGGCTTCACTGGGATTAGTAGAACACACACAAAAAAAAAAAAAAAAAAAAAAAAAAAAAAATAAAAGCGTACCTGGATGGCATACAAGATTGGCTGGATTTTTGGCTCTACTGACAGGACTGAGGATGTTGCTTGTGTGAAATAGTTCCTATACAAAAGATTAAAGTAGGGACCAGACATAGTCTTTATAATAAATGGATTTACTTCTAGGCACAACAGAAAAAAAAAAATAATAACTCAGAAATGAATAAATTAAACATATTTCTGATAGAAGGTTGCAATCCTGCTGTTCAATACTGTAGGCAGCTGTTAATTATTTCATGACTTGGAGGTCACAGTCATAAAGTGACACTTCTCTGTACCCTACAACAAAACACAAGGTAATATGATTGTCTATTTTTAAGAGGCAGAAGAGAAAATAATATGCTATAAAGTTCATAGAATCTTTACTAAAAATGACACAGAGATTTACTACCTTACATCTATTGCAGTGGAAATAAGGTTTATTTATTTTAGTCTGTTATTTCTCTTTACCCCTTTTTGTTAAAGTGAAAAAAAAATGTAATTGTAATTGTGCTATATTTTTAATTTAAGTTCTCGAAACACATTGTTGAATAGATGGGATATAATACTCAGATTCACCTAATGCTTTGCTCTGTCCATCATTTTAACCAGTTAGAGTAAACATTTCAAAAGATAAAATAAAATTAACATTTTCTTCTCCATAAAACACTAGAACAAATATTTTAGTTTGCACACTGAATTAAGCTGTAATAAAGCAGACAATTCTAATTACCCTTCAATTTAAAACATATTAATGAAAATACAATTGTTATACAGAAGACATCTAAATCAAATCCACAGTATTTTTATGGATGTTTTTAAAGAATCAACATCTTACATGGCACACCTGTATACCAATAGAAATCATTATCTTTCGAGAAGAATTAATCTTTGAAAATAAAATGTATAGCTGATTCATTAAATATTCTCAGGTCCAAGGAGAACTCAAACCTGATGAACATCCTGCTTTACTGGGAGCTTCATTTTAATAGAGTCATAGAGTCATACAATGTTTTGGTTTGAAAGAGACCTTAACAATTGTCTAATTCCAAACACCTTGCCAGGGCAAATATGCCATCCACCAGATCAGGTTGCTCAAAGCTTCATCCAGCCTGGCCTTGAACACTTCCAGGAATGGGTCATCCACAGCTTCTCTGAGTAAATATTTGTTTCCTTAAATCTAATGTAGATCTACCTTCTTTTAGTTTAGAGCCATTCACCCTTGTCCTGTCATCACACCCCCTGACAGAGAGCCGCTCCCCAGCTTACCTCTAGGTCCCCTTAAGGTACTGTAAAGCCACTGTAAGGTCTGACTGGAGCCTGGAGAGCAGAGGAGGACAATCCCCTCCCTTGCCCTACTGGCCACACTGCTTTTGATGCAGCCCAGGATACAATTGTCTTTCTGGGCTGCAAGCGCACACTGCCAGCTCAGGACGAGCTTCTCATCCACCAGCTCCCCCTAGTCCCTCTCCTCAGGGCTGTTCTCAATCCATTCCTACCCAGCCTGTATTTGTGCTTGGGATTTCCCCAGCCCAGGTGCAGAACTTTGCACCTGTACATGTTGAACTTCATGAGGATTGCACAGGCCCACCTCTCAGGCCTGTCCTGGTCTAGATCAAGAAAATAGCAATAAATAGTGAAAATTAAATGCATCATGCAACACCTGACAATTTCTGCATTGAATCAGAAAGATGGCACCATTACAGCTAAACCATTTGCATGGCTACTGCAAAAGCAACAAATGTTAATAAAAGAGGTGATGGTAACGGAAGGCAAAACACCAGAGACAGGCACTTTAAGGATGCTCAGTGATGGTTAGCTATCTAAACCCTGTATTTCTTGAACCACTTTGCTTTTGTCAATATAAATATTACTTCTGTAATGTTGCCTTTTAGATTTGGAGCTAGATTCACTACTGCCTGAATGTTTTACTGGTGTAATTTGGCAGTTAGAAGCATCCTAGAGGATAAAGTGAAAGGAAATTTATTCATCTTATCATACATATGCTAGAGGTCACTACAACAATAATTTTCTTATACCTTCACTGCAAACACTCCTTGGTTTCTCCTTCTTCTTCTTCTTCTTCTTCTTCTTCTTCTTCTTCTTCTTTTTCTTCTTCTTCTTCTTCTTCCTCTTCCTGTTTCTCTTCCTCTTCCTATTGTTTTCTGTGGTTTCAGCCTTCAACTTTTGTTTCCTTCCTATTTTCATTTATGCTATCCATCCTGCTAAATTCCAGATTAAGAATTTAACCTAAGTCCTGAACTATTCCTATTTGAATCTGGCACTGCAGATGCACTCTTGCTCTATTATTAAATTCACTTTTCTATGTGTACTTTTACAGTGAACACCTCCTTCCCTGAGGAAATACTTTGATGATCAGTAAACCCTAAATTAAAATGAAAAAAAATTTCTCTGCTATCTTTCCAAGAGCCACAGGCTCTGTGCTTAGAGCCAACAGACCTAGGAGCATAAAATGGTTTTGGGTGCATTAGTTTGGTTGGCTGAGTAAAAACTATATATCCTACGATGTTAATTTTGTTCAGGAAATGATCCAAGTCTTTGTTGACAAACAGCCCCATGAAAGTGTCCCAAGACAGTTGACAGCAATCTGTTGGAAAAGACCAAGAAACCCATGAATAAAAACCAACCAATATAAAACTCTCCCTACATTCCATCTGCCTTCTATCTTTTCTCCTGTTACATGAGCTGTGATCAAAGACTTGTGTTTTGTTTCCCTGAAAGTAGTTTCTTAGCAACTAGACTTCTAATTTGCTTTTTTTTTTTTTCTTTTTTTCCAGAGAATTTTGGTGCTACATCAAAATTAAGTACAGATTTCTGAAGAACATAGGGATGTTGTACATGCAATGTTCTATTTCAATAATTCCCAATTTTTCTAAGCCAAATTTCATGCTGACTATGACAGATCCCACTGACAGAGTGTACATCAGGAGAACTTATTAGTTTGGGTTGTGTCCATGTAATGGGTTTGCAACTCATGGCGTGAGAACCACTGGATTGCCCTAGATTATAAAAATAATATCTATTCAAGTTTTTTTTTTTTTTAATATATTTTTTTTTGTTTTTTTTCTTTTTTTCTCTCTTTCCCTCACTTTTTTTTTTTTTTTTTTAATTCGTCACAAGCATTAAATATTTATTCAGTTTTATAATTTAAGGAAAAAATAAACAAACAAACAAAAAAACTGAAAAACAAAAGTTGCAAACTTGTACTGACTAATATAGGGACCTTAGATTAAGTGGTGTTTATATTTTAGAAGTCTCTCTGTGATGAGCAACTCTCACTTAATGTATCAAAATTTCCCTTGCAATTCTTTCTTCAGACATTTCGAAGCCAGTCATAAAAGATCAAAATGTAATAAAACTTCAGTCGTGTCAGGCCTTGGTTGTTGAGTCTATTTTGGGACAAGTTCCTGCTAGAAAAATCCTTCCAATTTCTTATTTTCCTGAAGTTTAAGGCAATTTCCCCTCCTCAGCTCCCTCCATCTCTACTTAATCTTTCTTTTTTTTTGAGCTACTCAAGTGATTAAAACACTTTTAAAAATATGGTTGAGTATAAGTATAGATGTGTGACAAATAAAGACAAGTATGAGTCTTGGATTCTTAGTCCAGGAAGACTTCAGACTTAAGCTCCCAAATCCTGATTATACTATGATCACTGCTATCACTAATTAACTTTCTCATTAAATATGTGAAATGCATTATCCCACTAAAACCAATTAAATTTCATTCTTCCAAATCTGTATAAGGCTGGGTAGTCTACAGCATAGCAAAGACTCTAGGAAGATGAGCTCAAAATAAAAGCCTCATATGTCACAAAATACTATGATATGGAGAATCCTATTTTGGTATCAAGTACAGGATTGTTGCCAAGTTTCTAAAGCTTTGAGAGCTATAAAGTTATAAGCACAAGTTGTTTCAGTTTTCTTCATTGCAGTTGCTGTTCTTACTCCTTGTTACACAGGCACTCTGTGGGTAGAGAGGCAGCTCTAACTAAGACACTATAACTTTATTTTCAGAAACTGAAAATAATAATAATAATAATAATTAATAATAATAATAATCTGCATGTAACCCATAGCAGGATGACTGACTTCTTGTTCATAGCATCATTGGCCTGAAAATTAGGTGGTGACATCTGAATGATGGCTTGTCAGACTTCAGTCTTGATTACACTTTTTCACTGATACTATTTTGTTATTTCCAAGACACAAAACGTTTGCTGCTCAACTTCATCCATGAAGAAATCATGTAGGAATCTAAGTAAACCTGGCTTCTGTATAATCACAAAGTTCTTTCCTGAAAAATTCTACATCTGCAATGATTTGTTTTTAGTTTTTCTTGATTTTAATTGTGCCTTTATTTTACATTTTCTCATACTATTTTACTTTATTTCCAGTTTCACTTTTTGGGAAAGTCACGTTTTGAGAGAAGTAACAGAGCAGATGACCTACTCATTTAAAGAAAATAGTATTCCTCTCATATATTCAGGCCCAAAGTTAACACTTTTCTTACACCAGTCCTCCCTTCACTAGCCATATTTGCTACAGATCTCATATGCCATGACTACTTTGACTAAATTATTGTTCACTTCTGTCCACTTTGTTATTTCTGTATCAGTGGATGAAGCTGCTATATTTCTAACAAACACAGCTGGGTGCCTGCAGTCCACACACTATGATTTCTACCTACCTTCTTCCTGGTGTTCAGCTGGAACCTCCTGTGTTCCAGTTTGTGCCCATTGCCTTTTGTCCTGACATTTGGTACCACCAAGAAGAGCCTGGCTCAATCCTCTTTTCATTCTCCCTACAGGTATTTATATGCATAGATGACATCCCCTCTGAGCCTCCTCTTCTCAGGCTGAACAGTCCAGCCCTCTTAGCCTTTCCAGCCCAGTTCATAAATTGCTGAAGACACAGCTTTATTAAAAAATAATAAAGACAATAAAATAAAGTGCATCAACATGTTACTTGTAAGAAAGAGAATTGAGAGAGAGAGAGAGAGAGAGAATTAGTTTATTTTTATTAAGTAGTAGAAATACTTTTCATACCAGAAAATTAATAAAATTAAAAGAGAAATTATTCTGGTTTGTTAGAGTAAGTAGGAAAATATTTAATGCAGAATTAAAAAGGAAAAAAATAAATAAAAGAACTCTAGCCTTACAGTAAATGTTATTTTAAACAACATACATTTAAAAATAATCAAAGATTGTTGAAATAATCAATTTTTATTTATACATGACAGAGTTGCTTTCAAAAGATCAATAAAGGCATTTAAAATATTTAGCTAGACTAGCATGTTTGCTACTGTGAGCTGAAGCTTTGCTGAAGGGGTTAGATGGTAAAAAAGTCAGAACAACTTTTCTTGCAAATTGATTGACATTAACTGTTCCAGAATACATATTCCAACAGACTTTGAAATGAAAATGAATTAGAATTGTGATGCGGGTTCCGTCTACTAAACTTTTAAATGTCTCTCAAGGTGGACAGAAATTTACCTTTTCTCATACATATGTAGCTAGTAAAGCAAATCCATGTCCTTAATATCTCTTTCATGACAGTGAAACACAAGAATATCTCTTGAGGCTCTCATTAAGGAAAATGTGTTTAATGTTCAACATGGTTTAGTCATCTGCTGTGGAACAGATCTAATCTTAACTGTAATATTTCCTTTTATATTTACTTTTACTTAGTTGTAAATTGTTGCGTGGCAACATGGATATGGATTCAGATCATTATATTGTGTCTGGCTTTGAAAAATTACTTTTTCTTTTGACAAACAGATTTGATTTGATTTGCTTACTATTTGCAATGGTACAGAAATATTCCCATAATCTTTTATCAAATAGCTAGAATATTGTAGACACTAAACTAAAACTTCAGATCACTGGCCTAGACAACTGGAAAATTAAGATATAGAAAAGCAAAGCATATGTATAGAACCCATGTTGCTGTTAGTTCATACTGACTGATGATAATCAAGTTTCTGAAGCATACAATTGATCCATAAAAAGTGGAACCAATTTTCCAGTACCTGCAATATTCATGTTAAGGTTTGGTTCAAACACACTCTCAGAAATAGATTCATGAAACTACTCCCAGCAACAATGTTTGAGTTGCCCATGAAGCCAGTGAAAAATAGTTGAAGTCATTAAAAGTCTTGCCCTTGACTTCAGTATGAACACTGAATGAAAGGGTACTAAATGGAAATGTGTATACAACATATTTTAAACAAGGGATCTATTCTTATTTACAGAATAGTGAGAAAATATATTCTTATACTTGAACCACATAATTTACTGTGTTAGTTAGAGACCTTTCAATTACTCAACTTTCACAGAAGAAAGCCCTGCTATGAATGAACTGATAAGTCACGATAGGTTTTACTCTATTATCATATGTTATTATTGGTTTAGTATGTCAAAGGCCTGGATACAACAAGAAAAGTAAGAAAAATTTCCAGATGGAATCATACTGCCTTGCATATCACTGTGAAATGTTTAAAAGGTACATCTCAAATGTCACTTATCCAACATCCTCTGTGAAATACAATTACATTATAGAAGAGTATGCACTTCATGAACTTAAAATTAATTTTACTAAAAATAATCAGTTTTTCACTTTGCATCACTATTTCCTAAAATTTATGTAATTCCTGTACATCTGTATATAACTCAATTCTGGAATGTACTTTACAATACAATTTTCAAAAGCTCTTGTTAAAGAAAAAAATGCTGTGTTATTGGACCACAGAACAAATATCTAAAGTTTATAAATAACCAGTAAGTGCTTAGTTTTTCTGTAAACCAATAACACTTTTTTTCTATGCCTTTTCTATCACATCTTTAGCTCAAAATAAATAAATAAATAAAACTATATCAGATGAATGTGTACATTTTGCAACGAATCTGTATTTGCAGAGACAAAGACATGGAGATGATGATACATTTCACATGTATTCATTGGTGGTGACCATAGCCACAGTTCTGAAACCTTAAGCCTGATAATGATGTCTTAAGGACTTTGCATGAGAGTAAGCACATTTGTCAGTAGTGTTTCACCGAAAGTATGTTGAGTCCTATACAAATCCTTTATTCTTTTCAGATTTATAGTTAGATTAAGATATTGTCAAAAATGGCTCATTTTGACTTCACTTGAGACCATATGATCTCATTTTATGCTTTTTTTTTTTTTTTTCCTCAGATATATTATGGACTACATTTTTTTTTTTACATTGGCTACTCACATCTTAAGCAAATTTCTTATGCAGAACTCAATGACTCACCTAGGGTACAGATCACCCCTGGGCTTCATGTTTATTTTTGCTAAGACCAGATTCTGACAACTCGACAACTCTGTACAATAAAGGAGCCATGAAAGATCTTCTCAGTGTGAATTTTGTGTGTCTCACTGGCTGCACGTTTTTTAGGATTTCCTGTACTTCCTTTATTTTGGAAGTAATTTAGGGAAAAAGATCTTTGACCTACACACTTCATCCCAAATGGAATCATATCATGTGCCTAAAGACCACTTTACATCAGAGTTCTGGTGGTTTATGATAATGACATAACTCCTCAGCCAGTAAAATGGTAGGAGAACAGGAGTTGGTGTTTGCTAAAACCATCCAATTCTATTTTGGGTCTTGACTGAGTACAATAATTTTGTACTGGATACTATCAGGGACAGAATGCTGGGCTTTGTGAGCTTTGATTTGGGTATAGTAAAGTAGGCTTTGTATTTTTATGGTACTAAATGTGTCTTGTTTGTGTGGACATCAACACAGAAATCAAATCAATGCCTTATTGTGGGAATTACAGTCACTTAAAATGTCTAACTGCAAGCAGTAGCCAACTCAAGTAGTTGATGTAAAACAGCCTGAGTGCATAGATATGCGTTCTCTTTTGAAAAGAATGCTTTTAAATATGCTTTCTGCAGAAAGAAGAAATACAAGTCACTTCAGCAAAAGAAAATATGTAGCAAATGATATCAGTCTTTGTTTTCACATTATTTACACCAAATAGATATGAATGTATTCCTGTGGAGACCTGCTGTGAGTCTTAGAAGAAATTTGTGATTTGCTGCAGCAAAGAATCTTTTAGTTCAGGCTTCACATATCTTGTGATGTATATAGATTAGCTATGTAATTTCAGCACATTTATTATGACACACTATTTTCAAGAAGAAACTGGCTTTGAGAGATGTATGGCCAGTGATTAAATGCTTGGTCTACAAGGTCTTTGACTCAATTCGTTCCTTCAGTCAACAATGCATTTTTTTGCAATTTTCTTCCTCTGATAATCATTAAAGTATTCTTTGACATCCTCAAACAGTTGACTGAAAGAACTTATGTTTATCACCTCTGACTTCTGAGTTATTCTGAACTGAAGAAGACAGAGGGTTTATTACAGCAGTTCTACCAATTTAAGTCTGTGGGTAACTACAGGTAATACCAACACGACTGGTATCACCAATGTGAGTGGTAATACCAATTATATTACCTAAAGGTAGGCACTGAATTAATTAGAGGGTAATGTCCTGATCTTATCACAGAGCTAGGAATGCAGTCCTGACTAATGTCAGTAGCAAAGCTCCAGCTTATTTCAGCAGGAATAGGATTTCAGCATATCTACTCTGCTTGGATCATTATTCTAGGTCTGACTTGGTTTCCTTTTTCATATTTGTCATTGTTGTCAAACAAACAAACAAACAAACAAAAAACCCTGAAATTACTGATTCACTGGGGGGCTGTGAATATTAATTTATTTATATTTTATTATTAATTGGGTGCTAATTACTGCAATTATTACCTTTAAATGACTTCATTTTTTTTCTATAAAAAATATATAACATTATCATCTCAAAAACTTTGCACACAAAACTTTCAATGTATTATATAATTGCCAATTTCTATTAGTCTCAAATTATTATAGAGCATACACTGAAGTCTGGATATTTAAGAACTGTAGCTCTCCTTATAAAAATAGATAAGAATCTGCTTAACTCACTGTTAAACTAGCAGAACTTTTACAGTTATGCGTGGTTTTAAAATAACTGCTAAAAATACAAATAAAAATGTTAATGTATCATCCTCACTTTTTGTTCCATGTCCCATTTGTTAGTACATGAGCGCAAGATTAAGATTTACCCCTAAATTTCTAATTTGCTATTATTAGTCAAATTATCTCCGAAGTAATAAGAAGAGTTAGTACTAATGCATTAAGTATTATTAAAATATCTGATAAAATATGTGAAATTTATTTTTTTTATTTAAATTTTATTTTGTCTGTCTTTTAAACTCACTGTTTAATGTTTGGACCATTTCAGAACACATAGACACGCATATGTACCGATTCACTCATATTGTTTCCTCATTTGTATGCCTAAAAATTAAGTATATTAGTTATGATTAAAAATATTCTACTATAGAAACAATAAGATATATCTCAAAAGTTCTTTTAAATTATATTTCATGATGTTACGATAGTTTTAACAATTTCACAACTCTCTAAAACAAAGCACATAATAACTACTAGATAGAAATGTTGCATGCTATATTTTAAGGGAAAAATGCTGTAAGTATATACTCATAAGAAATATAAATATACAGGTCTATACATACACCTATACATACATTTCTATATATATTGCATTTTTGGTCAAGTATGTGCATGGTTTTACTCAGATCAATTTTTAACCCATTTCTGAAGTATCTCTTAAGTAGTAAGGCTGTCTCAGTTATCAGTTCAATCTTACAACTACAATTAAATTTATTACAAAGACTGTTGTTGCATATTCATAAAAGCAATACCTGGATGTCTAATGGAGAATCATTCCATTAATGGCAGCCCCAGTAAATCATTCATAAAAGCTAATTCTGATTCAAAATAATATATTTCTCCTGGTGGACTTGTTTATAATGAAAAATCCTTGCAATCTATGCAAGAAAATTCAATAAATCATGTTGTGCTACCGTAGAACGAACTGAGGATCCTCCTGCATGCAAAGTCATCCTAATGCTCTTTCCATTTGGGGGAGGGGGGTTGCATATATAATGGCTTTGTGACAGTGTTTCAAGACAGTCAATTTTTTCTTCATTTCTGCCAAGACCCGACTTCTGGGCACGAGTTTTTTGGCATTTGCTTATACAGACTTAATAGGTACATAACATTGCATTGCAGATGTTTTAGTGTCTGAGATGCCATACAGAATTCAGGCATTCTGGGGAAGACAGAAAATCTTCACTTCTGCTAGTGAAATATCAGCATGTTCACAGTACAAACACTTATTTGATTGAAATGTTTTATAGATGAACCATTGTTTCTTTCCTGTTTTTCTTAGCTGCTGCTGCTGACATTATGTAAGTGGTGTTTTATTAGGCTGTCATTATGAGAAGTTTGCAGTTTGAGGAGCTTAGAGTGAATTATAAATATGAGTCAACAGCCTTGATATTGTTGAAAAGAGAAACTTCAGCCATATTTGGAAAATGTGATTCCAGGATCTGAAGTAATCCTTCTCCTCTATAACAAAGTAGAGCAATAGAAGCAATTCTGGTGTCCAGGCTGATGAAGCTGGATAGTCCAAATATATTTTTGAGTTTTCTTATAGCATATACTCCATCCTTTTTCTTTTACTTGCTCTTTTGGCTGCCCTTATCGAATATGAAACCTGAAAAAAAATGGTTTCTGCTCCTTGTTCCTCTTTTCCCAACATGTTGTCGTGAGAGAAAATAAATAAATAAATAAATTTAAAACATCAAGCTTAAAATCATCAAGCTTTCTTCCTCTCCTGACTCCATTATTGAAGCCCTAGTGGTTCCTACTTGGAACCAAAAAGGAACTGCCTGCTGACTTTAGCGTAGATGAGTGTGAGAAGGTCCCAAGGTGCTATGTCCTTGTCTATGTAGATCCCAGATGGAGAATCTATCCCTCTCATGCTTAGCCCATTAAATTCTTTCTCACTTTGATGTTTACTGGTATCCAAGTGCCAGGACACGTCATTGACTGATTGTTGGTGCTTTCAAAGCACTGTGCACTGTGTCTGCAAAGACAAGGACCAGCTGGTCACTTTCAAGAAGAAGGAGACTCAGAATGATAACAAGTCTAGAAAGTATATTAAAAGGAAAGGAGGAATGAACTGGGTTTATTTAGTCTGGACAAGCCTGAAAGTCCATGCAAATGATTGCTCAAAAAACAAAGGCAAAAAACAACCCTTACTGAAGTGATGGACTTAAATTTCAACACAGATTTACATTATATCTTAGGAAAAACAACTTTAAGAGCTTATAAAGCGTTCTAGGAATCCAAAATACCTTTCTTTGTGGTAATATATTTGATATTTACCTTCTGCTCATCAAAGAATTATGCAGAAATCAACAGAAGAAAACCTGCACAAACTGAATATGTTTGGTGTTTTAAGGGGTAACATCCAGTTAGATCTCTTCAAGGAATGGCCCATATAATTGATACGTCTGAGTACAATTTCCTCCAGTTAGTCTGACTAGCTATAAAAGATTGCAAGCATGAAGAAGTGGCATCACACACTAGAAAAAAAACATATTTTTCTGTAGATCAGACTACAGTCAGGCTGAATTACTGTGCAGATCTGAACTACAGATGCAGACAGCTGTAATACTGTTTTAATGCAAATTAGATGTTGCTGAAGACTACCAATCTTGCAAGTTGCCATCACAACCTTTCTCAAATCAGGGAAGTTTGGATACTCTGCAAGTAATTAGTACCAGTATTCTCCTGTGTAGGGTATCTGCCAAATTCACTGCATAGTTACTTCTACATATCGTCTTGTAGAAAACACTGTGTCATGCTGCCTAAAAATAACCACTTCATTTCTTTTCTTTGAAATACCCTCAAATTCATTTATCGTTATAATATGCATGAAAAGGAAGACAAAGACTAGGAATTGCAATCTAAAAAAAAAAAAAAAAAACAGGCAGCAAGACAAGAATTCCCATCCATTGCATAGACTTATAATATAAAATGAACTCATCTAAATGAAACAATTTACAGCTGCTCACCATGAGCAATTTCTCCCCACAACCACCATTTAACCAAACAAATTTACCTTTGCAAACTGGCAGCACTTTGCAGAAGAGCATGAGGACTTTTTAATGTTTTTAGAGATTTTAAGATATAGAAAAGAGAGAAAAGAAAAGAAAAGAAAAGAAAAGAAAAGAAAAGAAAAGAAAAGAAAAGAAAAGAAAAGAAAAGAAAAGAAAAGAAAAGAAAAGAAAAGAA
>CM021697.1:191455866-191483590 GCA_011074415.1 Stictonetta naevosa
AGAAAAAAGAAAAAAGAAAAGAAGAAAAAGAAGAAAAGAAAATAAAGGAAAAGAAGAAACAGAGCAGAGGAAAAAAAAAGGAAAGAAAAAATTAAAGACAGCCACTCGGTCAACAAACTCCTACATAGGTGAAGAAAAATTGTCTAATATATTCTCAAATGCTATCAGTCAGATTTTTTTGGCAGCAGTTTTCATCATCATTATGTGGCCTGTAAACAGATTTTTGCATAACAAAAAAGACCAGTGTACAGCCTAATGAGTGCACTCATTAACTGTAATAGCATCAGCTATAGATGGAAGGGGGGGAGGGACCTTAGAGAAAAATAAATCAGCCCAACTGATCCCAAGATACTGCTGCATTTTCAATTTAGAAAATAAATGGAAATGTTTATAAAAGAGAGGGTGGGGAGTCTATTTTTGTTGTATACATATATCTCTTAGCATTTTATCTAATTTTAGAAGCAGTGGTTGACAAATGTACACTTAATACTCCAGGGAGCTTTTGCACAGATCCTAAAGCTGCATTTCCCGACTTCCTGTTATTGACTCATGCCGTTTGATTGTAGTTGATAATAGTTTATCCAGAATGAATAACTAGAAAGTTGTATTTGATAAATTGAGTTGCTCAATGGAATAAACCAGTGGTCATATTTCCAACTTTCTATGCTGTATCCCACTGGTGTAAAAGGACATTCACATTTTGACTGTATAATGTATCAGCATTTCTTAATTGAACAAACCAAACATATTATTAATACAACACACCCTTTAAGGAGGGTGGTTTCACATTTCAAAATATGAAGAAATTTAATCTAGATCTTTCCCCAGAAATCTGATTATACCTAATGTATATTGGTAGTGTATACCTGATATCCTGATGTTATATACCAGATTAACTTTTTCAAAGTGAGCAGCTAATGGAAATCTCCCCATTGGCATATTTATAATTCAAAGTCATATTTATAATCCACTGTTGCTTAATTTAGCATTAAAATAAAATTAAAATAAGTTTACAATAAAAGTTTCTTATAATACCGGGACTATGAAGGGTAGCAGTAGTTTTGGGGACTGCCAATTTGCACAGTGTTACCAGCTTGCTCTTCTGTTTTATTGTCCAACACATGCACTTGTTAAACTTTAAAGTGGATTGTAAATAATACTCTTCAAGTCATGGGTTTTGTATCTTCCTCCATATACTTGACTATCAGCACAATAAAGCTCCAATTCTGATTTGTAATATCAGGATGCTGCATAGACAACAAAAATATAACAGGAATCGGCATTTTTCAGGGATACTTAAATCTGAAACTGTCCTTGAAAGGTGTTGTGGAAATGGAATGTGGAAAAAATAATAATAATAATAATAATATAGTATTTATTTCATCCCTTTATCAGTGCAGAATTGTCTTCTTTGAAACACTTTAATCCAGCTGGCCTTCAAATTTGCAGCCTTTCCTACTACCTTGGAAGATTTCTGATTTCTCAAGAATCTGAAAACATTCACTTACTACAAAGTTATCAAGAAAAATCTGAACCCTATAGTTGAGATTTAAGAAATGTCATAAATGGTATAAAAATAAAAATAATAATATAATAATAATTCTGCATCCATTTAGTATGTAGGCATGTCAACTTGTGCTATCACTTTGATATTGTTCAGATCTGATGTCTTATCATTGAATAACTGGTATTAGAGTTTCGGCTCCTGTAACTGAGGTGATATGGAACTCGTCTGTGGGGACAACAATACAGAATTGTAGATTAAGGGTATGAGTGGGTAGTCTGAAACTACCAAACCTGTGTTTACTTCAGACTTTTAGCCAAATTTTTAAATTAGAGAATATAGAATTTCTGTTTTAAAATCACAAAGGATTAACTGAATTATGCTAAAAGATAGTGCTACTTGGAAAATATATCTAAACCCCTTCTTCCACAAAATAAATAAATAAATAAATAATGAAATAAAAACAGGAGAGAAACCAGTACAATTTTCATTTAGAGTAATTTTGAGAAGAGAAAAAATTAAAAATGTAACATAAAGAAGCGTTTCTAATCCAGAGGGGAAAAAAAATGGCTTTTCATTTAAAATATCTAGACTCTGTAAAATGTTAGCTGGCTCTAATTAGGAGATTTTTTCCCCCTGTTTCCTTCATCTTGCACTTAAGGAAGTGTTTTTCTGGATGAGTAATTTCTGGACGGGTAATTTCTCTTTAGAACAGGAATTCTGACTGCTGGGCACAGACATTATCCCCCTTCACACCCCTGAGTACTCTGACTACATCACTGGAGTTAGTTGTGTGTAGTCAAACACATGATTAATCCTAAATCAATTTCTGTTGTTTGTTGATGCTTCACACAGCAACTGCAGAGAGAAAAAAAGATGCAATAATGAGAATAATGAGAAAAGAAACAAGAAAAAATTACATGAGAAGCTGGGGAAATGGGGGGGGGGGGGGGCAGTATTTTAATTTTCTTTGCATTCTTTATTCTAAACCACTGGGTTTTTATGCAATTAGCATTCCTAGGTATGCCAAACCTTAACATAAACTAATACAAATACCGGGCAGAACAGTTGTAGATAGGTAGCTAACTGTCCTCCCTTTTTCAAGGCAGGGACATTTCTGTCAGATGGATGTTTGCCTCACCAGTTCATTGACACACTCCTTCCTCCCCCCTCTTCCCCTCCCTGAGTCTCCAATTTATTCTAGTCCATTATGCTCTTTACTGTGAGGAACATTTTCTGGTGTTTAAATTAAATCTTTCTCCTTCCAGGTGAAGTCATGAATGCTTACATCAAGATGATAAACAAATTATGGTCTTCCTGCTGCAGCTTTTTATATACTTGAATACAGTTATCACATCTCTCTCCTAGTACTGTGTTTAGTATTTCAAGCTGTGAATCTACAGCTAAATCAATCAAGCCTGTTCTCTAGACCACCTTCCCACTTCCTCACTGACACCTTACCTCTGTTGCTACTGTCAACCATGCTAACCACTTGCTTTTCCAATTGTGAAATTTGATACTAAAAGCTGTCCTAAATTTGTCTTTGGAAGCTTTCTCCCCATACCAAACTGCAAGCCAACACTTTCTTTACTCATCCTCTCACAATAAAGTGGTTAGCTTAAGTTGGCAGTAGTTCTCCTCCTTTGATCTGTTTACAGTAATGTGCAACTCTGTAATTTTCTAGTCCTGTGGAAGGTATCAATCAACTCTGCAAATCCCTTTTACCCATGATAATCAGACTGACATCAGTAACATATTCTGTGTGGCTGATTATAATGCTAAATATCAAGTAGATGTGGAGTGGTTTTGGAGCAATGTCCATTCTGTCTTTTCCAAGACATTTTCTACAATTAAATGTTTAGCTCATGGCTTACAGGGAATGTCTCACTTCACCTTTTTGTAAATGCCTTTCAAGCGGGTTAGGAATTTCTTGACTGTACTGTATGAACCCAAAGCAGCCATCACTTAAATGTGCATATTGAATGAATTGTCTGTACAGTCATTAACTGCCTTTTTGATGGCTTCTTCATAACACTTCAAACATGAGCTTTCTGCTCTGCTGTTCTTCACTTGAATGTTCTCTTCCATGATGCTTCTTTCCAGAGGAGATCAACAGACTTCATTCAAACAGGTGGAGATTGCTTCACAACAGGTGTGGTACTGCATCTCATCTTTCTTGAGCATCAACACTTTCTTGTCAAAGATTGATTTTTGTTCCTCTCTCAATCCCTGTATTTGATAGGCAAGGTGGATTGAAGTCTGCAAAATAGTGCCACTCATCCAGGGAAGCTCTTATTGATGCTGGCTTTGTTACAAGAAAGATGAGAAAGAACAAAACAGAAAATCCAGGAAGCCATGATTAGGTTTCTCACATTTTACTGTAGCAAACATAATCCTAAAAAGTTTGCACCTCTGTCTTCTATGTGCATGCAGTATAATTGTCCTACAGTGACAGTCCTATGTGTCTAGGTATGTTCATCTAGAGGAGTCTTAGGAGTCTTAGACTTATTCTCTACCATTACTACCAAGAGTTGTGAGGGAGGAAGGGAGCAGGGGGTTCTGTGGCATATTTTGTGGTCACTGCTGTGCAACGGTCATTTAAATAGGGTTTCATTTGCCTCTACTTTTGCATTCAGAATTTTAAAAATTGTATACACAGCAATGATCTAAAGCACTGAATGACTTCATCATATATTTAGTCAATAATTGTTACATTTATTCGTTAATACATTTTATAAGTATTGATGACTCTGTTCTGTCACCTATTGGAGATATTCTGTGATATAAAACTATGCTGTGATGTCCTGTAGGTAAACTAAAAAGACCTTTGAAACAGGAGTGGAGCACTGCCCCTCAGTTTGCTGAAGGATAATTTTTACTATACTCTCCATCACCCCAGCATATTTTTCAAAAATTCATAGCTGAGACAGCGTACACATATAAATAAGATCTGATGAAGGAACGTTATGATGATTGCCCTCCTATTTCAGGTTCATCTCTTGCTAGTGCTGCAACAGTAAAAGCCACTTTTTCCCTTCTTTCTTTCTGTGATTCCTTTTTTTTTTTTTTTTTAGAAAAGCATTATTAACAACGATATATTTTATTTAATATAGTATAGATATTATCCTATATCACAGAGCAAGTCTTGAAAGACAATTCCCCACTGTGCTAGATGTGAGTGTAATATTAACACCAGCCAGATCTGCACATGTCATAGTCACTTTATCTTGTTGACAACTTTCTATCTGGACAAGCTGACGAATGAGATATATGCATTACCACTTACACCTGACAGATATCTCAGCAAGGGGCTTTTAGTTTTGGTGCTGAAGCTGAGCAAATACTGCCTCATTTCACATTAAGGTTTCTTCCTACTCAACTCTATCTTTAAGTCTAGGTGGGATCGTATTAAGAGCATTTGCCTATCAGTTAAAAAACAACAACACCCATTTCTGGTACATAGAACAATTGCAGAGGTAAATAATTTAGGTTTTGGTGCAAGAAAATGTCTTTTATTCTTCAGTTCTGATATCACCTTTTCCAGCTTTTAGGAATATTCTGTTACTAAAATATCTGTCTCCAAACATTAAAGTCAGAAATGTGAGTGAGGTGGCTCATTAGCTCAATAAAGACAATGTTAGAACTAATGGCACATAAGTTTATGAGGTGATATTCAGTTTATTCCTTTTGCAATGGGAGGTAGTCTTCAGAGAAGAGAGTTTGTGGGGATATAGTGGAGGAGGGTCAAGGACAGAATCCATAGAAACATATTTGTACCAGAGCTGGAGGAATATACCTTTTCTCTAGTGTAAAAATGCTCTCTTTGACTGCAAAGATATCTTTATAGATACATGTCTCACCTATGAAGTTGAGAATGCACCTACACTGCACTGACTGATATAAGGAGGAGGTATGTGGCTGACTTTCAGTCTGTTCTTCATCTCTTGAATAAAATAAGAAATAATGGGTGTAATCTACAGTCAGAATCATTCCATTACATAATGGGAAAGAGCATTCTGCTCATAAACGTAGTTGAGTGTGGGAATAAATTACTCAAGAGTGGTTTGTAATTGGAAGGTTTTATATATCATAGAATAAGATGCTGTCTATAGTGATATGGATACACACAACACTTCCCCAAGGATGAGAAATGGATTGTCTATTCTCTATAACCTCGCAATCCCTGTTTGACAGGTTACTCTGGGTGGCTCACATACTGACACATCAGCCTGAACAGGCACAGACACACTGTAAGTTGCCAGACCTATCTGGAAAGTAGACTACAATGCCCTGTGTAAAATTCCATGTTGTAGTTTAAAACCTAAATTTACACTTCAAGCTTGTGTGAAACTTGCTAGTACAGCAATCATGACATACAGTAGGGGAGTACCCATTGAGTATGGGACAACACCTTGAAATAACTTGCCTCTTCCAATAGGGTCTTGTATTACTTGAAAAGAAAAATATGGAAAAATAAAGGGATGATCCCAAATCTCAGATTACATGTTTCTGTGTTACACTTGAAGATAACTGCTGGTCTCTGTAACTTGCTGTGATGGCAGGGACATATGTTAGGAAAACAAAATCTACCTAACAAAACAACTAACTCATTTGCTTGTGTGACAAAAGCAACGGCTAAACTATTAGATGCCTTCAAGGAAAGTTAATTTGTGGTCATATGAAGAGAAAAGTGAGATGATTCTATGATTCTATAAAAGTCAAATGCTCCATTTAAAACTACAACCATATATGCACAAGGGAAATATGCATAAGTGAAAAGTATCAAGAGGTTGGTAAATCAGAATAAGACTGAAAAGCACAGCCCATGCAAGGAGAGAGGGGGTGTATTGGGAAGAATGTGTAATGATCTGTTAAGGACATTCAAGTCCTGCTTAAGCTGTTTGGACCTTTTCATATCATTACTGGAGTACTGTTCACTTGGACTTTTGTAACTACCTATAAGGAAGTTGTTCTTAAACATTTATTTATCTAAATATCCTACATAGTTCACTGCTAACAGAAAGAACTGTCTTCCTCACGAGTGCACAGTCCTGCCTTGTGTCAGTAGAAGCCTATGAACCTCACCACTTCTGTGGGTTACAGTGGAGATTATACCAGGCTTTTGTTGGAGCTCTTCCTTTCAGATAGTTTTGGGTTCCATAACTTTCTCCAATTGAACCAGCAGATTTTAGTGATGGGTAATACTACTGTGAACCTTTCATGACACAGCAACCAATGGAGTACAATGTTATCACCAGCTACTGCAGTACAATTAAGTCATTAGGAGAAGGAAGAAGTTCTAAGGAAGGATTGTGAAGTCTGTATGAAAGTAAGGAGACACTTGTCCTCTTCTCCCTCACCTTCACAACCCTTCCTGAGTTCAGAGAATAGCAAAGGCATCTGACAAACACAGCTATATCATCCTGTTTTTGACATCCCGTAAGCATTGTTACTCTAATATGGGTGCAGAATTAAAGTATCAGACACTACTGGTGCCTTTGCATTTTTATGCAAACCAATTTCACTGGCTTTTAAGATATTAGTCTAGTGTTTGCTTTACTACCTTGTCTGTCTGAGGCATTGTTGTTTCTACATTGCTGTCTCTACAATGCACACTTTTAGTAAATCTTTTATATAAGCCTCCCAAAAGCCTTTGGCCCAAGAAGCTAAGCTAAAATACTTATATGAATGAAAAGCAGCTCTGCTGAATTAAAAAGTCCTTCTGTGGAAAAGTTGAGAAGAAGAGTTATGCAATTTGAAGCTGTTATTTCTTTCTTTTTAATAGTCTAAAGTTTTAAAATGATATCTCTGCTGCAAATCTTCTTAGAGGAGATAACTATTCATAAAGTAATACTATAAATTCTACAGCACTCTACTGGATTAGGTCTACAAAGCTATTCCTTTGAAAAATGATAAAGAAATTAATTACAGGAAAACAGTTTCTAAGTTGTTTATGTGGGAACTCATAAAGCACAGAAACTGACAACACAGGTCTATTTCTGTCAAATTCCATTCAGTACTATTAATATTTTTCTAAACCTACAGAAAATCTATCACTTCCTGCTTTCATAAAACCTGTCAGATTTTGTGAGGATGGATAAAACAGCTTAAAATCTTACCAAAGATTAAGAAAAATGTTTCAAAGAAAAGCTAAAATCATTCATTCATTTAAAAAAAAATAAATTCTGCAGTTTTTATCACAAAATAACCTATAAAAAGTGCTAAGTCTTTTATCTGTACAGAGTCCTGATGGAAGGTGAAAACTGTTTGTCTATTGTTAGCCTCCTGAGTTCTTTTGGGAACATTAACTCCTGTTAATTAACATCCTAACATTAACATCTCTAAGTGGATCTAAACTTAAAGGTAAATTTTCCAAGTGCTGTATTCAGGCTGAAATTCAGTGTTCTTCTCTCCTTTCATGAATGTGTATTTTACTCATTTGTGCTGAGTAAATCAGTGCATTTGAAATCTGAAGCATGTTTAATAATCCCTTCCTTTTACTTTCAGATATTTGATATTATTTTTGTACTGCTGAAACTTTTATTTACTGACATTGCAGCTATGTTTGTGAGATGTCGTCAAGGGTCCAGCCTTTATGATAATAGTGTCTTGTGCAGAAGAGGTCCCTGTCTTGACTTCTGCACTTTGTGATGACAACTGAGTCTCCAGGTAGAGAATACGGAATGTGCAGGGGACCAGGTGACTGCAGCAGACTGAAATGCATGATCCAAAATACAGGAGCAAAGTTTAAACCAGAGAGCAGATGATCAAAATAGAACAACAGAATGATACAGTTAAAGGTCACCTCCATCAGTTACTCCATGACTAGCTTAAAATAATTAGGGGTACCTTTGAAAAATACATGAAGTTTTAAAATAAAATAAAGTAGGTTAAGGTAGTTTTGTTTGTTTGTTTGTTTTAATCCTTCAGTCATTCTGACTTTAGTATTTAAAAGTGTTCTCTACAATAATTAACATCAGTGCCTTTCTAGAGAAAAAAAAAGTAAAAAAGAACCTGAGAATATTCTACAGTTCTGTGACTGTAAGACCTGGGGCTTTTGAAAACCTGAAATATCATGCTCATGATAAAAGAGCAGAAATCTGCATTGCTATAATGAGATATGCATATTTTTAATAGAGCTGAGTGAAACTTCATAAATGTCAGTACTTCCATGGAACTCCATTATGAAACCAGAGGGGAATTACCCTAAGAAGTTTGGGACATTTTGTTTGATTTGGTTTTTCAGTCACTTCTGTTTGCTACTTGTGGTTAGAGTGTTGCAAGCAGAGAGGTTAACCAAAGGGGATTAAAATTCTATGTGTGGTACAATACCACACAAGATCCATAATACTCCAACCACCAACAACCAAGAAACAGAAGTAAAACATGACATCTGCATAATGCTCTGCCCAACTTCATTAGTCATATCTGCAGAGAGGATTTATTGCTTGAGATGCAATGCTGTACTATCACAGCAGCTGAGCTCTGAGCTGGCATTTCTGCTTCAGCAGTGTCAAGTCATTCAAAATTTGCTTCCAGCGCTTTGTTCCCTGCCCCACTGTGCAGTAGAGGCATGGTCAGCAAACAGTGCTCTGTTTCATTGCCTCCCAGCACTGTCAGGGATCCTGTCCTCAAGGTCATCTCCTTTCAGGTAAGAGAAGTATCACCAGTAAAACACTCTACAATTTTTCTCCCCAGAGCTCAAAGGAGCTCTGTGTGATGCAGAGCTGTGTTTATACACAGCAGATTTCAGGATCTGTGATTTGTAATGTTGTTTCAATTACCTGGAGGATGAAGAATATTTTATCTAAGTAGAAGGTGCCAGTTGCAAGCAAACATAAGGAAAAGAAAAACACTGAATCCTAGCAGAAGTATTGCAGGTGCTTTACTAAATTGCACACAGAATCACAAGTGTGGGTATGTGCTCTTAGGCTTCTAATTTTGTTTCTGAGGAAGCTCTTTTATTCCGTTGAATTGTCAATGTTGTCTCTCTTTCATTTATCCCTGCAGTGATGGCTGGGCAGACAGGTATGATGTGACGGATGGGTATCAGCGTGAAGCTGTTGGTGGAATAACGATCAAGCTCCAGTCTCCTGACGTGAAATGGTTTGATGATTACTACCTGCAGCTTCGGCCAGAAACCAATCACCGAAATCCATGGTTTCAGGAATTTTGGCAGCACAGGTTCCAGTGCCGTTTGGAAGGGTTTCCTCAAGAGAACCCTAAATACAACAAGACTTGCACAAGTAAGTGAATTTATTACTTTTGCTGTATAAACCAGTGTGACTGAAGTTCTGGTGTGAACAGATCATGTTGAGCTGATGCAACCTGGTCTGATGGAATAGTGAGTGGGATTGGAAATGAAGATGCTGGAATTGAAACACTTGCTTTTTACAAAGGATAAAATACATGATTTTAAAAACATTCAGATCTCTAGAGAAACAAATAGATAGCGCCTCAGTAACTAATGCCTCCCTAAATTTGAAAGTCTAGATGCTAGTGTGCTGTTACAGTCATCTAAATACTTTCAAAGATCTTGTCCTCCAAAATTCAATGCTTCTTTTGTGAAACAAGGCTAACTATATTCTTTATGGCACAAGATCAATCAGAGAGTTAATACACTAAAAATTATCTGAAGTCCACATGGTAATGATGAAGATCATTTATGTATTTCAGATAGAAGACTAGTTGGTTTGAAAGATTTCATTAAGTTTTCTTTCAGATGTGTCATTTCAGGAAATGCCATTTTGACTAAGCTGATATTTTTCATAAAACTGTAAACTGTACTGATTTTAGCAAAAAAACTGTCACAACATTTTGTCATTTTCACAAAACACCTTTTTTTTTTTCCCAGAAAGATGTGATGCTTTTTTTTCTTCTTCTCAAAATTTTTGTATTACTTCCCTTAATTACTCTCTATTTCATGAGATGCCTTGCAATACTAAGACAATGCCCCATATCATAGTTATTTTCAGGGGTAACAGGTTTTTAGTTCTGATTGAAACATCCTTCCTCCTTTATTTGCTTGAAGTAAGTGCTTAAACTACAATGGAAGTTTAAGATGACACTGACACCAACTCAGCAGATACTGCATTGTTGTCTTACAGCACAGAAAAAAAATAGGCGCAAGCCTTACAAGCAGACACAGTATCTCTGTTTTGCATGTAGTGAATGTCACTGCATGTATAACGCTGAATTTCTCCATGTATCTTCAGATGCATAAGGCTTTCCCATGCACTTGAGATGATGACAATATACTGCAAACCAACAAGGCTGTGAAAAGAAAGTTTTGTCATAGTTCTTGCTCACTTTCCCGTTATTTGAGTTTCTGAAAAAGCTTCAAATAATTTGAAAATGAAGGAAGCAAAAGAGGAGACCTAATGGTCAATTGTCCTGATGGTAAGTGGATGTTGTAGCCTTGAAGCTCTTCAGACAGTGTAAGACATTAACCTGAGTCTCCCCCTCCTTACCCAAGTTATACCTAAATGATAGTATGACAAGTTTTCCTTCAGATTTCCTTCAGATTTGCTGTGGCAAAATGGCCTTGGGGACTGCATGCCTTTGACAGAGGGAACACTGTAGTAGATATCCTGGGGTCCCATGTTGGACGTCAGCCCAACCACAGCTGTAAAGCCCAAAGGACCTTCCCTCCTAAAAATGTCAATAATTTCCACACACCTGTGAGACTAAGAAATGGCTTTAAGGATTAAAGTTCTGGATTTACCCAAGAACCCCCCTCCCCCACACAAGTCTAATCCCTCTCCAGTCCCACTTATGGTTCATAAGTCTTTTTTAAGAATCCCCAAATCTTCAGCATTCAACTGACTTTTCCCTAGTATTTTTCTTCCAACACAGCCTGACACAGGTTTTATTTGCTCTATTGACAGGTACTGCGTATTGAGCAGTAAACTTCATTGATTTCCCCATGATAATGTAGATATTTTTCCTGAGATACCGGTACAGTAGATATGACTGGCTACAAGCTAATAAAAACCTCTTTTCTATCAATGTGATGCATTAGCAGTGACATTTCAGATTGACTTTTTGGGGGTATCTTTTATTTTACTTACTTTTTACCAGCACTGGGAGAATCTAATTTCTGTTTTATATGAAAGATTGAGAAGTGTGAAACATGTGTGCCTACAGAGTCTTTCATAGTGCCTAAAATAAAATTCACCGCTGAAAAATATATATATATATCTCAGGGGTGCAGAGAGATGTTATTTTAAACATGAAGTTATCCAGTTGTGGATATGAGACAACTTAATCATAAAGCTTGATAGTACATTTGGAACAGCATTCATTGCTGGAAGGTTTCCCACAAAGAAATCCTAAATGAGCCACAGCTCAACGAGATTCCTAGAGCCCAGGATTTTCAAACACACAAAGAAATGTGCAAGAATCATGCTGTGCTGATTTGCAAATCATGATCAGAGGAAAACAAACAAACAAAAAAACAAAAAAAAATTTTCTAAATATATTGTTCTAATTACTTTTTCTTCAGTTTTATTGTCATATTCACTGCTAGGCCATGATGACTATAGTAAAAGGAAAAAAAAAAAGAGAGAGAGAGAGAAAAATAAAGATTATCATAGCTTTAATTCTTTGTCATTGCTGTAGGGCAGAAAAATGTTAATTCAGTTGTGGTATTCCCCAGATAAAGGACACTACTCCACAGCAATCAATAAGTCTTCCCATTAAAACTGTCCATTTAATCAGGGTTTTCACACAAAGAATTGTTGATCATCATAATACACAATTTTACCATTCTGATTTTGATCTAGATCATTGGTCAAAATTCCTGAAAATGATATTCACTGACTGTTGTTGTTTAACAACTGATGGGCATCTTAAGCTCACTCATGCTGTTCTCTCACTCGGTCTCCTCAGAAGGACAGGGAAAATACAAGGAAAAAAACTCATAGGGCTGAGATAAGGACTGGGAGACCAGTCACTATCACTGGCAAAACAGACTCAGTGTAGAAAGATTAATATAATTTATTGCCAACTCCTAACAGAGCAGTGAAAACAAAAAGCAAACTACAAAAACCTTCCCGCCCCCCCATCTCTTCAAGAATTGCTCCCACATGGTTCTGAACCACAGGATCCATTCCCCAGGAGCAAACTGCTCCAGCACGGGTCCCCTACGGGCGGCAGCTCCCCCCAGACCCCCTGCTCCTGCGTGGGCTCCTCTCCACGGGCTGCAGCTCCGGCCCGGGGCCTGCTCCTGCAGGGGCTCTCCATGGGCCGCAGCCTCCTCCAGGCCACATCCACCTGCTCCACAGGGGGCTCCTCCACGGGCTGCAGCGTGGAGATCTGCTCCATGTGGGACCCATGGGCTGCAGGGGGACAGCCTGCTCCACCAGGGGCCTCTCCACGGGCCGCAGGGGAACTTGTGCTGCGTGCCTGGAGCACCTCCTGCTCTCCTGCTGCGCTGCCCTTGGGGGCTGCAGGGCTGCTTCTCTCTCAGCTCTCACCCTTCTTTCCCAGCTGCTGTAGCACTGCAGGATTTTTTTCCCCCCTTTCTTAACTCTGCTCTCCCAGAGGCCCAGCCAGCGTTGCTCATGGCTCTGTTCTGGCCAGCAGTGGGTCCCTTTTGGAGCCAGCTGGAGCTGGCTCTGATCTGGCATGGGGCAGCTGCTGGGTGGGCTCTGCTCACAGATGCTACCCACTCTTTGCAGACCCCTGCCAAAAAACTGCCACATAAACCCAATACAATTACATGGAGATTTATATCATGTCTTTCATTTGCTTAATAAGTGCTAAGACACAAATGCTGTTTTTTTCACAATAGCCCCCAAACTAGGCAAGGGTGTGTAATAAAGTGAAGAAATATTGCAGTTGGTAATATACAGCCTTATCACTTGGTGGATTTATCAGCAGGTAAGTCACAAATGTATTCTCTGTGAATTGCTTTCAGGAGAGATTTTGATGTTGGGAGTTTAACCTCCAAATTAACTTGAATTTTTGAGACTTGTCGTGGTAGATTTTTTTAGTTCTACATCATTTTCTATGTTCCCCATGGCTTTTAAAATCATATATATCATTTACTAAATTCATATTTGATTTCCTAACTTTAACCATGCCAAGTTTTGAGTCTGGAATTCCCTCACTTCAGGCTTCCCTAGATTAAAGATGAAACTTGACTGCCATGGTCCCAAGCATTTTGTAGGCTGTCCCGAGAGCTTCTGCATGATGACGTATATGTTAGTGTTGTCTCAGATTTATCCTGATAAGAAAACAGGAATGTTCCCTTTAGTTTACCCTTGCTAAAGACATTTTCTTCTCTAGCAGCCCCATATTAAAAACAGACAAACAAACAGGCTACGGAATTTCTCAGGTTCCCAAAAACATTGAGCTTATAGAGGAATGCTGGAGACAAATAAAAACCTCTGCACCAAAAGGCAAGCCATTTATTACTTCCTGGGATAATGATAAAAAGATATAAGGTTGATAGATTAGGTCATTTTTAAATGACATCTATATAGAAAGCAATAACCATTACTTTGGAGGAAAAAAATGAATTATTCTACATCATCTGGTTGCAATATCATAAAAAAAAAATGTTAACAATATCAACAACTTATTTAAACAACAAGAAAATACACACAGGTACTGTTATGAAATGAAGAGGCAGTTTAATAAAATAAGTAAAATAAGATTGTGAAATCAGCCATATAGAGAAATATGAGAAAACGATCCCAAAGCATTTTTTATTAATTCTTTTCTATCAAATTCTAAAAGGCCTCCATCCCTTCACATACATTTAGTTCACAATGAGGTAAAAATATTAGCATCAAGCATGCTTTTCATTTGCAGATTTGAACATACCTAACCCAAATGGGTGTCACTGCTGTCGCTAAGTACATTGATTTTCTGCCCAGCTGGAGTACTACAGAAAGTGAGAAGTTTTCAGGCTTATCTGAGTTGATTTTCAGTGTAATCAGTTCCATGCCACAGGACAGGTGCTACAAGCCACCTCCAGACACCAAGAGTCAGAGAAAGAATTTATAATGCATCTTGAACAGGAGATGTGTAATGGCCTCAAAAGAGTAGAGATTTTACAAGAATTGGATTTGACTTCTCCTCTGGCACCAGACAGATATCTTCTTTATTATCTAATGCCACGACTCAGTGAAATTTGTGAATAGGTATGCAACTTGAACCAGATGAGTAACTCTACTCAATGACTGTCTTCAGGTCATAAAAGGTTAATCCAATCCCTTGTTATCAATTGCCTTTACACCTTTAGAGACTGGGTTAGACTGAGTGTGTATGCACTTGCATGCTCACAGGTAAGTCTTCCCATCAAAGCTCAATTTTTTCTCCTGGTGAGGGTGTTTTACAAATGCATCTTAACACAGACCAGAAAGAAAACAAAATGTAAGGAAAGTACATTAAACTCTGTCTCAACTGACATTCGTGGAAAAAGTCAAGCCTTCAAAGTCACCAGGAGCAAAAGCATATTTATTACATCTACCTAACTGTTAAATGAATCCTTTTGCCTCTGCTTCTAAGTTATTTTCTTTTTCTTATAGTTCCTAAAAGCCAGAGGCATAGATGGAACATCATTTTTTAAAGTGTTACTTAAACACAGTGCAAAACCAGAATACACATCCCAATTATCTATGATCTAAGACAAGGCAGAGAGAAGTAATAGAGGCTAATGCTGATGAAACATTGTAACATCTTGATTTGACCTGTAGAGGTTACAGACCTCAGAAATACTCATGGCCTCATGAAAAGGCATGGTAGAAACAAGAATCTGAAGAAAGGTGATGGACCATTTTTGCAGGTATTTATTTACAGAAGGGTCCTGACATTAAATACTGTGGTTCAAAGCAGCAAGGGGGAAAACACAAAGATAAATGATGGAAGCTGAGTTAATCAGAGATCAACTATAGACAGAACACAGAGGGCAAAGAAAATGAGAAAAGCAACTTATATCTGACATGCTGGGGAGCAAGGAGCCAGTGGCAGGGTTTATAGGGAAGAAGAACATACTCAAAGCAATAGGCAGGGGAAATGACACTTGCAGCAGCATCTTGAATGAGTCTTAGCAAGATGAAGTAAGTCAATTCATCCCTTTTTGATTTAACCATGTGGCTTCTATGAGATAAAAACATTTTTTTTTTTTCAAGTATACTACTAAAATGCATATGGGAGAATTATTGCCATAATTCTCCAAGCAATTAATGACAGGATTAAGAGTGAAAGAGTTTGTTTGCAGAAAGGGAAATCTGGGGTAAATGTGAGAAAACTTCTGTGGCTAAGTGTACAGAAAAGCACAAAAAATATAAATGTGAAAAATATCTGCCTGTTTGCTCAATATCGTCCAGATCCAGCTAATTCTAATGAGGTCAAAACAACCCACAGAAAATCCTAGAGCTTCAGCTGAAAAGGAACTTGGTTTAACAAATGGCGCTATTGTATTTCCAGATAGAATTTAGGAATCACACATAAATGTCTAGTCTTTGTACTGCAACAGGATAATAATCTGTTTGTTAAATTTAAACTCAAATGACAAAATTGGTTTAGTCAAACCCCAGCTGATGAAAAAGTAAGTCCTGTCAGAGTGGATGGCTTGTTTTCCATGTTTCAATGAATGTGTCACATTTAAACCCCACATTCCCCAAACATGTGGCATTCCCACACTTTTATCTTTAGATTTCTAGTGAAAACAAATCAAAACAAATTAAGTTAAAATTTATTTTTTATTTATTTATTTATTTATTTATTTATTTTTTAACAGTGAATTAAAGGATATTTTAATTCTCCGGAGTGCATCCTGTCTCTCACTTAGTTTGTTACTTGTATTATGTATCATGTTTGGGCACTTGCAAGCTGGAAGATGATCCAAGCCTCATCTTTATGGCCAACATTTCAGATTTGAAGCTCAAACACTGTTTATCGCTACTTTTACAGTAATGCTGTTTCAGGTCCAGAAATTCCCAAAGGCAGATTAGCTGCAAGGCATAGATTCAGTTCTGAATTTTCCAGAAGTCTGACATGATCTGAGCCAGGAGCTTACGCAGGCATGTCACTATTTTTTGATTCACTCAGAGAACGAAGCAGTATGGCACTGATGACTGCTATATATTCTGTTACACCTATTTGAAAGACTTTATATATATATATACATATATAACCTGATTTTAACTCCCCTGCAACTCAAACCCTTGAATAACTACAGTCTTCCCATTACTATTATTGATTTCCACAAACTCCTCCATCTGACTACAAAGCTACATCTTTTTTCTTTCACTTTATGCTCCCTGCCTTCCTCCTTCCATACATTAGGATCCTTTGATGATATATCATTCAACTGTGGTTATATCCTTTATGCTACCATTCCTTTTCTCACTGCTATTCTAAACCCTGAAAACTACCTAGAAGATATTAATACAATTGTACTGGTAGGCCATGTCTCTTTAGCCTTAAAAATAAATGCAAACTGTGATTAGATGTATCCAGATTATGGATGTTTCCTATTAGATGGGTGAATTAGAGTAATTCCCGTCATTCTCTTCTCACGACAATTCATCTTCCTGCATAGATTCAAATACTTCACACAAGCATGTTTACAAGTGCAGAAAGTTTTAGGCCCACTTTTAATGTGCTCTTGCTTCTGTAGCAGTCGTATTTAATTGCAATTTATGATCAAATAAATTGAATTCAATAGAAGGTGCAATAATAATATTATTCCTAAGAAAATGGTGTGAGGTAATGGATATCCATTTATTTACCTTCTTCTGAGACTTATGGTCACTGTTACCGTTTTCTCTGATGTTATTGAGCTTGACAACAGAACCAATAATTTCGTTAGTATGCAAGCACCCAAGGATGGAGGTCAACCTCCAGGCAGACTTGTGAGAGCCCTGAATACACCTGGCTTTTGTAGACTTAAAAAGAAGTAAGACACCAAAGTCAACTAAGCATGTTAAAAACATCTTCTGGAAGTACTCTCTGCATTTTTGGACAGTGAAGAAAACATTTTGTGCTGATCAAAAACATTTTGCAAGCACCAAGTTATAGGATGAGGGGAAATAGTCTCAAGTTGCCAACCAGGCAAGTTGCCAAACAACTCCTCTAACCAGCGGAGGTTTACGTTGGACATTAGGAGAAATTTCTTTACTGAAAGTGTTGTGCATCATTGGAACAGGCTGCCCAAGTGTGTGGTTGAGTCACCATCCTTGGAGGTCTTCAATAGAGGTGTAGATATAGAATATAGTAGCACTGTTTAGTGGTGAACGTTAGTACTAGATTAGAGGTTGGACTAGATGATCTTAGAGGTCTTTCACAACCTGAATAATTATACAATTTTATGATTTTACAATTCTATGATTGCACTGGAAGATATTTGTTTGTCAAATCTGAAAAAATCCATACCAGCATGTTGACTTAATGACAAACACTTTGACCAAAAAAAAAAAAAAGTGTTGAAGAGTCCTTTTTTTTTTCTTAGTAGTAGTATTTTCTCATTTCCATAACTCTGAAGTGTTTTTTTTCAAGTTTATAATTTGCTTTCACATCGTTTCAGTCTGTGTTGCTGTGTTGTTTGTTACTGTTTTTTTTTGCCTCAACGTCAAAATGACATTTCCAGTGTTGCCAAATCTATTTTTTTTTTTATTCTTTCTCAGAATTTCCTTTTCAGAAAAGATAAAATACAGTCTTGAGGTTTTGTATTCATTTTGAATGGAAAAGGACATTTGAACTAGATGAAATTTCCTATAGAAATGAAAATATATTTGTTCAAGAAGCCAAGAGCCTGTAAGAAATTAAATTAGCGAAATGAAAAAATAAATAAACTGTTACATTTGATTTTTAGCAGAAAAAATACACCTGTGACCTTACGAGTAATAGAGAACTGAATTTTATTTTTTCTTCCTCATTGCTTTAACACAAAGTTGTGATGACAGATTTTGGAAGCAGTTCCAACTTGGTCTGTTTCTTTCTCTTTAAACAAAGATAACTTGATTAGGTATGAATACTGTACTTTGCCTTGGTTCACATATACAGCCTTTCCTCTGTTTCATAGACTACAGACATTTCTTCACTGAGGTGATGTGTATTTCTGGGATGACAAACCCAGAACTTGCAGCTCCAGGGGCAGAATCTGATGTGTACCCAAGAAGTACAATGGACCCATTGCAGACCTAAAAAGTCCTGAACCTTAACAGACAACAGACTGTCCCTACCATATCTTGGCTACAAAGGGCAGCCTGTTAATGATTTTTGTTAGAGTTATTGACTAAAGCAAAGGGGAAATAACGAAAATCTCACTGGTGGGCTTGAGATTCTGCTGCTTCTACTGCTGCTAGCAGAAAATGCAGGTGGGACATATTTGCTAGAAAAACTAGTATTCATCTCTGTATGTTTATTGTATCTCAAAATAAAATTGGCCCAAAGATTCAATGAAATCTTTAATGACATATATGAAAACTATATGGAAACTAATTTGTGAATTAGTCATAAGGAAACATCATGGGGTAGTTTGAGACTGTAAATTATAGTTCTTGTTTCCTCTGTGATGTTTTCTAAGACTTTGTCATAAATAACATTTTGGTCATTGAAAAATTTAAAGGAAAAATAAAAATAAACACAACCCACCCCCCTTTATTTCAATCTTAAAGGCATTGCCAAGAAAAAAAAAAAAAAAAAAGGCAACTTGTTCTGCATGTTGGAAAAAATTTTTCTCCCATATTCTATCTCACATTTCTTTCACTTGCTTCTCCTTGCATAAAGAAATAAAGAGGGGGGTTTCTGGGAATTTCAAATATTTTCACTCTTTCCTGTACCTTTTCTTAATTCTTCAAAGTATTTTCAACTTTAGAAAAGTTAGAAAACAGGAAAAGCATATTAAGCAACGGTAGCTTTGCAGTCTTTAGCACCCAAGTTGGTTAGGCTTCCAGATGTCACACCAGCTGTCAAAGAGAAGAACAGACAAAATACTATCTTATCTTCCTGTGAGTGACAGAATTTATTGAAGAACAATGGCAAGGAGGTTGGAATTTGATGATCTTTAAGGTCCTTTCCAAACCAAACCATTCTGTGATTCTATAATTCGATGAGTATTTTCCAAAAACTTGCATTGCAAGTACAGGAAATAACTGAAATTTCAGAATTTCCTGCAAGGGCCGTTTATTTTATTTTATTTTGCCGTGCCCAGCAGGTGGAGCCACAGCCGGGCGGCCGCAGCCGGGCCAGCCGGAGCCTTGGGCGTGTGGCGTCCGCGTTGTAGCAAAAGCGGGCCTGCGAGAGCCCTAGAGTGCTTTCGTGGCTCCGTGCCCATACGAACACTAATTGGTTTTAAATGGATCCAAGACACGATTCGTTGCCAGCTGGATTCACTTTTCTTGGTGAAAGAACAGGTTTCTCTTCTGTCATCTACGCGTTTGCGTTTTGGAGACGTGACAGGTTTAAAGAAAAATCTGGACGAGGTGCTGGGCAGCCTCTGCTGAAGGGGGTTTTGACTGCTTTCAGAGCTAGTCCTGCCCAGTGCCCTGTACCAGCTCCCAGGTTCACCCTATCAGGGTGCCGCAACAACTCTGAAGTGCTCACACCCAAGCTTGCCTTCGCTGAGTAGCACTGTGTGTCATTGCCCTGCATTTATCCTCCCTTGTGGTTTTATTGGTGCAGCATCCTAAACTGGGTCTCTCCCAGCAGTGTGGGCAGAAAAGGTGCAGGCTGTGATCCTCTGGATGTGTACAACTCGTAAAACCACTCTTCACCTTTGGTGAAGTCACAGTCCGGTGATAAACCTAGGGACAGATACAGATACATCTAGGAATGCAGAATGCATATTTACATGGGGAAAAAAGAAAAAAAAAAAAAAATATTAGCCACACAATCCAAAGGCAGCAAATTCTTAAGTTGGTGTTTAATTCATTTACCCATATTGGAAAGGCTCCCCTGAACCTTGAATGTAATTTGATTACATAACAAGGGATTTCTAAATGATATATAGATTATTTTTTTACATATTTTTTTACTTTTTTTTTTATATATAAATCAAGGATAATTTTACTTTTCAGAGACATTACATTAGCCCCTAAAAACTCCAACCAGTAATAAGCCCCATTGCATTAGGCACAGGAAAGGCAGAAGATGATAAGAAGCAGTCCTCTTCCTGAGGAATATTCAGTCTAATGAAAAATGGCAAATGAAATGTAGTAGAAAAGAAATATTGGTTGGGAAACTGAAGGACGGTGGGTTGTCTGATTTGACAAAGAAGGCACAGGGTGTGTCTCCATAGTATTTTTTAGAAAGAAATGGCTGTGTGACTTCAGATCCAGAATCCAAATCCTCATGATCTTACAGCTTGGAAAATAATAGGATAAGCCCTTATTTACTTCCAAAATGTCTTGGGCAAGAAAGACTAAGGAATAAACAGAGATCTGCTCATCTGTATAAACTCAGGTTTTCTTTTCTTTTCTTTTCTTTTCTTTTTTTTTTTTTTTTTTCTCAGATAATTCCTCAAAATTTGGTCTTTCTGTGTTACAAATGTTATCCCAGTTTCTTCATTAAGGTTCAGTATGATTTGATTCACTCTGCATTCTTCCACTGCCTTGTACCTCCTAACTGCAGGAGGTGGGATTTTTTATTTCTGCAGTAATTAGCGTGACACAGAGTTAATATTTATTGGTTTTAAGGTACTGCAGTACAGATCACTTTCTATAATCCCGTAGACATAATCACCAAGTTCAGCACAGACTCATAAATAACTTGATATTATTTCAAAAGATATTTATGGGAAGGTAAGCTACATCTCAAAAAAATAAAATAAAATTAAAATAAAATAAAATAAAATAAAATAAAATAAAATAAAATTCCCAGCTCAGCCACAGAATAGGTACTTCAGCCTGTCAAAATTGGGATAGGTATTCACTGGAGACCTATCTTGTCTTTGTACCTGGCCCATGCACTTGCTGCCTCTGTGCCTCCTGCTCCTGGGAGAGATGCTGAGTCTGTTCTCAAATGCTGGGAGCCAAGCGGGATTCATAGCTTGGGGGAATTTTGCTCCAAACTGGCGCTAGCCTCATTGTATGGTTTGAATGCCCACCTGTAGCTGTGTCACATCAGGTGCTCTCCTGGAGCACTTCATCCAGTTTAGTTTAATTTGAAAGAAATTCAGTACACTTCTCTGAGACTGTGACACTCAATGCAAATGAAAGCAGAGTGAGCAGAAATGATTTGGAGATTGGCTTTGAAAGCCCACTCTTGAACTGAACTAAAACATTCAGCTGGATATGGCCTGTTTATCTGTCCATGCTAAAGTTTAGTGGCATCACATTAGCTTTTCACAGGCCATAGGAAAGCAAAAATTTTTAATTTCCTTCTTTACAAATTTGTCTCATATGGGAATGTACAAGACAGGAAAAAAAAAAAAAATCTTTTATAGAAATAGATTTTGTTTTGACTGTGATAGAAAAGTTCTGCTATGGGTATTAAGAGCAAGCATATGAGTTCCAGTGGGTGGATATTTATTCCCTGTCCTCTTATTCTTAGGAACTCTTCAACTTCTATTAGAATTTTACATTTTTCTTGATTAAAAGTTTAATCAGTACAGTCAAATCTGTTGAACATCACTAGCGTCATCATCATTAAATTCATCAGTGCCACCTCTCAATCTCATGATGACCCTGCATCAAGAAAGGCTCTTGACTGAAGATAGTACTCATCAATAAATTTAAGAATGAGTTCCAGTGAAGACAGCTGAAAATAACACTTAAGTGAACAGTGCATTTAAGGCTACCTAAATCATACTTTCTGTAGAGATAGACTTAATTTTTATTTATCTATCTATCTATTTATTTATTTATTTATTTATTTATTTATTTTTCTCTCTGAGAGACCAGCTCCTAACTTGTGTATTCAGACTTGTCTTAAAACCACTAATAGGATCACTGATGTCAGTAGGGTTATGTATATGCTTCTAGTCTGACATGCTTAAATACTTTGTGAAGCGGGTGTTGAAAATCACTTTCAGACTTAATTTTTGTAATTGCTGCTGTTTTTAATATTGGCATTTTTGAAGACTCTATGATGGTACATTAAAAGGAAAAAAAATCATTTTGTCTCATTTTTTGAGATGTTCACCTTAACTACAGAGTCAGACATGGCAGGTTGGATATGCCCCTGTGTAGAAAAGTGGGCCAGATAACATCTCAGTAAAATGTTCTGCAGCTGCAGGAAGTATATTAAAATTCTCTAAAACAGCTAATTCCCTCACAACTCCATTGACAATTGCTAGCAGCCTCCACGAAGAGCTAAGCAGCCTCATTACAAATTATCAGGTGAACTGAATGAGATTCAATGTTTAAAGAAATCAGAATAATAATTCAATAAAATTGAAGCACAAAGCCCAGTGGAGAGTGCTACTGTAAAAAAAATAGTTATTAAATTTTAAGCAATCATATGGAATAAAGCAGTTGAAATATTGTTTCATAATAAATACTATTGCTGATGCAAATCTGATTCATTCTAATGGCTACTATAATTAACTGCATGGTTTGTGAGCTGTTAATTTTGAGGGTGAATAATTGGTTAAAACAAGTTTTGTGTATTGCAATGTAATATGCTTGTTCAATTTTCCACTTCATTTCAATTAATATGGGTTTTACATGTACTTCACTGTTGCAGTTTTTATGCCTATTATTTTTAATCAGGAAAAAGCAATACCTTGGTAGAACAGACGAAACAAGCAACATTGCATGTTGTTTCCAAGTTTTAAATCTATTACAGATACTTCAAGCTCATATCACTTAACTATTCAAAACATTAATAACTGCTCCTGAGGCTGACTAGAACTGGAACTGGGAGTGCCAGTTCCAGCATGAAGTAGGAGAGAAGGGACCTCTCAGTCCACTCCTTCACTTACTGACCTCTACACAATGATTTTCAGTGCAAAGTATGTATCTTTGTTACTACTCCTGATGTTTTCAGTACTCCATTTTTTTCAGTAATTAGAACTGCATAGTGATGTTATTATTCACCATCAAAATGTAGATGCACATAGTTTATGATGGTATCAGGCACTTGCTGGAGAGCCTTGTTCATATGCACAGAAAGTGCCTAGACATCAGATCAGATGCTTGTCTTTGGGGTGGATAATGGTACAGTAGATGTGTACCTCCCACAGAGCTGTATATTAGTCTTCATTTCTTTCAAGAAACAACTGTCTGTACATCATCTTTTCATCGCATATCTTTCTTCTCACATTGTGCAGCTCCTGCAGCTCACATGGGCATGTGTAAGCTCCATCCCTGCTGCTTGCCAGTGCCTCTTTGGGAGGGAAACTCATACAGTGGACAGAGAGGGTTATTTGCATTCCCTTTGCTCCTGGCTGCCCACACACAGGGCTCCCTGGGGACAGCTGCTCAACTGATAAAAGAAGAGCAAATGTTCTAAAACAGACACTGAAGAGCTCTTTGCATGTCATCCCTCCAGAGCCAAATCTTTCCAGGTGCCTGAAAAATTCCCAGCACCATTGATGAAGTTGTTTTTTCTCTGACTCTTGTCCACATCCCCGTGTTAGAGATCTGGTGGCTGTGTGCAGCTGGAAGCTTTGCTGATGACATGTGAGACAGAAAACCTCCAGCCTACTCTTCCTTATCTGGGCTGGTGCTGCCAACAGGGTAACAGGGTGAATATGTCATTAATAACACTGCACTTTAAAAAAAAAAAAAAAAAAAAAAAAAAAAAGCCCTTCAGGGTTTCAGGGTGCTGCTGAAAGGTTTTTATATTGTACATCTTACAGAAGCTTAAGCAGGAAATAGAAATCCAGACATTATATATTAAAAGCCAAAAAAGTATGGTTACCAATTCTGTCTTAAGCAGACATCAATCCTCTCACTTAAGAGTCATTAACTAGGCACATCATCAAACTCTTCATGGACATTATAATGCATTCATCTGCATCATTATCCTCACTTTGCGAATGGAGAGGTGCAAAGGACATAGAGATAGGAGAATTAGTAGCCTGGTAATTTTTTGATACAGTAAAAAAATTGTGCCAAGTCACTCTGTTAACACAGGATTGGTTCCCATGTCTCTGAAATAAAAGTATTGTCTTCAAGGCCACTACTGGATATAACCCATGTTAGCATTTCCACCTCCAGTATTCACAAAAAGATTTCTGAGGCTTTAGAGAGATTTCTGAAGTCTGGGAGAAGTTCCTGGAGTCACAGAATCTTTATGTTATTGTTAGTGACAGACACTTTGAAAAAAACAATATGTGTGAGCTGTGGAGTTGCACAGAGAAAGGCATCAGCTGGATAGTAAAACATATAGAGGGAACCTGTTCGTTAATTCCTTTTTTCTAAGGAGTTGATTGTATTTCAGCCTTGTGCACTAAACACCTGCTTTCTGATGTTCCCAAACAGGCCAGATGACTCTGAGGACACAGCACGTTCAGGACTCCAAGATGGGCTTTGTAATCAATGCGATATACTCGATGGCGTATGGCCTCCACAACATGCAGCTGTCGCTGTGTCCGGGCTATGTAGGCCTCTGCGATGCCATGAAGCCCATCGATGGCCGGAAGCTCCTGGAGTCCCTCATGAAGACCAACTTTACGGGGGTCTCTGGGGACATGATCTTGTTTGATGAGAATGGCGACTCACCAGGGAGGTAATGTTAACATCTGTCAAACTACTTAAATACCAGACTTGCTAACTGAACAAAGTAGATGCATTCACACTTGACATCAGAACTAAGATCTCACACTTTATTTTTCATATTTTCATACTTTCTGAGCTTATTTTTCCAAAATAACTCTTTTCATTATTGCGTAATTTTAATGATGTCTAAATTATGGTCGGAGAAAAGAGAAGAGTTTTCAGGTACACAGTCTTCCTGTGTGAACAATAAACCATGAGACCTTCAATTTTATGTTCATATACCATGATGTTCACCATAGAATTACCCTATCTCTCTCTCTGAGTATTTAAAAACCTGTGTTCAAGAGTAAAGCAGTCATTATTTGAATAATCACCTGGATATAGTTTCTTTATTAAGAAATATAAACTATAAAATAGTTGTATAGATTTATCTGGGATATTTTTTCACATCTGAATAATTAAAAACTACTTAATTACCTTCCAAATAAAGTCGTAATAAACACTTTCATAGCAGACTAAGCTATTAATTCATATTGTGCTGATATAAACTAAATTGAATTTAAACAAAGCTCATTTTGTTGATAATTTAAATATCTGAGAGTTTTGTTTGTTTGTTTATGACATACATGCAGTGTCCATATAGAAGTCCATATTCAGAATAGTAATGAGATTTTTTCCCTAGGTTTCTGCCTACTAAACTTGAACTGCCAGGATGAACTGCAAGTGTGACAGCATTCAATGTATATTTATTTATCCTTACAGTTCAGTGGATTGATTCCTGCCTCATTCACTACATTTATTCCAGTTTGATTGAAGCAGCCCTTTCTGTCTGCATTATTGGGAAGTTTTTAAATATCTGTGTGATGACACTATGTAAACAGATGGCTAGAGGGAAAACTGTTCATCCTGTGCATTCATTATTTAAATTCTGTATTCTCCCAGTAATGTGAATTAAGACAAAATCATTAACTCCAGTGTAATGTGTGGCGGGAAAAGGAAATTCTATTTGTCACAATATTGCAATATTCAAAAGTTTTCTGCAATTTCAGATATTTTTTTTCTCATTTTATTTGAAAAACTGTAATGTCAGCATTCTCCCCAAAAGACAGCAGGCCAGCCACCTACAAAACAGTCTGCTTTAACCAGTTCTCTGGAGACACATATTTCAGAAATCTTCATACTCAGACTCTAAGGAACTGCACCATGAGCTGGCAGGAGAACTCAAACACAGACTGGCAGGAATACAGGAAAAATTTGGATGGAAATTTATTTTCAGCACTGTTTTGGTGAGCAAGGCTGTCTTCCATTAAACATTTCTATTTTTACAAATAGTTGAATTCTGAAGAAAAGTGCTCAGTCTGGATTTTTCTGACATAATCTTTTAAAAAGACTTTTCTTAAAAGATTCCCATTTGAATTTAATAATGTTTGGATGCAGTGGATTGCATCCTACCTTATTCCTATCTCTTTTTCACTCATTTCTTGCAGAAAGACTGAAGACTTCAGCAAACAAATGACATGTAACACCATGCACCAATGACAACATCTACATTTTTCAGAGACCTTTATCTTTAACTTTTCCTCATGTATGCATGCTTAACAATAATGCTTTATTTCCATTTGTTGCAAGGAATTTAACTGATTTTTTTTGTCTCTTTATAATTAATATTAAATCCTAGGGAATAAGATGAAGGAATTATATTGTGTGCAGTTATTTGCTCAAGGCACAGTAGAGCATCAGTGTTTCACTGTAGAGCATGGGTCCTCCATCTGTGTGGGATACAGTAGTGCTCTGTCTACTCAAACTAATTAAATGTGTGAGGAGAAAAAATGTACTCAGAACTTGGTCATTTTAGAAAAATGGGTCTTCGTTTCCTCTTCTCCTAAAACTGTCATGTGATTAAATCCAGATGATGTGCTTAAATTAGCCAACATGGAGTAAAAATTTACTGTTTAGTGTTTAAGAAGGGTTTGTAGGAAGCACCATCTTTAATTCCAATGTTTTTAGTAGTTTCTAGTCATTTGAGCACTGTCAAATACTGTGTGCAATAGCTGGGAGAGGGTGTAGTTGGACTGGAATGACTCATGTACCCTGTTCACAACTTCACTTCATTAAACAGAAATTTAAATCCTCACAGCTGTACTGTGGTGGTGGTGTTAAGCAGGGAAACACAACATAAAAGGCCTTTCTGACCTAGATAGCTTGGGATTTCAATGTATAGCAAAAAGGTTTTGATACTATACATCGGATGATTAATCTCTCAAGATGCTTCCAGTCCTGGCCCTATTCCAAAATCCTTTATCTATATTCTGAGCTTAAGCAGATAGATAGTCTGGTGGAGAGCTTGCTTTAGGAGGGATAGAAGGCAAGGAAAATAATAATAATAATAATAATAAAGCAACATCTATGATTTCTTGGGAAAATAACAACTACCTGTAACTACTGTGGAAATTCCAAAGAAAAAATTGAAAAGGAAAGAAAAGAAAGAGAAGAGAAGGGAAGAGAAGAGAAGAGAAGAGAAGAGAAGAGAAGAGAAGAGAAGAGAAGAGAAGAGAAGAGAAGAGAAGAGAAGAGAAGAGAAGAGAAGAGAAGAGAAGAG